>JAREYC010000004.1:34720000-35150000 GCA_030015325.1 Cryptoblepharus egeriae
CCCAAAGGGGTCCTGATTCCCACTTTGAAAACCACTGCACCAGAACTGATGTTATTTCAAGCAATTCTCCAGGTTTAAGATTCACACATGTTAAAAGACATGGGTACAAAAAAGAATGACAACAGGAAGGTGAGGTTAAAGAAGTGCAACCGAACCATCCCTGCCTGATCAGCTCTACGGTTGAGTGTCCAACACTCTAAGCCAGCCATTTTTAACAACAGTGCCGTTGCACAGTGTGCTGCAAATGATCTGCGGGTAATGCCGCAAGGTTTAAGGAAGTTCATAGTATGGCCATTGGACAACGTAAACCTCTGTTGGCAATACAGTGTGTCTTGTCAATTGTAGGACCAAAGGTGTGCCGTGACAATTTCAGTTCTACGTGTGCCATGGAACAAAAAAAGTTTGAAAATCACTGCTAAGCACTAACTATGACTATCTTTAGCAGCTTGTGACTATTTGTTTAGGCATAACTAATTACTGTTGTTAAAATGATAATGGCTGGAAACAACACAAGAACCAAAGAAACCACAGAAACTGACTAAAGATTGCATTTTTCAGCCAATCAAAAGCAATTACAATTTTTCCCCCCAGTGGGTCTGTCATTGACAGCCACTAAAAGTTTTTTTGTCCTTCATGAAAATAATTTAGTTTCCTCTGAACTCTGCGTCTTGCATTAAATCTTAGTCAAAAGAAAAGAATTCCCATCTTCTCTCAGCAGGGAATCTGTCACCACCCAGAGTAAAAGATTTTAACCATCTGTCTATCAAGCAACAGTTTGTGTGGGTGTTCAACTGAGTTCCCACAATTACATGATGGTCCATCAAAATGCACATGTTGGGCATTGTGTGTGAGCCTTGATTGACAATTCATGTAAAATGTGTGCTTGAAACAATTTGCTTTCATACAAACACACGTCCCAGTTGGACATCCCATCCTTTCTATTACCTGGATTGAAAAATATCCAGATAAAATGCACATGTCTATGTGCTGGCCTAACCTCCCACCCCCCTCGGCCCCAGGACTGGTGGAGAAGTGCCTTGTGGTAATTTTGTGACACCCCAGGCCAGCATGGGACTTGTGCCGGCCTAACCACAGGTTAGGATTGCACTCTCAGTTGATACAAACGTCTTATTATGAAGCAAATCGGTTGCTAGGAAATAATTAATGCCAGATATCAGCATGGCCTGGGTAAAGGTTTTCACCTTTCCAAATGTAAAGAGCATTTTGTACATACAACTGACACTTGGAAATTGGCTGAAACCTGAATTAAATAGGAGTACAGATGGGTTGCACCAAAAAAATCCTGCCACATCACCACGCAATTGCTAAGTGTCACAGGAAACAATGTGCTTCATCCTCTATTTTATACTAATCATCTGCCTATAGTTTCACTGAAACAAGTGGTTAAGACACTATGCCTGTTAACCAGCAGGCCAGGGTTCAAGACACGGTTTGGTCCCCACAAGACAGGGGGAGCTTCTGTTCTTAGCCCAGCTCTGCGATGCCAGCTGGAACCAATCGTATTGGCTCTGCCTTTCCATTGGATTATTTCAGCAGCGTGGAGAGGGGGGATTTGCTGCGTGGGTAACAGCATATCCTCCATATCAGTGTACCCAGGCCTTCGTGCTTCACATGCAGCGTATGCCAGCGAGCACGATACCATAGTCTCTCAAGACTGACAGGTGCTTGCTTTAGTTTCTCTGAAGCATTGATGTACCACAAGTTCAAGAAGTTCCTAGTAAATTATAAAAATACTAGCGAAAGGCGTACCCGCTTGCGGGAGTAAAATTCCCCCGTATGCCATCCCCCCATATGCATCAACCCCCCATGGATAACTTTCCCCCAGGCGTAACAAATCCCCATGCGCAACTTCCCCCATACACATCAACCCCCCATGCACAACTTCACCCATGCACATCAACGCAGCATGCACAAGTCACCCCATGCGCAACTTCCCCCCATGCACATCAACCCCCATGCACAACTTCCCCCATGCGCATCAACCCCACATGCGCAACTTCCCCATATGCATCTTTCCCCATGCGCAACTTCCCCCCATGCGCAACTTCTCCCCATGTGCAACTTCTCCCCATGCGCAACTTCCCCCCATGCACAAATTTCCCCATACGCGATTTTCCCCATGCGCAATTTTCCCCAGGCGCAACTTCCCCCATACACAACTTCCTCCCATGCGCAACTTCCTCCTATGCGCAACTTTCCCCCATGTGCAACCTTCCCCCATGTGCATCATCCCCCATGCGCAACTTCCCCCGTGTGCAACTTCCCCCATGCACAACTTCCCCCATGCGCAACTTCCTCCGTGCGCAACTTCCTCTGTGCGCAACTTTCCCCCGTGCGCATCATCCCCCGTGCGCATCATCCCCCCGTGCACAACTTCCCCCATGCACAACTTCCTCCCATGCGCAACTTTCCTCCCATGTGCAATTTTCCCCATACGCAACTTCCCCCATACACAACTTCCCCCATGCGCAACTTCCCCCATGCGCAACTTCCTCCCATGCGCAATTTCCCTCCATGCGCAACTTTCCTCCATGCGCAACTTTCCTCCATGCGCAATTTTTTCCCATATGCAACTTCCCCCTGCGCAACTTTCCTACATGTGCAACTTTCCTACATGCGCAATTTCCCCTCATGCACAATTTCTCCTCATGCGCAGCATCCTCGCCAGCGCAACCTCTTCCTCCGAACAACATCCCCCAGTTCACCAGGCACTGAGCACCAAATTGGCTGGATGTTGGTCAGTCTCCCATGTTAAGTATAGGAGAGAAACATGTTGCCCCCTTTTCAGCCCCTGAAGGGTTAAGTTTCTCCACTTGGTTCTTGGTGGGTGTTCAGGTAACAGAAGGATCCCTCCCAGAATTCCATGCTTCAGGCCCAGCAGTTGGGGCGGAATGTTGCTGAGTCATCAATTCTCCAATGCAAAGTATAGGGAGGAAAACGCATTGCGCCCCTTTCCACCCCATTCCCATTGGAATTTCCAAAAACTGGTTCTTAGTGCACCCCTCAGTCACGGAAGGAACACCCACCCCGAATTTCACGCTTCTAGGCCCACCGGTTTTGGCAGGGCGGCGATGAGTGAGTGAGTCAGTCAGTCAGTGAGTCAGTCAGTGAGTGACTTTTCTCTTTTATATATATAGATTGTCCCTCTCCCCAAAACACAAATTATCACTGGGAAATATGGTGGAGAAATGGAGACAGTTCCTTTGTGGCTACCCTACAGCCATATGGGCACAATAAGGTACCTGCCTTTTTTAACCCCAAACTGTTGGAAATTGGTTGTTTAATAAAGGCAAAGTTCCCCTCCACAGGTTAACTGCCAGTTGTTTCTGACTATAGGGTGCGGTGCTCATCCCCATTTACAAGCCTTTAGAGCCAGTGTTGTCCAAAGACGCTTTCGTGGTCATGGGGCCAGCATGACTATAGGCCGAGGTGCATGGAACGCTGTTACCTTTCCCACCAAGGTGGTACCTATTTATCGACTTGCATTTACATGCTTTCAAACTGCTAGATTGGCAGGAGCTGGGCTAAGGACAGGCGCTCACCCCATCTTGTGGGGACCCATGTCTTGAACCCTGGCCTGCTGGTTAATAGCACAGTGTCTTAACCACTTGTGCCACCACAGCCCAGAGGGTTGTTTAATACATTTGTGACATTTTTACCCAAGCTCAGTGTGTTTTGACTCTGCTTCTTCACCCCTGCCCCTCACAACAGCCACAGTGGATACAGGAAAGCAGAGAGACAAACAGGTTAGTAGACAAAGCACTGAATTCAAGAAATTAAAGCTCAGAAATACTATTTCCTGCTTTCAGAGGGAAGCAAGAAAATTAGACCTTTTTTCTAGTGTTGAAAGTTAATGAATTTTAAGTATGGTAGAATAAACCACCTGTAGAGAAGCATTTTTGGATTACTGAACCACATTATCACATTTTTTGGAATACAATCAAGAGAAAGAAGCCAGGCACTCAACAATAAAAAAAACTAGAGACAAATTTGTTAATAGGCTTAATTCTGTCTTTTGTAAACTGCTCTGAGAACTCTTTGTTTAAAAGCTGTATATGAATAAATATATGAATGAATAAACCAATGAACCAACATTTAATTGCAGAAGATCAAAAATATGTGTAGATTCTTCGGATTCTCCACAAAAAGATTTATCACATCCATGCATGAACAAATTTTAGCGCCATTGTATGCCATATGGGGAAGTAAAATACAAATCCAGCAACTTTTAAGTGTAGAAACAAGTATTCATGCACAATCCTGCATTAGGACCCTTCGTAGAGGACTTTCTAAAATACAGTTCCAGAGATTTCCTCAGTCATAGAAACATCGGTTGTTGGATGCTATGTCACACACGCAATTCTGCATACACCCAAATAGAGTGTGCCTTCTCTTGATGCGTTCTTAAAATATCCAAGGACATTTTAAAATATCATCATCTACTGCTGTATATGGGTTTATTCCAGGATGGCATCGTAAACCTATATATATGGTTGTACCCATAAACCTATATATGAGTTTATTCCAGCATGGCATCATAGGTTCCCAAGATGGGCACTAGTCAAGGTCCACAAACTCCCAGGGACCCACAAACTCCCAAGGGGCCCAACCAACCAACTCTGTGAAACCCCCATGCAGACAGTCTTGCCTGAACCACCTTACATATTTGCAACTGGGCTTTCTCAGAGGTCCCTGTGATAACATAGCGAGCCCATTTATTGATGGGGAGAGGTGAGAGACCAGGTAGCTTGGGTTTCCTTCCCTTAACTCTACTGGAGAACTGAGGAAAGAAAAGAAGTGCACGGCCCCTGAAGTTTCAGAAGAACCTCCAGAGACTCCACATTAGCCCACACTGGGGTTTCAGCAACCCATGAGTGAAGAAATCCTATTATTTGAATCCACAGATAATACAGGCAACCTGTGCATAATCCTGCAGCCTAAAATTCCTAAGGCCAAAGTTCTGTTAGCTACATCCATATAAGGGTAAGCAGTTAGCAGAGAAATTTGCTAAGATTGTATTCAAAGCTAGAAGCCCAGAAGATGATGTATTCATCTGGATGACAGTTGAAAGGTTCTTGAAAGCTCAATTGGCGTTTTACATCCAAGCATTTCTAAAGACGGAGATATCTCAATGGTGGCTAAAGAGAGTTTTTCAAGTGAACGAGGAAGTTTGGCATAATCCCTGAAGCACTGAGGCCATCTCTACAATCCAATAATTTCCAGTTAAAAAAATGTTTAGCTGTTTTGATGAAACTTAAAGTTGTCGGAATCCTACAAAATGGCTGGCTGTATCATTGCTATCAACTCAAGCCAAGACTTGAAAAAATATTCCTTCTGTAAATTATGCAGCTGTCATGGCATAACTGTAGAAATTATATGTTGCAACCCGTTTTAGATTTATTTGCACCATGTTCACTGGACATCTCATTTGAGGTACCTTTTCTTCCAACTATAAAGGGTGTGGGTACATGTTGATAAAATAACATTTCCTTGAATTGTAAGGAAATAACATCTCAAGTCTGTTTTATTTAGTCCTATTTAAAACTTTTCAATGTGTGAAAAACAAGAACCACCCACATGATTCAACAGATTTAAGGAGAAATAGGTGAATTTAAAATAGTTTCTCTGTACCATGTGCTTGTTCAGATGAAATTATCTGTACCCCAGCAAAGGACAATTTCTGAGTGCGGTGACTTCTGTATATCACTACAGATACTTTTTTATCTAAACAATCACATGGTATAGAAACTATTTTTCTATACACAGTGGCTCTATTGTATTCCCAGTTTAGTGGTCATGACTACAGCTGCAATACTATGCACTCTTACTAGGAAGAAAACCCCTTGAACTCATTGTGACTTACTCTGAGTAAGCATGCTTCGGATTACAATAAATGTCTCATTAATTTCAACAGACTGATTTCAATGGGACCTCCAGCACAATCCTATACTTAAATAGCCAGAAGTCAAACTGAGTTCAATGGGACTTGCTCCCAGCAATTCATTTTTTTGAAGTTCTAATGCACATATTTCAGAGGATCCAAGCCACATTATCCAATTTCCCTAATTCCATTCACACACACACACACACACACACACACTGTGTACCGCTTCTTTTCCAAAATAAAAAATAGTGTCAATCTAAACAAACAGCAATACCATCCAGTGTGCAAATATGGCCTGGCATCTCACTTAAGCAGAAATCATTTTCTTGTTGGCTTATAAAGAATCCTATCAGCCCACCCTGGGGGGAAAAAAGCAACAATGAAAATTTAATGTTAACATTAAGCACAGTGTATTTGTTACAGGTTTGTTTTCAAGAAAATTAATGCCGGAGGGATTTTAGACTTTAGCATTGTTAATATAAAGCAAGATTTTTTCCACATGACTATACTTTTTAGTGCTGGCAACATGACCGCCTCATTTGCTAACAAGTTATTTTTAATACCGTATTTAAATTTTTTAAAAGTACTGAGTGAGCCTGAAAGTGGTGAAGCATTCACGGCCTTACAAGAAGGTGAAATGAGAAAAAGTCTGAAAGTCAAAAGAAGCTTTTTAAAAACTATAAATAGTGTATGCAAAACAACCAGGGTAAAAATTCAAGTGAGGATTGAGTGCTCCAGCCCTCCTTCCCACCATTAATTTGGGCCACTTTACACAGTCCACCAGTGCTACTGGTCAAAAAAATTCTGAATCAAAAGTGCATTTAGTAACTCTTCTTTTAATATCTGATCACTTGATATCCCACAATATGGTCATAAAATAAAAAAGCAACATAACAAATTAGTCTGCAGAGGCCAACAATACAATATTCCTATTTATTTAATAAAGCATCACAACCAAATGAGCAACTGTCAATGCCATGTTTAGAAAAGAAACAATTATCAACTCACACAACCAAAGACATCCCACCCAAACTACACTGCACTGCCTCAGAAATATTTTTATATTCCATGTAGGATGAGCTAGTAGGATGGTTGGTGCTTACCAGATCTGGTGGCAACAGCTGTTGTGTACTTATCTAAGGCAAAGAGGTCACTTTTCAGGGTCTATACCCAGCAGATTCTGATGAGATATAGGGAGGAAGATAATGTAAAAGAGTAGGATGGAGTTGCTATGAACACCCGCCATAGACAGAAGATACAAACAGGTGGAACCTCAATATCTGCAGGAATTCCATTCCTGAACCCCTTGCGGATACCAAATTCCACATTAAATTAAATCACATGGATTTCAGGCTCCAAACACAACCAGAGCCCTATTTCAGTTGTATCTGAAGCTGTTATGATGCCATGAAGGCTGTGCAGTTTGGGGCCAAAAACAAAAAGTGCCCTTTTAGTTTTGGGGGGGCCAAAATCTCCAGGAAACTTTGGTGGCCACCTCTCTGGAGGAAACTGGAGCTGTGGTTTAGTTGTCTCCAGAGCCTCTTCTGAGATTCCCTGAAAGCATCTGAAGGCCATTTCCAGCATTGTCTTCCAGTGCTTTCTGGGGTCTCAGAAAAGCTTCCAGATGCTTCAGGCTGGGCCAAATCAACCTAAGGGACCACTATTAAGCTCAATCCATGGATCTAATCTGCCAATAAGTAAACTCAATGTGTATTAGGGCAAGGGTGACATTTTGGCCTCTGTTCATCATGTGCTCTTTTCCAACATCCTTAAAAATGAGCCATAGGAGTATGTTGGGCACTGGAGCCTAAGCAAATATTGACTCCCAATAGGAATTGCAGCCACATGTGTGTTACTCTAATTAGATTATTAGATGACTATAGTTGCCACTCTATTAATCCTACATGAATAAATCTCAAACTAGTCTCCTTGGGGCATGCATAAAGGCTGCTGTTTTACTCTGTTTATAAAATTGGAATGTGGGGAGAAACGCCACCGTTATTTTATAGAGCTAGAAAAAGCTCTGGAGCATAACAAAAGTATGTGAGAACCTTAAATGTTGTCTTTATCCACATTCCTTATCCACATGAAATACAACTACCCAGATAGGATGTTTTTAAAATCTAAAAACAGAGAATAGGCTTACCATCACTTAAAGTTGTAAATTCCAGGAAGTGATATTCATAGAAAATATCTATTTTGGTTTCTACTTGGGGCCTCTTCAAAGTTGAATAGATGTTACCAGGCCGTTTTTCATCATGTTTTTCCAACTTGTTTAGTCCGCACCCCATTATAAAAACTGAAGAAAAAGAGGAGAAAGCATTAATTAGATGGTCATATTTATCCTTTCCTAGTACAAATAAAAATTTTTACAATTCTACAATTCTACAATTGTACAATTCTACAATTCTAACAACACTTTCCTGGGAGTAAGACCCATTGAACACAACAGGGCTTACTTTTGAGTGGGACTGTGCTCTAGGAATTACCAAATTTTTTCGAGATCCCTTTTCAATAGCATGTTTGAATGATTTAGACATAGGTAAGTTATATTTAATCTCATCTGTCAGTGAAACTTTCAGTTAAAATTAATTGCAAGAATAATATTCTCTGATTTTCTCTGTCATTCACAAGAAGCCAATGTGTTTTATTCTGCCCCCCAAATACACTGAGAAACTGTTCCATTTTTTGACTGGCATTATCCCTAAGTTCAGTATGGTACTGCTAACAAATGTACTGCTATTTAACACTTGTAACTCTGTGAAAACAAAAACCTACAATGCTCAAGGGTTTCAAACACACTCATCACATGTAAATTCCATCTCTCTTACCAAGTTTGACAGTGATATAGTGTTTCATCACTATCAGGGTGATCAGATACCAAACCCAAAATTCCTGAACCCCAAGACCAAAATTCCTAATCCCAGGAATTCCTACCTGCTTAAAAAAATTGCCAAAAGTTTATTTTTGGTTTTTTAACTATAACCTTTGATGGGAAGGAGATATCTCAAAACTGATTGTTGCATTGGATTCTGCTCTTCAATACGAATCCAAAGACATATGGCATGATGGGGTACTGTGCACTATCGCGAAGTTTCAAAACGAAGCCAAAATGTAGGACAATGAAACCGAAATGTAGGACACCTGGACAGGAGGCTAAAAATCCAGAGAAATCCGGGTTTTCCCGATCATATGGTCACCCTGATTCACTATAGATATATGGTTAAAGTTATCCAAGATGACTCTTGTAATCATACTGTGAAACAATGCCTTCAAATGATTTGACAACCATGTTATATGGCCAATCCTAATTTTAATCATGGTTATAGGAATGTCAATTCAATGCAACGACAAACCATAATTAAAATAAACCATGTAAAACTGGGATAATTTATATGAACATTTACGGCATTTCAGTGGGTTTTGAAGCAATCCGTTATGTATGTATAGCACATGGCCTAGTCTTGTAAATTTGATCAGAGTAAATAAAAAAGTCATCTTTAGATCAGAGATGATCTAAAAATCAACACATCTATCTACAGTGTCTGTCTGTCTGTCTATTTATTCATTTGTGGGATTTCAACCCCACCTTTCTCAGTAAACTGACTCAAGGTGGCTAACAACATAAGTGACTACAAACATTTAAAAACATTTTAAAAACAACCCATCACCCAAAATTATGCTAAAAACCAGTTAAAAACACTACTAAGAACTCAACTGCTCCCTCCAAACCTCCCTATCACTGAAAGCTTTTGTCCACAAGAACGTTTTCAGGCTCTGCCGAAAACTATACAGGAAGAGACAAAACTAAAGCAGGGACAGAAAATAATCAAATCTATTAGGGACATAGTTTTCAGTTTGCATGGTCTGAATATGTATTTGTAAGCTATGCAACATTTTTAAATGGGAAATGGAGAAAGGCAACAACATAACTCCAGGATTGTGCTGCTGTAAGGAACAGGAGTGGTTTTGTACTTTCTCCAGCCAGCACCAGAGTTCTTGGTGGTCCTGGAGGTCTGGGGAACCCCCACAAGGCCCCCAAGTTTCAGTGAGAAATTCAGGTTCCCCAAAGCCCACAACCAGGGGTGTCTAGTGATAAATAAAAAACTTCTGACCTCAGCAGCACTGTGTTTCCCAGAATTACATTGCTGCCATAGCCTCTACCTTGCACCACTTACAGATTTCCAACCCCCTTGAAAATGTTTGGCAATCACTGTTTTATGGGGTTCAATTTTTGGAAAAGTTAATTCTGAAATTCACTGAAATCAACTAGTCAAAAGTCTTAATTAATTTAAATCCTATTCATTTGACCAGATTACAACACTTTTTAACTTTCTCTGGAAACAACCCAGTGTACAAACAGATGAATTCCCCAATTCCACTTAAACTATTTCTGACCCATTCGCCTAGTAATACAACTAGTGCTGACACCAGCCTGCTGGAGGCCCTGAAGCAAAGCTGGATCCACATGGCAATCCCTGTCTTCCCCCAAACGGCACACTAAGTACAGTACCGTACTCCCACCATTTCGGAGAGTTCAGGGGCAATCTAATGTTCATAGACCTGTGGTCAGCATCCAGTTTGGCTGATCCCTGTTCATACCCCTGAATCCAATATACGGTATATACATAAGAAGATACACATATTAACCATGTAACAACATGGTAGTGTCATTCTAGCGACAATTTTAACTTGCAAACAACATGATCCAATCTCTTAACACTATGTACACTGACAGGAAAACTATTTTTTTTATTTAACTTAACAAATGATTCCTGTAGGTATGCAATGATCCTGAGACTCTTAAATCATGTGTATATTCAGCCACATGGATAAATCAAGACTGAAAATCTTTCTCTGACTGTATAATTATTAACAGAATTAATATAGGAAAACAGGGAGTGAACCCATATTGAAGGGAAAAGCAACATCAAGATCTATGGCTGAATTCTTTCTAATGCCTCCTGAGTGAGTATGAAGGGTCACAACAAGAGCAGAACATTAACTTTACCTTCTGAGATTTAAAATGAGATCACTCACTTCTGTTATTGGCGAACTCTGAAGTCCTCAATTTATCATATCCAAGATACCTTGTACCAGTTTTATTTTGCCAACAGAAATCAATTTAGGAGTAGCTAAAGTCAGAATTAGCTATGATGGGAGCAAACCTGTGCATTTCAACAAAACAAAAGGAAAATCTCTAGAGAGATCTCCAATGAAGAAGCAAGGTGGGGATTCCTTATCCACAGATTCAGCATCTGCAATTTGCCCCACTGCAAATGCTGAACTTCCAGATCACCCACCACACAGAATATCCCAGATGTGACCAGAAACTCATTCCAGTCATATTTGGGTAGTTTTATGTGCCTCAAAACAGCCACCTACCACCTCAGATGGCCTCTTTGGGAGTTGGAATGGCCCCTGGTATGGTTTTTGGACAACTTCTGATTCTGTTGTCCAAAAACCATTCCAGGGCCACGTAAGGTGGTGCATGACCTGACACAGAGAGGTTTCTAGATAATTTCCAGTTTTCAAGTTTTACCAGATGTCATCTGAAAACTGCTCCAGGGGTCATTCTTAGCCTTGGAGTGACCATGTGAGGTGGTGTGCAACCTCTTCATAGCTCAGAATAGCTCCAGAGCAATGATGAGCTCCAAAAATCAAAACTGAGTTATCTGTAGTTTTTCCATATTTGTGAGGGGAGGTGGGGTGCAGGAATTGAATTTCCTTGGATAAAGTGGCTCCACCTGTGAACTCCTTAGACCAGTGGTACTTGAACATTTCAGCCCAGGACCCCCTTCTGAGAATGATAATCTGTCCAGGACCCCCTGGAAGTGATGTCATGGCTGGAAGTGGCATTAAAGGTGCCCAGTGTCAGATTCCAAGATGGCTGCACCCAGCTTTTTACGACCCTGCTGAAATGAAGTCACAACCCTCCAGAGGGGTCCCAATTCCCACTTTGAAGACCACTGCCTTAGACCACAGGTGTCCAAACCCCAGCCCTGGGGCCAAATGCAGCCGTTGGCAAGACTCAATGTGGCCCTCAGCAAGACACCTCTATCCGGCTGCAGGCAAATCTTGTAATGTCTCTAATGCTACCTTATATGTACATTTATGTAATTTTATTCAAATTTGAAATCTAAAACATTTTTTTCTGGCCCCCAAAACAGTGTCAGAGAGATGATGTGGCCCTCCTGCCAAAATGTTTGGACACCCCTGCCTTAGACCATGATTTTTTCTTCTCCACTCCATCGTGGTTCCTGACTATCTCTCCCAGGCCCCCTCTGAAGCTCCTGTGATTTGATCAAGGGCCACATGAAAAGCACACTGAAAATCATACACAAGAGCATGGAGCAGCATGAATTACTCCAAATGAAAAGCAGAAGAAGAAAATCCAATAGAAATGGGAGCTGGAGAACAAAGTCCTATTCTCAGAGGCAATGAAGAAGGAGTAATCTAGACCTTTATATACACTTTAAGTCAGCTTCTAACTTTCATCCTTGGAAAACAGAACATCTGCCTCAAACAAGGAAGCTTTAATGTATATTTTTCTATATTATAATATGCATTTATTGCTGCCTTTATAGTAGCTCTGAGCATAGACTGTACTCTGCTTCAAATAGCACAGTGCAATACTTAAGTAAGCCCCATTTTGTTCAATGCAACATACTCAGGTGTCACATATTTACCTGGGAATAAGTCCCACTGAACTCAATAGGGCTTATTTCTGAGTATACATATCTGAATACACTAATAATCTTTACCAGGCCTTAGGGCTGAGTGCTGTCCAACTCTCCAGCACCAATGCAACTGCAATAGAGCTCCAAGGGAAGGGAACAAACATTCCCATTTATCAGGGGTGACCAATCTTTCAACTATAGAGTTCTTAGACAATTGTGTAAGAGAGGGGATTTCGGCAGGTAAAACTTGTTGTTTCTTAGATATCAAGCTGCACCTGCTAAAATTTACTCCACACCATAACTGTTAAAAGTCCAAGAGCACAATCCTAACTATGCCTATTCAGAAGTGAGCCCCATTGTCTTCAATGGGTCTTTCTCCCAGGAAAGTGTCTTTAGGATTGCAGCCTAAGTGCTCTAAAGTTGAAAAGTTGACCAGCCCTGCCTTACCTTCAGGAAGCCCCCAAGACTTGTCCCAACAGGATACACTATGTGTCCTACTGAATGACTGGATCACTATGGGAAGGTAGAATAGGACTGGAACCACCATCACATACAGTGTTAGTCAGCCTCGACCTTCCATCAGCTGAATGAATGGGTTTTCCACAGACAGGAATGCTTTAACCAGGTTCTTAGCCTCTGTCCAAGAGTACATTAACCTGGCCAATGTTTAAGTTACAAAAGAATGACTATACATCTACCTACAAAGATAAGTTAGAAGTTGGGTTTCTATATGCCAGCGACAGTACATACTTACTTAGGAAAAGGCTGAATCAGTATACGAGGAAGGACTGTAGCACATGTTTTCCATGTATAAAGCCCCAAGTTCAATCCTCCAGCATCTCCAGGGAAAGACCCATATCTGCAATGTTGGAAGGCTGCCAGCAGCCACGCTCAACTAGACAGACCAAGGGTAGTTTTCTATGTTGCTTTCTAAGTCAAAAAAATAGCCAACAATCCACCAGCCAGATATAACCACTGTGCCCCTCTTGTGTACACATAGGGCGCAATCCAGAGTAACTACGGGGAGTCCTTGCTCTGGTGTAAGAACAATTTACTCTGGATTGCAATATGAATTTCCCAAAAGTTTTCACTACGGTGGTGCCATAACTACAGGTGCACGTAATGTCTCTTACATGCTCCCGTAGATACTCTGGATTGAAGGGATACTCAACTAGTAATAGCAGCATAGCCTTTTGACAGCTGTGTTTTCTCAATAATCATCTTAGAACTTGAAGAATGACCCACTTGACCTATAATTAAAAGACTGAGCAATACTAACCTCACAAGTTAAATATCCACATGACTTCCTCACATCTTCTGAGAACCCTGAAGTAGTTGCTGAGGCTGCTCTCCTATGACATTTCCGTATCTCCAGCCCACTTCCCCCTTCTCAGAACCGAGAATTGGTTCATTTGCTGCTTGCCCATTTAACTGTTCATACTGATCTAACTCATCTGGACACTAATAGTGTCCACAGCAAACTCAAGATCTATGGGATACGATCTTCAGTATGAAAAGCCCTTGTCAAAACAATGTCTTGACCAACTCATCCAGGCACTATCAGATAAGTGACATCATCACCATTACTTTTGGATTGGGGCAGCCAGATGCAACACAAGTATCAGTTAAGACGCTCAGGGTGGACAGGAAATGTTTTTCAAGCACAGAGAAGTGCGCTTACTGACCCAAGCCTCCTTTGTTGTGTTACATTCCTGGTCTCTTGCTCTCCTGGTCTCATTCCTGCTGGTTGGCAGGAGTCCAGCAAGTACAACCAGACATTACCACTGGTGGTACCCATACCACAGCTTGAGAAACACTGGTCTAGGACCCACATTACATAAACATGTACAGCGATGATGCAGTTGTGTTATCCAGTAGCTATGAAGACAACACACCAATCAATCAACAATATTTATACAGTATACCGCTTTTCAACAAAAGTTCATCAAGTGGTTTACAGAGAAAATGAAATACAGTAACTAAACACTCCCTGTCTCAAAAGGGCTCACAATCTAAAAATATGTCAGAGAATACAAGCAGAAGGCACTGCTGGGGTAATTCCTTTACTAATGTGTTCTGTAAAATTTGGGTGACAAAGAAGGGGACGTAATAAAACAATTTCCCCCAATACCATGTTACATAGTCTATCCTTGAAGTTATTTAGTGATGGGTTTCAAGAAAACATATTCACTATGTATGCCTTAGGAATACATCTCTTTCCTCTACATGGGTTGGGGGAGAAGGCAAGAAATCTCCACTGATCAAATTATTCCCTTCCTCCCTTCCCCCAATATTTTAGAACTGGGGTCAGCCTAGATGTCTCCAAAACAAGACTGGCAATGCAGCTTAAAATAACGCTTAGGAATGGCTGGCAAACGGTTATATCTGTGACCAATGGGATTGAGAAAGAGTTTACATTTTAGAGCTCATATAGCAGTATAAAAAGCTGACACTAATAGAATGGAAAATACTATGCGCAAAAAGTTAAATGTGACAAGACTGCCCCAAATCCTGCACACACATATTTTACAAGGGTTAGAAACCTGAACACCACTTCAGTTATCAAATTAGACATCGAGTGTTCAAAGGAAAAAGGAATACAGAGCATTTTCCTCTACTGCATAATGAATATCAGTGGGAAACTATTCACATTCTCATTGCAATTCTGTGAACAGTTGGTCTGCTTAAATTCTACAAAATTAAATTCTACAAAATTTAAACAGCCCCTAAGCCATATGCAAGGTTGCAGTCTTTGTTAATACATGTTTTTTTTAAAAATGCTATGTATTTAAAGGAATATAAATGAGATAAGTTTTGGTTTAAATTAAATAAAATAGCTATTAGATTTTTTTAACTTAAGATTTTAAGTTGCAGTGTAATTAAATCCTGACTAAAACAGCTTCCATTTCTGTAGAGGCTTTTATTCTTTTTAAATCTATCACTCAGCTGGCTCGATTGTTCAAGCACTTCCTTGCAAATAGATCTGGTCCAATTTGTTGCTGTAGCCAGGATTAGAAAGTGAGTAGTGTTACCATGCTGACTCCCAGGAAGGAATCAATGTTGCCTTACATCACTTAACAGCACCCTCTGGCCAATCTAAGAGCATCACACAGACACTCAAAGGGGAGTCCTATTCAGATTCTATTTTTCAGAACAACGTGATGCTGTTGAGAGTACCAAGTGCTAGGACACCTCCTGGTTCAGACAGGGATACAATGCACCGCCTCAGGAAGGAATACATTGAAATTTCCATTTTCCAGACAGTCATTTACATCTACCCAAAAGCATTCTTATTCACACATTTAATAAGTCATGGGCAGACATCACTGCTGTCCATTAATGAATTGCCATAGATAGTCACCTACAAGATGAGAAATTTTTACCCTATGCCAATAAATCAACTGTATATAATCTTCTCACCTTACCTGCGGGTCACTCTGAGAACAAGGCTTTTCAGGGAAGAGCAAGAGAACAATGACGGGTATAGAATCATATAATCCTAGAGTTGGAAGGGACTTAGTAGGTCATCTAGTCCAACCCCCTGCCTGTAGCAGGAAGTTCTCCTAGAGCATCTATAATTATATGTATAATTACACAGCAAACCTTTATTAGGCATATTAAAAAATACATATACAATGAGAAAATCCACTATAGGCATGTAAGTTAAGACAATAAATTTAACACTTACAGTGAATAATAAATAATGTAAAGGGGAAAAAAGAAGGGTAGATATAGAAACACTCTGGCATTAGTAAGCGTAAGTTGTCACCGTTCTACGTCTCTTCAACAAAGAGATTGAAAAGTTACTTACTTGACGGGAATTGCCACGTTATTAGAAGCAAGTAACCAACGAATTTTGGCATTATCCTGTATATGCTTTAGAGCACAATTCTAACCATGTCTACTCAAAAGTAAGTCCCATTGTGTTTAATGGGACTTACTCCCAGGAAAGTGTCTTTAGGATTGCAGCCTTAGATTAGTCAGTAGGGAAGATAAACGTTTAATTCTAATATCATTGCAAAAGGGACAATAAATTAGAATATGAATTAGAAACTCAGTTATCCCCAAGTGCACTTTGTGTGTAGCACTTTGTGTGTAGCAGCAACTGTCGGCAAAATCTGATCTCGAATTCACAAGAGGAAAAGGCATAACAACGTGCTAGAGATAGCATGTGACAATTTAAAAAAAGGCCTAATAAAGGTTTGCTGCATATAATTACAGGGCTATCTGTATTCAGGGCAACAAGGTTGAAAGCTGCAGCCAATCTTCTCCGTTCTCCTGAGTCCAAAGGAAGCCAGAGCTCAAGGCTTCCACTGAAATCAAGCAAGCTTTAGTAGGATCACAACTAAATCCTTCTGCACCATTTTGCAAATATTCTGCAAACTTTTGTAAAATATTTGGTGAATTCTGCATTTTGCATATGTTTGGCAGAGATTTTTTGTGTAATGTAATTTTTGCCTAATGTAATTTTGAGAAATATAATCCCCATTTCCACGTGCAACATTTCCATGTGCAATCCCAGGAAAGTCCAACTCTACAATTCAGCATCATTACTTAAGAATAACAGCCATGGAAAACAATAAACTGGGTTGAATAAACTGGGTTGCAACTACATGTAGCTGTGTTTGCTCATGCTCAATCCTTGTTGCTTGTCTCTGCTGTGAACTGAATTCCACATTCCCTGTTTTAATTGGGCCTTCGGCTTAACACTACAGGCACCTTAAAGAAGCATTTGATTAATGGTTCTACTGGTGTGTTTACACTATACTTACAAATTCTGCTGTAGGAATAGAATTTACAGTTAATGAATAAAAATGTATCTTTTACTATATCTTTTACTATATTCTATATATATATATATATATATATATATATATATATATATATATATATATAACTGAACAGTCACTGACTCACTATCAACACCCAGCCAAAACCACAGGACCTAGAAGCATGAAATTTGGGGGGGGGGGTGTTCCTCCCGTGATGGATTTATTTTGGGAAATTCCAACCAGAAAAGGGTAAAAAGGGGTGCAATGCGTTTTCATCCCTATACTTTACATTGAAGAATTGCTGACTGATCAATGCCCTGCCCCAGCCGCTGGAGCCTATTCCTTATGTGACATCAACACCCACTAAGAACCGATTTCTAGAAATTTAAGCCATAAGGGGGTGAAAAGGGTTGCAATACATTTTCATCCTATACTGAACATTGAAGACTGATAAAACCCAGCCCCAAACCCTGCAACTGCCTGGTAGGAGTGCCCACAGTCGAGGGAGGGGATGTTGCATGAAAAGGTTGTGTTGCATGGGGGGAGCAGAGGTGGGCCCAGGCTGGCCCAAGATCCGGTTCGCCGGAAGTGGGGGGGCCAGGCAGGGGTCATGGGGCGGGTCAGGGGCGGGCAACGTTGGCGCTTGCGTTGGCGCTTGCGGACCGGTTCGGGCCAGCCACCATGTTTTTGCGCCCACTGCGCAAGTGCCAACATTGGCAGTTGTGCAGTGCCTGCTCTGAAGCAGGCCAGCCCGCTTCAGTGCAGGCACTGCGCAAGCGTCAACATTGGCGCTTGCGCGGTGCCTGCCCTGAAGCGGGCCAGCCTGCTTCAGAGCAGGCACTGAGCAAGTGCCAATGTTGGTGCTTGCGCAGTGGGCGCAAAAACATGGCGGCCGGCCCGAACTGGTCCACTATGTTTTTGCGTTTCCCCGCCGCTGGCGGTTCGCCAGCGGCGGGGAAATGGCAAGATCTGGTTCGGGCGAGTAGGCCCAAAACGTCATCTGCCCACCCCTGGGGGGGAGGTGTTGCATAAGGGAGGTGTTGCATGAGGGAAGTGTTGCACGGGTGGGGGGGGGTGTTGCACAGGGTGTTGCATGGGAAACAAGAGGGGTGTTGCAAGACTAGAGGAGTACTGTATGGTGAATGCTGCAGAGGGGTGGTTGAGGGTGTTCCAAGGCACACCAATATTTTTGAAATTTTACTCCTGTAAAGCTGGTACATTTTGTTAGTTTTTAGTAAATTAGAAACTGTACAGTTCTTAAGTAACAATTATTGGTAGGTTAATTTTTTTGAACTGGTGTGGTAAAATCAGACAAAATTCAGACACACATACCCCAACTCATCTATGGGTCATTGAAAATTCCATGATTTTGGCTCAAAGCCTGACCTCAACTTATCCGTGAAATCAACTTATACTTGCGTATGTACGGTACCTCCCTCTGTCAGAGAAAGAGAAATGTACTGAGATTATGCAGATAATCAAGACAGATAAAACATGATTTGAAAAACCAAAAAAATTCCCTTTTATAACCCTTATAAGTGGCATTAATCATAGCTAATGATTAGACTTTCAAGAAATTTTCAAACTATGAGGAATATCACCCTTTATCAGACTTAATGGTGCATATCACTGCTTAAAGCAAGATCTGTATTATCTTCTGAAGACGCACAGTCTTTGGCATTTTTTTTGTCTGCAGTTGGGATATTGCAAGTGACCCCTTACAATCCAGAGTAACTATGGGAGCACGTAAGAGACATTACGTGCACCCATAGTTACTCCACCACCTAGTGAAAACCTATGGGAAACTGATATTGCAATCCAGAGCAAATTGTTCTTACACCAGAGCAAGGACTCCCCATAGTTACTCTGGATTTTGCCCTTAGTCTCACAAGTCCTCTGTTCCCTCATTGGGACAAGCAAACAGAGAAACATGTAGCCCTTTCCACCCCAAAAGGATTTCATAACACAAAAACCTAGCAGGTATTAGGAGTGCTGGAAGCTGTCTTAGATCACTGGCCCAATAGTACTGATACAGGTTTTCCCTTTCCCACACACACACACAAAGAAATAGAACTATCACTGGCTCACAGGTCCCCTCCTCAAGAACTCTTTTACTACTCACCAAGAATGGAGCCAAGTGAGAGTATGGGAATAAAAGAATATTTCCTCAACCAGGGGTTGTCAACCCGAGCACAAGTACAGTGGTAGTTCACTTAAAAGCACCTCGCTTAACAAGCGTTTCACAAAACAAGCAAAACTTTCCAAGAAATCTTGCTTCATATAACAAGTTCCGCGCACACATGGGCCCAAGCTGGTTCGGGCCTGATCGCCTGAACCACTTGTCCCATCTGGAGGGACGCACTGCGCATGCGCCGGGGGTTGGCGCATGCACAGTGCGCCGGGGTTGGAGCTCGCCCCTCGCCCTGCTCTTTGCCCCGCCCGCCCACCCGCAGCTGCAGCGCGCTGGGTGAGTGGCGTGCCCTCCCCGGCCCCAGCCCCGGCCCTGACCCCAGCCCCACCCCCTGACCCCGGCCCTGACCCCAGCCCCCGGCCCACCTACTTCCAGCGAATCGAATGTTGGGCCAGGCCGGGCCCATCTCTGGTTCCGCGTCACTTAACAAGCAAGCGCGTTATGGGCATGCATGCTACGCAGCCCTGACACTTCACTTGGAGCCTCTTTAAAAGGGCTGCTGGCCAACACTGCTGCCTCAAACTGCCCCCAACTTGGGGGCAGTTGGCTGGGGGTGCCAGAAGCAGCTGCCCCTAACTGCCCTCAAGTGCCCCCACTGGCATCTTGAACTTCCAGCAGCAGCCCAGGTAAGCCTCCCAGGAAAGTGTCTTTGATTGCAGCCTCCTAACCATGTCTACCCAGAAGTAAGCCCCACTGGGTTAAATGGGGCTTAATCCCAGGATTAAGTATTTAGGATTACAGCCTAAGTAGACTTCATAGGATCATGCACATTGAATGCATGTTTTGAATTCAGTTCCAGTGTTTTGTCACCATTTTTACATATAGTTAATATTTTTATATGAATATTTTTGGGGTTGTGGAACCAATTGTCTGAGTTTCCATTATTTCCTATGGGAATATCTGCTTCACATAAAGAGCATTTCACATAAAAAGCATGCTTCTGGAATGAATTAAACTTGTTATGTGATGCACCACTGTAATACAATAATTTTTATTAGAGGCTGAATCTCCCCATTCGTGACATTTGGTTCCAAGAACCTGTGATTAACTATTTTTGCGGTATACAAAGGCATGGGAAGAAGGCAGGCAATGAACCAAGATTAACCAAGTTCCTTCTGAAGTGGCTGCTAACTGCTTAGCAAGGAGCTGAGCTCCTTAAAGCTTCGGAGCTCTTGCAAAGATCTTGCAAGCATGTGCAAGCAATTTGCATGTACAGTAGTTTCAGGCTCAGAGCAATTCCCTTTGGGAGGAAGAGGCTCTGCCTTCAGCTGAGCAGAAAGAAATTAAATGTTCATGAACTTTTTCTAAGACAAGCTTAATTTCCTGCCTTGTTGCAATGGTAAACAAGCTGCCTTTTAGCCATTGACTGTCACTTAAGGGATTCTTATCTTTTAAAAAGCCAACCTAAGACACTTTGAAACAAAACTGCAAATAAATAAATCACATATAAATAGGCTACACCTGTATAATTAATTCAAATAATTATATATTTATAATAATTATTATTTATATAAATTATATAGTTATTTATATAAAATATTATAATTATAATTATTTATATAAAATATTATAATTATTTATATTTATTATATTTATATAATATATTTATATATTTAGATTATTAATTAAAAATATTATATTTATTATAAATATATAATTATATATTATATATCATTTTATTATATTATATAATTTTAGAATCATGTCAGCACACGGAATAACATTGTAACATAAGTTTGGCACTATACCGTATGGAGTACTGGCACCTCTGGTAAATACCAGCACACACACACACATAGAGGTGAGTACCAGCAGGTGAGTATTAGCACCTATTTTCCAGAAACAGAACTTGTGTGTGTGTGTGTGTGTGTGTGTGTGTGTGTGTGTGTGTGTGTGTGTGTGTGTGTGTGTGTGTGTGTGTGTGTGTGTGTGTGTGTGTGTGTGTGTGTGTTAAAGATGCATAGGGGATGGGGGAAGTGATTTATGCAGAAGGTTCTTCTGTAAATAAGTCCACCTAAATTTAGTTAGCATCTCAGATCTGAGAAAACCTGTTCCCTTTATCATATCCTGTATGGTCAGGCTGGTAACTTATACTGAAAACTTATACCAAGCAAGATGATGATACAATTACCACAATAAGTCACAAGCTGCTTTATGAATATATTTTTTAAATCCTCAAGACAAGTCCAGCCAACATGAAAGCTGCCACACAACTACAAGAGCAGCTGCATCTCAGGGACTTACCTGCTTGATCATGATCTAGAATTAGCAATTCATGCGGTTCAGCTACAACCACATCCTTTAGTTAGTCTTATTTTTTTCCATTTAGCAGATATACCAAACTCTGCCAATCGTACATCAAAACAAAAACTGGCACAATCCACACCAGCAGATGTTGATGCCATAAGAGGCGCTGCTTAGCTTATTTTGCATTTGAAGTAATTTTTAGTACCGGTTAAAAAACAGGCAAACTAATAGAAGAGATTGGCTGTGACTTTTTGGACTAAAAAAGGAACACTCTATCACTAACAGCTCCGGTTAGGGTTGGCAGAACAGTCTTTATCTAGGAAAATTCAGGTGCATTTCTGGTTTTCCTTTGAAGATCCATGCAGAAATATTACCAGCCAGTACCTGACATAACCACACACTTTGATCCATGCCCTTCCCCAAATGACACTGATTTCATTGCCTAGTTAGGATTCATGAGAGACTTTCACAAGAACGATGCCAAGTGACAGTGAAGGGACGACATCTCTGTCCAATATTTTCTGGCTGTCCATTCTGCTATACCACCCACTGGGGAAGTATAACATCTTTTACAGCAAACTGCCAGCGGCAACAGATTAAGGTCAGCAGAACCGAGAATGTAAACGCACAGCGTGGCAGTGCTGATGCAAAATGGGATTTTTTTTATGGTATATTAATGACATTCCCCTCTCTGTATTTCTTGAGAACAGGCTTCTCTCTCCAGTGATCTACTCCAGTGAAGATATCCTTCCTGGGCATATTTTAGAATGTCCACCATCGCATGAACTACAGAAGCCCTAAGTTTCCTTCCCTGTTAAGCTCTTGCTGCCTCCTATAGTTGAAGTTTATGCTGACAAGTAGAGGCTGAGGAAAAGAGTCTGTCTCACAAACTTGAGAGAGAGAGAGAGAGACTCCTATTCTAGATCCTTGAACAGGAAAGATATACATGGAGATAAGGTGCATGCACACACACACACACACGCACACACACACATGCAAACACACACTCACACACACACACAGTGAGAGAGCGCACATAAGTCCAAGAATCACACATAGAGACAACTCCAAGGACTGAACACACACACACACACACACACACACACATACACACACACGAACATGCAAGTATCACGCACACAGACACATACATCCAAAGATTACACAGAGTGTGCATGCACATCCAAAGAACACATGGACATGTCCAAAGATCAAACTCACACACACATATCTAAGTATCATGCACAGACACACATGTCCAAGGATTACAGAGAGAGAAGCACAGAGACAAGTCCAATGATCACAGGCATGTCCAAAGATCACACACACATGTTCAAGTATCATGCACACACAGACACACATCCAAGGATCACAGAGAAAGATTTTTGAACGTGTGTGTGTGTGTGTGTGTGTGTGTAAGAGATTCTTGAGTGTGTGTGTGAGAGAGATGTGTGAGTGAGATTCTTGAACGTGTGTGTGTGTGTGATCCTTGGACTTGTCTCTCTGTGTGTGTGCTCTCTCTCTCTCTCATGCACACACACAAATATCCAAGGATCACACTCAGGGAGATAGCAAACACACACACAGGTCCAAGTTATCACACACAGAGTGCACACCTGCACACACACAGACAAGTCCAAGAAGGATCTCGCACACAAACGTCCAATCACACACACACACACACACACACACACACACACACAAGAATCTCTCTCTCACACACACTCGGCTCCAATCACACCCACAAACAACCAAGGGAGACAGCGCGCACACATATGTCCAGGGATCTCTCTCTCACACACACACACACACGTGCAAGGCTTCCCCCTCCCAGGCACGGGCTTGGCTGCGTCGGGGCAGAGCGAGTCCTCCTGCCGGCCTCTGGTGTGCGAAGGGCTGAGCGGAGCCCGAGTTGAAGCCCACCTGAGGGGGGGTCTATCCAGGGCTGACCCCAGGCTGGGGGTGCCGGTGGAAGCCTTCCAGTCACCCTGGGCTGGGCTGGGCTGGGCTCTGGGCTGGGACGGGGAAGCTGCGGGCGGAGAAGTTTGGAGAGGAGAGCAGAGGCGAGCAGAGGCGCACAACCTCTCCAAGACGCACCGACCTCTCCAAGGCGCAGCGAGCGCAGCCTTACCTGCGAGCCCGTCCTGCTCCTTCTGCCTCCGGGGCCGGCTGGGCGCCTCCTCTGCTCTCCCTCCCGAGGCTGGTCCTCCTCCTTCCTCCTCTCCCAGCCCGCCTTCGTCCCCCGGAGGAGCCCGAGCAGAGCGCTTTCCAAGCGGCCGGACTGGCGGAGCGCAGCGCAGCGCACCAACTTTACGCACGGCAGACTTGGCTGGAGCCGGAGGAGGCACCGCTAAACTGGACTGGGAGGCGCCTCTCCTGGCTGGGGAGAGGCTGCAGAACCACCGCCTGCCTTCCTCTCTTCCTCCTCCCCAAAGACCCTCCCGGGGACCCTCCTGGGCTGTGACAGCCTCGGCCTTCCTCGACAGAGCAGGAGGACTTTCCCCCACTTCGGGGCACGCCTGCCTGCCTGCCTGCCTGGATGGATGGCTGGGTGTCCCCGCCCAGAGTCTCTGGGATTCCTCCCAGAGTTTCTCTTCCAGCCAGTGGAGTAGCAAGAGGGGGGTCGAAGCAGACAGTCTTGGAGAGAGTCTCCCCTTTGGAACCATTGGGGTGGGAAGGAGCAGAGCAGGAGAGCTCCTCCAGGCTGACCAGATATCACAACCACAAAAGAGGACATGAGCAAAAAAAAAAAAAATGTAGGACCCCCAAGAAAATATTGTAGAACATGATAAAATTAAAGGTAATCAGTGCAATCTTAAGCTTGACTACTCAGAAGTAAGTCCTATTGTATTATATGAGAAGTAAAATTTCAACAATATTTGTGGACTCTGGGCAGCAGGCACCAACAGGCACCGGGCACCAGAGGGTACTGGGGGCAGGCACTGGCAAGAAGCAGGTATCCCTAATGGGCACCATTGGGCAATGGGCACCAGTGGGCATGCCTAGCAGGCACCAGGCACAATTAGGCACCACTGTACAGTGGGCATTGGACATCACTAGGCACCAGCCGGCACCAGGCATCCCTACTTAGCTCCAGGCATTCTTACCAGGCACCACTGGGCATTGGGCACCAATGGGCACCAAATCAGTTGTTAGTGAGTCCTCACATCACTGAAAGAATACACTCTCCAAATTTCATGCTTCAGGGTCTGGGGTGGATTATTGATCAAGACACCCCAGGGTCTGGGGTGGAGTACTGATCAATCAGTCTTCAATTTAAAGTATAGGACAAAAACATGTTTCAACTCTTTTCTCCCCTTTCAGGGTTAAATTTCTAAAAATCGGTTCTTAGTGGTTGCTCACCTCAGGAAGGAATAGACTCCTTAAAATCCATACTTCTAGGTCCAGGGGTTGGGGCTGGGCATGGATCAGTAAGGGACTCCTCAATGTAAAGAGATGGAAACACGTTGTGCCCCTTTTCACCCCCTTCTGGTTGGAAATTCAAAAAATCAGTTCTTTATGGGTGCCTACATCACATAAGGAACATCCTCATCCAATTTCAGGCTTCTAGGTCCAGGGGTTGTGGCAGGATCAGTCAGCAATTTTTCAATGTAAAGTATAGGGAAGAAAACGTGTTGTGCCCCTTTAAACCACCACCCCCCCAATCTGGTTGGCATTTCCCAAAACCACCATGGAAATAACACCCTCCCCAAATTTCACACTTCTAGGTCTGCAGTTTTGGCTGGGTGTTGATGAGTCAGTCTGTCAGAGTCAGTCAGCGACTTTTCAATGTTATATATTCAGAAGACAAGAAGTCTATATGCTGTTGCTCATCAGGAAAATGATAACAAGGAAGATTTTTTTCCCCAAGACACAAGGCTAAAAAAGAGGACATGTCCTGGAAAAAAGTACATATGGTCACCCTGTGCCTGCCAACAAGGAAAAGGATGACAATGAACAATTTTTCCTGGACATACGGCTAAGAAAGAGGGCACGTCCTGGAAAAGAGGACATATTATGGTCACCCTATCCTCGACTGATTGCTCCACCACACCCCTCAAGCTATGCCACCAGTCTGATCAATCCTGGCTGCTGATGCTGCCAGAGAAATCTGCTTGTTACAGGATTTGCAGTTTCATTCTGATGTCAGGACATGCTTCGCCAAGCTGATCTCATTCATCACCTGTCTAATTTCTCTCTGAGTCTCCTGCAAGAAGCTGCCTTGAAGCTGTCAGTCCCAAAGTCTTGAAGCTGAATTGGCTGGAGCCGGGTCTTTGGGACTATCAAGCTCTGGGGTTTACAGCCTTTTCCTATATTTCTTTGGGTTTTATTTTCTTGTACCTTGTTTCAAGGGCAGCTTCCTCCAAGACATAAGGTTGGGAAGGGGCACCTGCTAGCTCCTAGCCTCCTCTGTTCTTTCCCAACCACTCTTTGGATTGGGCTAGAGCAGAGTGGACATCCTGATCCAAAGGTCATTTGCAGCCCTTAAAAGGTAAAGGTGTCCCCACAGATTGCTCTGCTGGTCTTGACCAACACTAAAGGCAATGCTCCTCCCTGTTGCAAGGCTGAAAAGCCAGCATTGTCCAAAGATGTCTCCCATGTGGTCCTTAGTACCCCCAATTTGGCCCAGAGGAAGACCCCAGTCTCCAATGAGCCTCTGACTCATAGAGTATTGGAGTCTACACTGGCCCATGGGCATTATTTTAACCACCCCCAAAGCCAGGGTGGACATATGTCCTTTCTTCCATGACATGTCCTTTTTTAGCACTGTGTTGTGGAAAAAAATCTTCATTGTCCTCCTCTTCTTTGTAAGCAGAGTGACAATATAGAATGGAGGACAGAGAGCCTTTACCATTAACCAGGTGCTGTTTTTTAAACCCTTCTATACTGAGTTATACCTGCGTCGATTCACTCTTCTTTGCAATGGTTAAAGGTAGAGGCACTCTGTCCCCATTCTAAAAGGTCACCCTGCTTGTGAGCAGGCAGCGTCTAGCCTTATTATAATTAATAACTTATATGTACTAGTTTTGAATTTAATAACAAGTACTATAGTGTTTAATTTAACCCCATGAAAACAATATATATGAATGTTTTTTTGCTTTTTTTATTTTGTCATGTCCTACATTTTGCATGTGCCTTGTCCTCTTTTTTTTTTGGTTACAACATGTGGTCACCCTACACATTGCCTCTGAACAACTTATGTCTCTATAGTATTTGTTTTTGGCTTGATCTACCCGTTTTCACTTGGTCTATACATTTTCACATGCACAAGAGTTGTATGGGAAACAGTTCGTAGTTCTCATGTGGTTCTCCACACCAGTAATGTATTATAGTTCGTATATGCCTTGTACATAAGCCCAGTAAAATTCATCTATAAACATTGTCTCTAATGTGTTAATTTACGTAAATTAATCAAATTTGAAAGGGAAATTCATTCTCCCCACTCCTCCAGCCTCCGAAACAGTGTCAGAAAGATATGTCTCGTCTGCAAAAATATTTCCCACTTCTGGGCTAGAGCACTGGACATGCCCCAGCCCACCACCATCCCCATCTCCACCCTTATCTGCTCCTATATCCTCTTTTTTTAATTAAGGCAATACCGTATGTCTCAACATGTGTCCCCTGCTGTCACTTTGCATGGTTCACCTATTGGAAGTACCACCGGAACAACAATTTTCCATCATTGTCCAACAGCACACTGTTGTGCTACAAATAGTCTGCAGGTGTGCTATAGGAATTTGGAAGAGGTTAATTTATTTGTAGCCCATTAGGAGATGTGAGTCCCTCTCCCCAGCAATGCAGTGTGCCTTATCAATTGCCAAAACACTGGTGGAGTACCCTGACAATTTTAGTGGCTTGTCCATGTGCCATGAGATGGAATAGATTGAAAATCACTACACTGGAGGTAACTGGTGATGTCTGGTTGGGAGGCCAGATATGACAATAGCAGCAAACACTTGTAAGAGGCTGATGGTGGACAGGAAGGCTTTACCAAGCACACAAAAAGTATGCCCTGGAGCTCAGCCTGCCAGAAATCCTACTGCTGTTTGTTGCATCTGGGTGGTAGAGATTCAGGGGTCCCACAAGTACCACCACATATCTCCTCAAGTACCACTGGTGGTTCTCGTACCACTGACTGAGAAACACAAGCAATTGAGAAGTGGTGTTGGAGGAGTAATGCTGACACCCAGTGCACTGCTAGGTTAGAGGCGTACCATTGACAGGGAGCAGTGCACTCTGGATGCCAGCCACAAGGAGGTATAAAAGCCATAAGCACCTCATTGGTGCTTACAGGTGCTGGAAATAAGGAGGGATGCCCCGTCTTATTTCCCAACTGTTTGCCTATAGAATTCCTAGAATTCCAGTACTGCCATTCCACCTCCAGAATATTTCCAAAGAGGACAGGTCAAGCTTTTGCTTGAAGCCTTCAGCAAAGACTCAACCTCTCTGTAATTAGCTTCACTGTTCAATTGCACTTGGTGATAAGAATTTTTTTCTGATATTCTCTGGAAATCTTCCTTCTGCAGCTTTAAAACCATTAGATCTAGTTCTATTCTCAACATGGCATCAGGGAACAAATCTTTGTCCTTGGATGCACTGCTTCTATATGCAATTAATTTTGTGAATTAAGGAAATACACAAAAAGGAAAAGAAAGTGCCAGGGCATGCGTGCACCATAAATGTGCACATCCCCAAGAAGGAGTGAACCCACAGTCATTGGTGACCTTTATATGTTTATGGAGAGATTGCTGCTGCTTTCTGAAATAGCAAGTAACTACTTGTATATGATCAATGTTTGGTTTTTGTTTTAAGTGTAGACAGTCATTTAGAAGGCACAAAATCACTTAAGAGCACAATCCTAACCATGTCTACTCACAAATAAGCTCCTCTGTGTTCAATGGGTCTTACTCCCAGGAAAGCGTCTTTAGGATTGCAGACTTATCCACTGTACAGATGAGCCCTGGGTGTTCCAGTACCATCTGACAACTTCATAATTCAGATGAAGAATTATAAGTGCCATTTTCCTACTGGCTTACCAGAACTCCTGAAAAACTGCTTAGATACAAAACTGTTGGAGCCAAGGAGTTCTCTAGACAATATATTTAGTTCAGAAATGAATCCATAAAACTACAGCCAAGATGGTCATGGCACATGCACATCATAGAACCCAATTCATCCAAACCTCCCCTCAACACATGCTGCTTAATCTGTTTTTTAAAAGTATGTTTAGCACCATGTGTAAAGGATAAACCCAATCCCCCAACACAACTATGTGCTGCCTGCGCCAGAGATCCAAAAGCCCAACCATTACAGTGTTTCAAACGCTAGGCTGTTCTCACATGCTTCCAGGCCACTGCTGCAAATGACAGCAGTGCAGTGGATCCAGCAGCAGATCCTAAATCCTCCACCAGTGCAGGTAAGTAGGCATCAGTGTTGGGCTCTAGCAGGTTCGCACCTACTCTATAGAACCAGTTGTTAACGAGAGATAGAACATATAAAGTTTTAAAATAGCCGTTTAAAAGTGGCTGCCAGATGGGCAGAGAACCAGTTGTTAATTTCTTTGAATCCCATAACTGGCCATGTTGTAGGCAGGGGGATGGCCAGGGGACATTTCTGGGCTCATAGGGGGACAGAAACAGGAAGAGTGAACATCAGCAGCAGCAGTGAACATTAGAATTCTATTCCCTCTTTCCCGAATCATCCTGCCCCTTTATCTCCTTGGACTCATACCAGCAAAATAGCTGGCCTGAAGAGACCTATAGGTAAACTGTGAAAATTATATCAACACTTTTTGCACTTCTCATTTTTTTAACACAACCAAAAGACATGAAATCTGTGGGAAAAAATAAAACAATTTTTGAAAATTTATTTTGCATGGGGAATGACTGTGGCTGCATCTGTTGTCACTGTATCACCTATGTCACTGTATCACCTATGTCACATGTTTTAAAGCTATTATTCTTTATGTAAATTTTGAGTTAAACACATAACACTGCTTTCTGCACTTGGAAAATAATTCAAATCCGAGAAAAAATAGAAACTGTTTTATAGGAAAAAATAAAACTGTTTTATAGGGAAAGTATTGGGGAGTAAGAAAACTGAGAAAAGTTAATACAGTAACACAGTTCCTCATGTGATTGCAAGTGGAAAAGCAATGACTGGCTGGTATTATAAGGAGTGTATATGGAGAGTCTACTCTAATTAGTATCTCTTTATTTATTATTACAGAAAATTACAAAGGGCTGTCATCCAAAGAACGTGTACGCAGAAGCAGTTCTTCTATAATGCTTCTAACTAACTGTGTTTTAGGACTGGAGCAAATGTAATGCAGTGATTAGGACATGCTTTACAGTACTCACACTTTACATAATAATTACAATCTACCGTAATTAGCCTTTCTAACCTTGCTGTCGTGTGCTAAAGAGACCGACAATTTAGGGACAGGTTTTGCTTCCTGCCACCTCCAAATATAAAGAAAACAGCACTGAAGGCCTATTAAAGAGTAACAGGTTTGATTTGCAAATAACAGATCATCTCAATGTTCTTACAGTCAAGCACAGAACAAAATTAAGAACGGCTTGCATGGAGAGCACATATATAGGAAGAATAGCACAAAACAGCTGCCTGTTACGAACATTGCCAGCACATATGCATTTTCCACTCATTTCTCCTTCTAATCTCTTTTTTCTTTCTTCTCCCCTTGAATTTTCCATTTTTGTGTTTGCACTGTTTTTCTCTCTCACACACTCTTTCTTTACCTCATCATTTTTTCCCACTCATTGACTCGTCTGGCTCTCTGGCTATGCGAGAAAGCAGCGTGCACTCCCAACAGGGGGGCCATATAATTGCACAGGTTTTTGATAGCGGTGTTAAAGCAAATGGGGAAGAGCGAAATTGCAGTTTTTTTCGGCATATTATTAGAAGTCAGGTCAGCAGCACTTCCACAGCCAATCTCGGGGGCACCACACACCAGTGGCTTCCAATATCACAGTAATTGTGATTGTGAACATCTGTGAACATCAAAAGGATAACTTGAGGAACATCTAAAGCTAGTTTTAAGAGTTGTAAGTTTTCTAAAAATAGATGACCGTGTTTAACAAACTGCAACTATTTACAATGTGATTCATTTACTTCCTGCTGTCAGTGGTTGTTAAATACTTTGCATACTGAGGATCTTGTGTTCAATCTCCAGTATCTCCAGAAAAGAGAGCTGCTTCCACCCAATATGGAAGTGGATGGACCAATGGTCTGACTCATGGTCCAATACTATCAAGAGCCCATATCATGTGCTCTTCTGGTGTGCGCTGCTACAAAAGTGCCTTTTGTGGCAACACAAACCTATGGATGCCGGGGGGAAAGCTGGAGCATTCCCAATGCCACAGGCAGAGTGACATGGACCTGCCAGATCAGATAAGTCTAGTGTAGGGATAGGAGACAAATGGAACCTCAGAGAGGACATTCAGTGGATGGTTTGGGCTCAGGAGTGAGATTGGCAGCATTAATGCATGTAATCCCAGAGCCCTTCTTGGACCAGATCTGCCTGCATGGATCAAAGTGGATTCGCACCAGTAATATATAATCTTCTATATACCGTATTTCCCGGCTTATTACATGCACCGGACCATAAGACGCATCAAAGTTTAGAGGAGCAAAACAAGAAAAAAAAATTCTGAACCAAATGTGTACTAATATGGAAAATGGGGCAGAGGGTGGGGGGCAGTGTGTTATTGTTTTATTTTATTGTTTTAACAAATGTCTTTTAGCTTGTTTTTAATTGTTCCGAGTCTAATTATTCTAATTGTATTTTAATTGTATTTTAATGATGTTTTAATTTGTATTTATTAGCAATTTTAATGATGTTTTATTCTTCTATGTTAGCCGCCTTGGGCTCCCCCTTATGGGGGAGGAAAGGCGGGGTATAAATTGAGTTAAATAAATAAATAAAATAAATAAATAATATATTTAATAAAATATAGCTGAATATTTCAACCATGTAAAGACAACAGTGGTATTAAGAACCATTATCACTGTCGTTAACAAATTTCAGCTTCAAGCACTCTTCTAATTTTCTGGAAACCCCAAAAACTCATCATCTCTAGTGTCAGTGATTTGTGACTTTTGCACAAATCTCTTTGCAAATGATCAGGTAGGTAGGGAAAGGTGAGGGGATCTAGATAGATAGGAAAGAGTGAGGGAAGCACAGGCATGGAGCAGGTCTTGTGCATGTCTACTTTGGAGCAAGTCTCCAAACCAGGGAAGGCTGCTTAGGATTGCAACTGTGCCAGGGTGACCAGATGCCAAACCCAAAATTCCTGAACCCCAAGGCCAAAATTCCTACCCGAGGGCAAAATTCCTACCCGCTTAAAAAAAATGCCAAAAAATGTATTTTTTTGTTTTTATATTTTTGATTTTTACTTTTTTGGCCATAACTTTTGATAGGAAAGAGATTTATCAAAACTGATTTTTGCATTGGATTCTGCTCTTCAACAAATCCAATGACATATGACATGATGGAGCAAGGTGCTCCAGGATTGGCCCTATCACTCTATAAGACGCATAGACATTCCGCCCCCCCTTTGGGGAGAAAAATGTGCATCTTTATAAGCTGGGAAATACGGTATATAAAAGTCACTCACTGACTGAATCACTGACTCATTAACACCCAGTCAAAACCGCCAGGCCTAGGAGCATGAAATTTGGGGCGGGTATTCCTTAAGTGATGGAGGGAGTCACTAAGAACCGGTTTTCAGAAGTTCCAACCAGAAGGGGGTGAAATGGGGCACAGCGCTTTTTCCTCCTTATACTTTGCATTGAAGAATTGGTGACTGAGGGATGCTCTGCCCCAACCCCAGACCTAGAAGCATGAAATTCAGGAAGGGTGTTCCTTATGGTACATGAACACCCACTAAGAACCAATGTGGAGGAATTTAACCCTTAAGGGGCTGAAAAGGAGTGCAACGTGTTTTTGTCCTATACTTAACATGGAAGACTGACCAACATCCAGCCAATTTGGTGCTCGGTGCCTGGTGCACTGGGGAGGATGTTGTTCAGAGGGAGGGGTTGCATTGGGGAGGACGCTGCACATTGGGGGTCTTGTGCATGGGGGGTTGATGCACATGGGGGATGTTGCACATGGGGGTGTTGATGCATATGGGGGATGTTGCGCATGGGGTTGATGAGCATGGGGGATGATGAGTATGGGGATGAACATTGGGGATGTTGTTAATGGGGGGTTGATGTGCATGGGGGGGTTGATGCGCTGTGGGGGGATGGCATATGGGGGAATTTTACTCCCGCAACGTGGGCATGTTTTTCCTAGCAAAATAATATTTACACATCTCAAATACTTTGTTCTGTCACATCTTTGCATTCTTGAGCCAGGATCCAAGTAAACTAACTAAAGTAGTTTAGTTGCAGTAGCGGTCTACTACTTGTTCCAGAGGGTTTTTAAATCATGCATGCAGTCTGGGGTAGGGTATTGGGCAAGAAAAACCTATCAAGCCTATCAAGAGATATTAGTTCACATCCAAGCAGTGATGGTCTTGAGGTGGAGGGGAAAGCCACAGGTCTATGGCCTGTGGGCATTGTTTGGGTTAGCACCACCATGTCCATTGCCACTTCAGCCATTCCTCTGGAGCTGTTGTGCAGTCAGGCAAAGCTCCATGTGGCATTCCCAGTCACTGTGAAGGCCCTGTGGGCACAGCTGCATTGACAGTGGAAAGCTGGATAGAATAGTTAATTATTTTAGGTTACATGAAATTGTAGTTATAAACCACAATCAAACCCAATCAGAGTTTCATTATGACATGTTCCATAAGGTTGCATGATGTTCCAAAGTGCTACAAACAGCTACCAAAAAGTAGATTTTTTCATGGTATTGTCTCTGGCAGGACTCTTTGAAACAGGTTTGGCAATTAGAACTCAATTCCAGATTTTTCTTGTTCAGTACTCTATTAATATTCTATTAATCCTGTTTTCACTAACTGGAAAAGTGTCAGTGCTGCCAACAACATAGTATAAATCAATTTACCTTGCTGTTTCCTTTCAACTTTGAAGATGGGGTTCCCCAATAATATTATCAATGGTGCAAAGATAGAAAATAATAATATATCATTAATTAAAAAAAAATCTCTTTGCAGGACTGTGCGACATTCCCACGTATCCATCCTGAGTGTTTCTGCCTTGACTTCCCATATAGACCATGCCTTGTTTTGTAATCTTTTCTCTGTACTTGAAATTCCTTTCCCATCTGCTTTGTGCAACTTATTAGTTTTGTGTGACTTATAAGTTGCCAAGCAGTGACAGGCTGCAATCCAAAACACAGTTTCCTGGGAGTAAGTCCCTCTGAATGCAATGGGGCTTACTTTTGAGTAGACATGGTTAGGATTGTGCTTTTACTCGTGTAGCAAACTCAGTGACTACCATACTCTTGTTCAAGTATGCAGTGGTGATCCTGGGAAGTGCACCATCCAGGGTCATTCCTTACGGTGCCAACCCCTTTAAGGTCTCTGGGTGAGCCCCTTAAAATGTCTTTCTGCTGGTAGACCAAAAAATGAAAATGACGCTTTCAGGCAGTGGTACTCTGGCATTTTAGCATGGGACCCCCTTTCAAACTTAAAATCTGTCCAGAACCCCGTCATACATACTGGAATGTGATGTTCCTCCATGTCTATTCAGAACTAAGTCCAATTGTATTCAATGAGACTTACTCCCAGGAAAGCCCAATATCAGATTCCAAGATGACACATCCTACCCTCTTGTGACCCTGCACACCCACAGTTTTGAACCCCCAAGCGGTGTCCCTAACTTTGAAGACCACTGCTATAAGGCCCTCTGAAGGCCTAAGGATTTCTGAGGACCAGAAAGGCTGCGTATGCAACATCTCCAGCCCTTTAAACATAACTTCCAGTTTTCAGCAGAAAACCGAAATTGACATTTCAAGACCCTATAGAGAGGCCTTAGAAGAAAAACTGTGTATGGCCTCTTCAACCCTCAAAACATCTCTTGAGGGAGTCAGCGGGCACATTGCAGACTTTGCCACAGCATGATTGGAGTGGTTGTGGTTCAGGGTAATTTGTACCCATGGACCTTCCTAGGTACACTCTTACAGGTATAGGGAGCATTAGAACCAGTTAGGAAACAGAAGAGGATTATTTTTGTCCCAAGGCTATTGTTTTGTGCAAATAATGAACATGGGTAAGTACTGTATATACAGGCGAACGTTGTAAAAATGTTGGTTAATTAACTCAGGAAGGGTTTGTTACAAGACTGCATTTTTGGGGTTATTACAAAAGCCATAATTCCACATTCTTTCCACGTATTTAACACTACACACCTTTTTTCATCCCCTGCATTTGTATTTTCATCTTTACAGTACACTTACCCTTCTCTGCATCTGGATACAGAACTCTAATATAAATACTCTACTCAAATCTAATGTTCACTTTTTTCCAAAATCGGGGTGCGCATTAGATTTGATGGCACATTAGATTCAAGTAAATGCAGTATTTTGAGGTCAGTATTACGTTTAGCAGTTTACTATATTATAATAAAAAATGTAAGTTCAATCCTAAGCATGTCTATTCAGATGTAAGTCCCATTGTGTTCAATAGTACTTACACCCAGGAAAGTGTGATTAGGAATGCAGCCATAAACCCATTGTTGCATGGGTGTATTACCTGGTGCAATTAGGTAAAAATCATAACATAAACCCATTGTCATGTTATTGTTGTCATATTATATGCAGTAAAATTAAATTTTGCACCTGCTTTGCAGATGGACACTATAATTGCCAGTAAACATTTTTTTATCTAAAGATTTTTAAAAGTGGGGTGTACATTAGATTTGATGTTGCATTACATTCTAGTAAATACGGCATAACTGGTGGTTTGAGATATGACATCTGCTATGTGGTTATGAGTGTTCACTTCTCTAGAGGACGTTAGCAATCAGGATGTGGTGGTTGTATTTTCCTTTAATCAGCACCTTGGTTATCATCCTGTCTGTCTGTCTCTCTGTGTGTGTGATCTTCTGAAAACGCTTCATATATCCACTAAAGAAAGCTGGAACATAGGACAGGTAATGGCAAAATAATGCACCACATGCAACTTTCACAACTCAACTACACACTTATTTTTCTAAAATGTGTAGTAATACTTAGACTAACACCCCATCTACTGGTCACTGATTAAGTTGCAATGAAGGCGTTGAAGGGGAGAAGTATCCATCTGCACAACCTTATCTAAATAGCAATATGCTGTCATATGAGTTTTTGCCTGTGAACAGCGGCATAACTGAACATAGCTAAACTCACCAATACACCATGCAAGGTGTGTCAGGACTCACTTCTGGATAGATACGCATAGGATTGGTCTCTGAGGCTGCAATCTAGCCACATTCTCTTGAGAGTAAGCCCCACTGACTCTAATAGGACTTACTTCTGAATAGACATACATAGGATTGTGCTCTGAGGCTGCAGTCCTTGTCAGTTTACTGGGAGTAAGACTCACTGAATCTAATGGGACTTCTGAGTAGATACACATAGGATTGGGCTCTGAGGCTGTCATCTAGCCACATTCTCTTGGCAGTAAGCCCCATTGACTCTAATAGGACTTACTTCTGAATAGACACACATAGGATTGGGCTCCGAGGCTGCAATCTAGCCAGTTTCCTGGGAGTAAACCCCACTTACTCTAATGGAACTTAGTTCTGTGTAGACACACATAGGACTGGGCTCTGAGGCTGCACTGCTAGCCACATTTTCCTGGGAGCAAGCCTCTCATTCTAATAGGACTTACTTCTGAGTAGCAACCTATAGGATGGGGCTGTTAATTACCAACTGCACCCCCCCCCCTTCTCTCTTTGGCAGTCCACCTCTTTTTCCACAAGAACCATGCTGGATCCTCACTGTCTGCCCCCCCTCCCATTCTGCATACTTTTCCTGACATGATCGTCAGGCACACTCCCCAAGAGCCCCAGTCACAGCCTCTCCCCCATCCTCCTTCTTCCTCCCTCCCTCCCTCCCCCACCTCACCCCCCTCCCCCACATGGGCCACCATCTTGGCTTCATGCGCACTGCATTCTGGATAGTGTAGTTTTTTGTGTGCCTCTGAGAAGACCTATCAGGAGCCCAATTCAAAATACTAATGAGAGGCCTGACCATTCCCAGAGTGATCATATGTTCCTTTCCAGGACATGTTCTTTTTTTAAGTATTGTGTCCTGGAAGAAATAATCATTGTCCCCCTTTTCCGTTAAATATATATTAATGTGACATTAATATATTATATATTCCCTTATAAATTTGTTAATTAGGTATTGAATTTTAAAAATAAATTGGTGTTTACCAATTTAAATTTCTTATCTAAATTAAAAATATTTATATTTAAAACTATTAGACTTTATCGCATATAATATAGTGTTTAAATTAAGCACATAAAAACAATATGAGGTTTTAGCTTTTATTTTGTCATTTTTCTTGGATGTCCTACATATTCAAGGGAACTTGTCCTGTTTTGTGGTTATGACATCTGTACACCTTGCACTCACCTGGCATGCACCCAAGCACCACTACTGAAGACCCAGAACTGAAGCCAAAAGAAAAGGGTCTAGCGCAACCGGCAGGCTAGATAAGCCCACAAAGCTCCTTGCTCTCTCCACACCATTTTCAGATGCTGAGCTGTGTTAAGCTGAAAGGGCAGTCTATATAATTAAGCTATTCCATATCTTGAAAATACTATAAAGATTTGTGTATTTTCTCTTGGCACTTGACCTAATAAGTGAGAAAAATTAGCTAAAGAAGAGTAAAGTACTGTAGTTATCACCAGACAGTTATCTGGTGATGACTTGGTTTAAGGACACCAAGGCCTCAGAAGGCATCAATAACACTGTTTGGCCCACTTTATGAAATGAGTCTGACACCCCTGATTACTTATCATCAAAGACACTCTGCAGCTGTCAGCAGCATTTGAACAAGAGCAGTTGGCTTAGTGTTCAACAGTGGGAGTTGGAATAGTCTTACTTTCAAGATTGCATGCAGTTCTCACATCCCCTCCCATCTTTAAGTTTTATATATTTACAAACATTTTCCAGAGAATAAGCCCTATTATACAATTGATTTACAAGTGTGTACTTTATATTGTGAATACTCAAAAATGTTTCAAGAAAAATTTGCTAAATATCTAGGACTAACAAATAAGTGAAGTTCCTACCTAGCCACAGGTACTTAGGATTACAGTAGTCTATAACGATGTCTACACACTTGACACTAGGCTGATGGATGTCATACTTCCCATGCAGAGTCCAAAGTATTTAGGCATGAGCCATGCAATTATTCTCGAATATTGAGAACCCATCACATACAGACATGATCTATGATGTACATCAGTGTTTCTCAAACTTAGGCAGAGCAGGGGCAGAGACATGAATTCTTCAGATCATACTCCTGTAGGAGAATCCACCAGTTTGGGGATGTCTGCAGAATGCTTGGCAGACCCTCTTCCAATAGCTTTAAAAAAGTTAAAAGTTTTTTCACAATTCAAGCAATTCAATCTTTTGTGTGATGGTAGGAATTTGCAAGACTGAAAAGGAATTTGAAATTTGCTAGCTAAAGGCATCAGAAGCAATATTTGTAAACTAGATTTAAACTAATGTAAACTAGGTTCTTCTTTTCAACCATTTCCTATTTTCACAACAGCTGTGATTCCTAGCCTAACAAATAAACAGGGGATGTCTAAACTCCACTCAGCAAAAAAGTACAACTTAGTTCAATGCTTAGTTCAGTTAACATAATCTGGGAATACTCTTGGCAATGCCAGTGATGAAGACCTTAATTATTCCCTGTTTAGCAACACACACCTCTAACTTACATCCAAAGCATAAGCAGTGACATTATTTTAGATGACTTTTCCCAAGAATTTCAGTTATCCCAGGATCGCCCAGTATATCATCATGTCCAGACTAAAATCCACCTCAGAAGAGTTTATTTTGTGGAATTCTGATACAAAACTGAAGTGTACATAATTAAAAAAACAGTTCCTTACAAATTCTTTGATTTAAAGTTGGTGACCAGTTTCAAAAAAAATTCACATTTTAGTAGTCATCTTTTCCACAATTTTAAGAGAGAACACATATAGACAAGTTGGCTCAGTATAAAAAGTGTAACTCGCCCATGTATGGTTAGTATTGTTAGTTATGTACTTGAGTACACTTTCAATTAAAGTTCACAAACACTGTGTGCTACTCAGTCTAGTATGTAGACTAAGCTAATGAATGAATTCCCCACTGATTGGATTGGTAAGGTAATACTGTACCGGGTATGTACTTAAGGCAGTAATTGAGATGCAACTGGATGTCTTGTCTATTCACCTGATTCAAGTACAGTTTAAAACTACCTCTGGCAAAAAAAAGCCCTTCAAATTTTAGGTGGAATTAGTAAAAATGACTAAATGTTAGAAATATTTCCAAGTGTCAACATGCGGTAAAATATACTTTAAAGCTTAGGGATAGATACAACTTGCTATTTCTATACATGCATTAAAATTAAATAAGAACTTCCACCTGTTAGCTTAGACGCTTTCTTGTTGGAAGCATTAACACTGAAAGGTTTAGACAGCACTGAAAGATCTAGACAACACTGAAAGATCTAGACAAAACGTATCTAGAAAACACAAACATGAACATGTCTAGAAACAGATTAACATGAACTTCAAACAAACTCTAAACATTTAATAACTTATCAACACAGGTAACTGTCAAACATTTAAACCAATAAAATTTGTTTTTGCATTAATACACGTAAGGTGACGGTATAATAAGAGCACTTAGATCTTCTGTGACAAGTCATTAAGTCAAACAGTTTTGAGTACAGCTCTGCTTCTTCTAAAATGATGTGCCCTCTTCTCCTAGAAAGAGAATAGGGGAGAAAGAGTACTGTTAACAGCATAGTTTAAGCCTTTTATTTTTCTATATATGTGGTGGATGAAAATGCAAATCCCCACTTTGGAGCCCGAATCTAACACACCTTTGCATGCAACAAGAGCGGCAACAAGTGCATAATGTTATTTGTGAATCTTCTTTCTAAACCTATGGGTATTTTGCATCAGGAAAAACTGCTAATTGCTCTAAAATACATGCATCCCCCTAGGGAGATGAGCAAGCCACACATCTGAAATGTGCAAAGTGCACGCACAATTCACTTGTGACTTCCTCTCAGATATCCATTGCCAAATTGCACTCATAAAGAAAATTCAAGTTACTGAAAAGTGCTGGGTGTATATTTATAGACACCCTTTCAAGACTAGAAGCAAAGGGCTGTATCTAAGACAGTCATGACTGAGCACCATTGAAAAGAAATGAAGCCAGTTAACCTAATCATGGCTAAATCACAATAGTTTTAATGGAGCGAATTATTGTTAACCAACTTTGGAAAGGAAACAGATCAGAATCTTCTATAACCACAGGTTTTTAGGCAACAAAAGTTGCTTTAAGAATTGGGACAGCAGTAAAGAGCCAAGGACTCAATATCTGATTATCTTTTACCATTAAATTAACCTTATTTAGTAATTAAGAACTACTGCTGTCCCAGTAGCAACTAGTTGAGCCAGTAGTAGCTTGCAGTCTTACTCATACCTTAAGGTAGTCCTCTTGAGTTACAATGTTGCTCCTCAACCGGTTGTCTGGATTACACAGACATGACACCACTGTCTGTATGCTCCGGTCAACAGATTTCTAAAATAATTAAGTTTTATTAACTTTTTGTCAATGCCATATACTACACGTACCCCAAAGGCAGAGCATAAAGTCATGTTACCATGCCTTTTGCTGCAAGTCGGCAATGCCTTCAAAATCAAATCAAAGCCAACATATGTAGTCTTACGGCAACCTTTCCAGTAACTAGTCAGGGAAACATACTATACAGTAAACTACAATATTAATTCTTCCCCAAGACAAATAATCCTTTGCCAACAGACTGAATTTTCTAATTTTTGGTAGGTTACTATTTCCATTTATAAAAGGTTTTCCTCCCAATAACTCCTGAAGCTTTCTATGTAATGAAAGTTATACTGCTTTTTAAAAATGTTTCTTTCCCCCCATGTTGCTTTACATGGCTTTTAACAGCAACAAAGCTTGGGATGCATGAGGTTGGATACAATAAAGACAGATTCTCTACTGAACAATTTATGAGCATACAAGGTAGGACGCTTTGGATAATGTTCTCAGTTCAGTATACTACAAGTAACAATAATAACTGGTCCAACCTTGCGATACACTGATTTTTTTAAACATGTATTTAACATAGATGGCCACTGCAAATGAGAAGGAACTTGTCAATTCTTGAAGGGAAAAAATGCATCCCTTTAAAATTACAGTTTAAAAAAACTTCTTTTCTTAGTGTTAAGAGAGGTAGACCTGCAGCAATAATTCCATTCAACTGTGCCAGGCAACAGCAAGGGGAACCTTTGCATTTCTGATTTCTCTCTAAAATAGTAAGAATAGTAAAATTGCATTTCTCTCTAAAATAGTAAGAAAAGCTTCTTCTACACAATTGTAAAATTGTGAACTTTTAAAAGCTGTTTTTATTTAATACTTTTTTTGTTATGATCAGGGAGTTCCAGAATCAAATCCCTTTGGATACTGAGGCATGACTTTATTCCATTAGGAGCAACAAACCTGGAAGTGGGTCTTTAAATCTATTTTTAAATATTTTTAATCTTTGGTTTTATCCACAGTTTTTTATTATCAACTGGGGTTTCAGAATAGAACCCTAGTAGATAATGAAGTACAACCTGTATACTAATCACATGGTGAAGGGAAAAAGCTAAACGCCCTCCAGTAAGAACTCAAATACCTTTAAGATGTTAGTGCTATTGTTAATTGAGTCCAGATATTAGAGGCGTTAGCCTCTAATTTACAGCTTGATACTATCCTGGTTAAGGGATCAATTTCACTTTCTTTTTGGCTCTTCCAGGGTATGATTTTGCTTAAAGGTTTAGGTTTGTATTGATTTATGACTGAACAAAATTAAATTTGTTTTTTCTTCCTGCAATTTCACTTTGTTTTGCTATTTTGGATCTTGGATTTGGTCAATCAGATTGCAGAGTTATCCGTTTCTTGCATTTTCTTGAGACACTATTTCTACCCAATGGTGAATGCCAAGCATGTCTAAGATCAGTCCTTGATTACAGCACCCAATAACCTACCTATACTTTTGATACAGTTCTAATTATTAGATTGCTATATTAAAGTGATAGTCTTGACCTGTATTCTTATCTTTAATTTTAGATCTCTTCTTGCCCTAAATTAAACCCAATTTCTAATTCAACTATTGGCAGATGTTCAGCATTAGGTACAGCTCATACTTTTAACAATCTTTTCTTCCTCCCCACTAAGCAGACACCTCAGACATTTTTCAATATAAAGAGCTTATAAAAAGTACCTTTTGTGGACTGTTCCCACAGGACTGTGTAGCCTCAACCATAGAACATTCTGCTTGTTCAGTTCCTACATCCATTTCACTACCATAATTCACTGTGGTGTAAGCCTGTGTAAAGTATGAAGTTTAGGAGTTGGTATGAATCAACACTATATTAGGAAAAGTATGCAGTATGAAAGAGTTATGTGCAAGCCAGTAACAGTGATTTTCAACCAGTGTGCTATGGCACACTGGTGTGGTATGGATAGACCTCAGGTGTGGTCTATTTGGGGAAGCTCATTTATTAGTGGGAAAATTGGGGGATTTGAACAGCATGGTGTGCTTTGTCAACGATAAAAACAACTAATGGTGTGCCATGACAATTTCAGTGCCTTGTTAGTGTACCATGAGTTGAAAAAGGTTGAAAATCACTGCAGTAACAGAAAACATAATCTTGATTGCTTTTATCTGTTACAGTATTCCATCATGTTCATTTGTGACCTGTCTATATATCCCAAACCAACTAAAAAGCAGAGACTGTCTAGACAGGCATTCTAATTGTCTTAAGGACTTTCAACAAGTCTTATAAGTAACTGGTAGAGAAAAAAAACTGAGGGCAATATGAATACTAGAATATTCATATACATGGCACAATGGTTAAAAAGTAGAACCAATGATTCTCAAAGTAGAGGTTGGGACTCCCTTGGGGGATTGCAAACAGTCATATCTTTTTACCAAATTCTTAGTAATGATGTGGAGCCTTCTTTTTATGAACTCTGTAACATTAAGCAGAAGATATAAGAATAAGCAGCAGACTTCAGATGGCCAGTCTCAGTTAAACTCAACATGAATTGGCTGGTGGATTCCCTGAGTTTAAATAAGTTACATGCTGCCCTAACCCTGGCACAATCCCTTCCTCTTAAGTCTTCCTTAAGTCCATTTTAAACTAAGAGTACTTGAGGATAGGTACCCCATCTTTTCTAATGCACACTAGTAGTGTCATATAAAATTACAAATAACTTTCTTGTGTTTCATCTTACTTATACACTCAAAGTATCTTAAGTTTCTGAAATGATACTCTATTCCAAAACTGTTTGAAACACATTTCTATCAGGGTGTTCATACTGTATGTCCTCTTTTTCTAGGAAAAGTCCTCTTTTTAGCCTGGAAAAAGGTCCCTCTTTTTTCTTGGGTTCTGGAAAAAGTCTACATTCTCCTTTTCCTTGTGAGCAGGTAGCATATAGAAGTCTTGTAATTAGAATAGTTTTAAGTTAAATAACAATATACAGTGGCGTCTCACGTAACAAATTTAATTTGTTCCAGAGGCATGTTTGTTACATGAAACATTCTTTATGTGAAGCGGATTTTCCCATAGCAAATAATGGAAACTCAGACAACTGGTTCCAGAGCCCAAAAATATTCATATAAAAATATTAACTGGATGTAAAAATGATGACAAAACACTGGAATTGAATTCAAAACATGCATTCAATGTGCATGATCCTATGAAGTCTACTTAGGCCGCAATCCTAAAGACACTTTCCTGGGAGTAAGACCTATTAGACACAATGGGGCTTACATATGAGTAGTCATGGTTACGATTGTGCTCTTTCACTATCACTAATGGAGTCACTGCTATCCATTGGCTCAAAGGAATCTTTGAATTTTTGTGCTACTTTAACATTCCCAAGCTGCTGATGGAGAGCAGCATTAGAACATTGATAAGGCACACCTTCCACGCTGCCACACGCAGATCCCACATACAAACCTGGCTCAGGCTGCTTCCCCCCGCCCCCGGACCCCACGAGTTCCCTGGCCATGGAAGCCTATTCAAAACTTTGCCCAGGGACCCAATGTAGCTCAAGCTAGTCCCCTCGTCGTCGTCCCCGTCCCTGCGTCCCCCCGGTGGGTTCCCTTACTCTGGAAGCCTGTTCCAAACATCCTCAGAAGTGTTCTATACCCAAGACAGTGTTCTTTACACAAGTCAAAATTTGAGAAAATTTTGTTCTTTACCCAAGTTGTTCTTTACCCAAGGTACCACTGTAGTGTTTAAATTAACCACATGACAGCAATTAGCTATTAATTTTTTCATTTTCTTGTAAACCGCTTTGTGAACTTTTTAGTTGAAAAGCGGTACATAAATACTGTAGATAGATTTCATGTGGACAACATACGTGATTGTTTTTAGCTTTTATTCTGTCATGTCCTACATTTTTCTTGGGTGAACTACATTGGGAGGCTTTTGTCCTCTTTGCAGCGATGACATATGGTCACCCTGTCTTCTATAGCATTTCATTTCCCATCTCTAATACATAAGATACAGATAAGCTTAAAATTCCCCCATCTAACATAGAATTTTCTACTTTCTAGACCAGAGATTTTCAACCTTTTTCATCTCACAGCACATTGACAAGTGTTAAAATTGTCAAGGTACCTCATTAGGTTTTTGCCTATTACCAAGGCACCACCATGCTGCTGGTAGGAAACTCAAATCCCCCAACTATGATCTCCAAGTTCTGTGGCACACCTGCAGACCATCCACAGCATACCAGTGTGTCATGGCACAATGGTTAAAAAGTAGAACCAGTGATTCTCAAAGTAGGGGTTGGACTCTCTTGGGGGGTTGCAACTTCATTTCAGATGGTCACAAATAGATGGGCACCACCATCTTGGAATTTGGCACTGGGTACCTTGGATGGGGCATTCAGGCTGCTTTTGTGGGAGTAAGTTTCATTGAACACAATGGGACTTACTTCCGAGTAGACATGGAGGAGCTCCAGCATCACAATGGTAGTATTTCCTGTTCCAGCCATGACATCACTTCTGGGGGGATGTCCCTAATAAATTGCCATTCTCAGAAGGGGGTCCCAGGCTGAAATGCTCAAGAATCACTGTTCTAGATAATGATCTCCTTCCCCTCTTCAAATAAACATGCATTATTTCAAATAATGCGTTTTATTACATCAAATAAACAAGCATTATTTCCTGCTCAAAAGTGGTGCAACTGTTGTTCATGCATGATTTCTAAGTGCCCTAACAGGCTTCCAATGGGTTTGAGGAGCACAAATTGTCGTGGGGAGAGCAATCTTAAACAACAAACAAACCCAAGACCCTTAACACCAGGTCGCAAGTGTCATGAGTTTGCCATAAAGCACATTAGCAACAACATAGGGGCAGGCTAGGCTGGTTCTATGCATGCCAGGAGCAGTTAAGTTTGTGCTGGCCCTAGGAAGCCAGCACAAAAGCAAAAGGGGATGGCAGGAGGGGGCAGCATTTTGGGGGCAGTGGAAGGGTGGCTCAGGATGCGTATTGGACCCAGGAGGGAATAGTATCAGCTGCAGCAGTACAGGCTAGAATCATCCTGACCACTTGGATTTGGACCACATGAACCACTTCAGATTTGCACCCATAAAAAACATGGGAACAGATCAGAATAGCCCCAACATGGTTGGCTAGTGAGTAACATGGGATGAAGGGAATAAAATCCCCAGCCCATGCCTACTTTATACTGGATTCAGCACAGGCCAGATTGCCTGCCTGTTCCAGCACAAATTAGGACTGTACCTTAGAAAGTATTAAGCACTTTAAATACAAACTCTCAGTTTTGTATTTTTGACATACCTTCAGCAGTAGTGTTTGTTTCAGAAAAATGAGATAGTTATGCTTTTTAGTCTTTACTTCCATTATAAAACAAATCACATATTTAACAGAAAGAGTACTCAGGGAAATACAGCATGTGAACCTTTTTTATAAACTTGTTAGTAATTTTATATACAAAAAAGTTGCTTCCTTACCGGAGGCACAATATAATTTCTAGGTTCCCCAGGAGGCCACTGAGGTGGAACCTTAAAGAACAAAAGAAAATATGTCGTTTTCAAGTAAGCATATTCTAAGTCTATTACTAAGCTTCAAAACTGCACAGATATCAGAGAGTTTAAAGAGCATCTGAAGGCACCCATTTTCTTAATCTTTGCCAAGTTTAAGGAATAGACACAACTCTTTTCAATTTGTCTGATAAATGCAATACTGTGAGTGTGGAGAGGGAGAACAGAAGAGAAAGAAAGCAGCAATTGATGTTGTACAACTTAAATGGAAGATTTTCTCCCCTCATTAGAAAAACCCACCAGTATAAAGTAGCTCTGATTCGGACAGGAACCATGATAAAAGTATAACCAACATGCTAAAGCCCCTATCCCAATCTGGAGATAGACAGACAACTCAAATGTATTTAGTGCAGTGTTTCTCAATCATTGGTCCAATATCCCTTTTCATGGTCTAACTATTGGAAGCACCACCAAAGTAACTAGTGATGACATCACTAGGTACTTCTGGGTTGAGAGGCCAGATCCAATATGATAAACAGTAAAAGGTCAGGATGGATAGGATGGCATTTACAGTACATGAAATTATGTGCTGGAGTTCTTCCTGACAAGCTGAGCAGAGCCTCCCACCTGTTTGTTGCATCATGGTCTCTAATGTAAAATCAGAAACCAATATTTCAAGTTTACTTTTGCCTCAATAACCTAGAATGAAAACATCTTTACACAAACCTGGTAGTTGTAAGTTGGCTGATAACCCACAGGAACTTGCTGCTGAATTAGTAAAGCTGGTGAGCCATATGGATATGCCTGAAAATACAAAACTACAGTTAGACAAGTTCTTAGTGAGACAGGCAACACTTAAAATTAGAACCTAAGGTTTTGGAAGATGAGGTTTTTCAGTAGACCCTTGTAAGGCTAAAACTTTTAAGGTTAAAAAGAAACAAACTTCAGTTCATCAGAAGCTTCCTTAATAACATTAATTCATTGTTCTACCAAATGGTACTGCCAGACTGGGAGAAATTTTTCAAGACGGAAATTTTCTCTCCACTTTTGCTGATGAGGGTCACTGATATTAAAGAAGCAGGGCAATAACACATCCAGTATTAAAACTAGTGCAGTGTTTCTCAATTAGTGAGATTGAGAGGAAAGGCTGGTGGTACTTGGGGTGGTTTGGTGGTATTCATAGAACCCCTGAACACGGTCCATCTGGCAGCAAGACCAAATATGCAATAAAACGAATAGTGGTAGGAAGCTCTGCTTGGTGAGCACAGCTCCAAAGCATTCTTTTCCATGCTCAAAAAAGCTCCCCCATCTAACTCGAGCCTATTACTGATGTTCATCACATCCCATTCAAAACCCAGAAGTAACTGACAATGTTATCATCAATTATTTCCAGTGGTACTTCAAATAGGTGGACTATGTACAGTGGTATGACAGAGGACAAACACTGAGGAAACACTGGACTAATAGATTAATATTCCATAATTTTAGAAAAACACTGGACTAATAATGGATTAATATTCCATAATTTTAGTTCTCTGAACACTTAATTTGGAATTTATAGCAATCTGAATCTCAAACTACTACTCCAGGTACCACAATCACTGAGCCAATTCCCCTTCCTGCAGACAACAAGCCATCAGCAGCCACTTCTTTCCCCCAACCTCAATACAGGTTAGCTTTTAAACCAGTAGTTCCTTTTTCTGGGCTTCCTTTCCTTCCTTCTTGCTCTAGGATTCCCCAGATTCAGCACCCTGTTGCCACAGCAATGAGTCCATTACTTTCAATAGTATTGAGCCACCAATATTGTCCCCAAGCAGATTCTCCATTTTGCCAATGTTCTTTAATAGCATATGTTGCTGAACCTGCACCAAACCAGGGGGCCAGGAGTCTGTTACCAAATTAAGAGCAGTTATGAACTCAAGAGTAGTTCATACCAGCCATGTAAGGCTACGATGGAAGTGGGATGGAAGGGAAGCCCTACAAGGAAAGGTTGGGGGAACTTGGGATGTTCAGCCTGGAGAAGAGGAGGCTGAGAGGAGACATGATTGCCCTCTTCAGATACCTGAAGGGCTGTCAGAGGGAGGAAGGGGCTCATTTGTTCATAGCTGCTACTGAAAGCAAAACTAGAACCAATGGGTACAAACTGCAAGAAAGGAGATTCCGGTTGGATATATAGAAAAAATTCCTGACAGCGAGAGTGGTTCGGCAGTGGAACAGATTGCCAAGGGAGGTGGTAGACTCTCCCCCACTGGGGATCTTCAAGCAGAGGCTCAACAAGCACCTGTTCGGGATGCTCTAGGGGGATTTCCTGCTGCAGGAAGGGGGTTGGACTAGATGACCTACTAGGTCCCTTCCAACTCTATGATTCTATGAGGAGATTTTCAGGTCTCCTCTACGTAAGAGCTGATGCCGAGACCATTAGTACCTTAAATGTCCCACTTGGCACAGCACAGTCCTTAACCTCAGGGACTTTATAAAATAGCCATTCAACACTTCTGAAATGGCTCAAAGACTTGCCCCCCCCCTTTTAATGAGGCACTCTGCAACAAAGTTAGGATACAAAGTAAAAGCTCTTTTATTAAGGATTTACAATCAAATCAAATGCATATTTGAGTCTTCAACACTTATCTTAGGTAATCTTTACAGTAATCCTTAAGCTAATTCAAAGATGGTAGCATAGCTGATAAGCATTTGAAAGCAAAATCCTTTTGAAATCTTCCAAGAGACTAGATACAATACCAATGACTTTTTCCTCAAAGGGCTCGGGTTCAGTCTTTGGCAGGGAGCTGCAATTCAGGTTGCTCAGGCTGGATGCATTCTCTCCAAGATCTCCTTTCTTTCCCCAAAATGAGCACACCCAAGTTAGCTGGCTTTCTACTTTTATAGCCCCACTTTTACACTAATTAGCTAACTCGGCCACTTCTAAAGAACTTGTGATTTACAAACCATACTCCAACTTAGCTGCCTAAATCATGCCCAGCTGCAATGAATTCTACTCCTTCTCACAGGTAGACAATCAGAAAACCTTGGGTTACAAAAACACTTTGGAACTGGTGAAGATAAGGAAAAGTTGTCTCCCCTTTTCCCAAGCATTGTAGGCGCCACAGATTCACTCCCTTCAACATTCCATTCTGCCCTGAGAAACTGCTTTTCTTAGCTTCATTTTTCTAATGACATCAGCCAAACATGGCTGCACTCTTGCTTATTACCTCTCCATTTAACCAAAGATAGACTTAAAGGTTCATAAACAAATCCCATTCATTTAACATCCAGATCTTGAGAATTTGTTACTTGAAAAAGGAGCGTTTTAGTATTCCACTCCCATGCAGAAGAGCTTACCTGAACATACTGTGTTACAGGACTCATCACAGCTGGAGGTTGCATATAGGTTTCTTGATTACTCCAAACGCTGTGGAACTGAGGTGTGGGTGAATTAATAAGCACTGGTCTGGGTGGCACATGATAGGCACCTTAAGAAACAATAGAAGTATCTTACAAATAACTTCCATATATTTTTAGAACCCAAAGAGACTTCTATCCCATCTTCAAAAATCTCCAATGCCACCACTGAAATATTTTCCCAGTTTCATAGAACACAATCAATACTAATGAAAGTACAGTGGGCCCTCATCTTCAAAAGGTGAAGTCCAGTGATCGACTACACCAGTGACCCACTCTATAGACCTTCCAACACCTCTGAAAATCACCCAGATATAACTTGAATTGGCTTTCAATCTCATTCTAAGGCCATATGACATGTGGGGGGCATCTGTGGATGGTGGAATCCATGAATAGAGTCCACCATACTCAATTTTATGAAGATAGACACCACAGTACAAATTAGTAGAGGCCATCTATACTACAAAGCAGATCAAGTTGGCTACAAATTAAGTTTTCTTTAATACAGGCAATAAAGTGAAACAGTACTCACATAAGTTTGGATGTTTCCTTATTGCAGGTCCTAGTTTGAGTTTTTTCCCGTGGAAGTTTATTTGTGACTGGAAAGAGAAAGTGTGATCCATACATTTTTTTAAAGTGCCAACATATTGCCAGTAGTACAAATCAAAATCAGTAATGCAGGACAGCCAGCACATGTCCAGTTGTTTTTGAAGCTACCTATATTACTAATTTCTGTTATGTGAACTGACAAACCATCTTATGGTTAAAGTCTTTACAGCAACAAGACAGAGAAGTCAAAGCCTCAAAACAGTACTCAAAACTAATCATTATTGATATACACATTGCTCATCGTACTTTGTAATACTTAATACTTAAGCTTTTTTCCTTACTTCAGACTTAAGGCTTTTTTCCTTACTTCACACTTAAGCTTTTTTCTCAGACATAGGCAAGTACCAAGATGGACCCATTTCTCATCTGAGGTACAAGACTGAGCACAAAGCAAAAAATATAATTTTATGTGTGAGCACCTATTTGAAGAGCAAAGAATCAAGCACTCACTGGGAAGGAAAAGGAAACCTTGGAAAATAGCTTATCTCCTAAACTGACTCAAACAATTTTCCGTCCAAAAACAAAGGCTTTAAAGTGTTTAAACCAGTGATTTTCAACCTTTTTCATCTCACGGCACACTAACACGGTACTGAAATTGTCAAGGCACACTTATCAGTTATTTTTGTCATTGACAAGGCACACCAGGCTCTTCAAATCCCCCAATTTTCCTATTAATTAATGATTCTCCCCAATTCCCATAGCACACCTGACTATCCGTGGCACACCAGTTGAACATCAAAGCACATTGCTTGAAAATCACTGTTTTAGACAGTTGTACAGATACTGAATTCTCAGATACAAGTAGGACCCAGGTAGAAGTCCAAGATAACTTACTTCCACTATTTTCTGTACATCTACGTTGTCCAGAAAGGATACAAATCCGTATCTACAATGACAAATCAGTTAGGTGCAATAATTATCAATTACACTAATATGACTATCCATCTAGTTTCATATACAAAATGAATATAATTATGTCCAGGCAAGAAAAGTTTCAAGACATAGAAGCATATTTGAAGCAGAGGTCAACAAAATGGTAGAAAAATTGAGTTGATAGAACTATATGGCCAGTTTTAATATCCTGCATCTATATTCCACTGAGGTCAAATAATCTCAACCAAATGGATATCTTAACTTAGTGGTATTATTGGCATCCTTCAATCTCGAAAGTCTATGGTATCATGCTCCGAGTGTCCTCTCCAGAGCACGATGGACCGGATAGATTAACATGGAGGATAGACCATTACCCAAGCAGCAAATCCCTCCTCTCCACGTCACTGAAATAGTCTAATGGAACAGCAGAGCCGATATGATTGGTTCCAGCTGTGTTGCAGGAGTTACCAGAACGTGATTGTACGCAGTCATGAACTGCTTCCACAACTCTGGCTCCAGATTTTGCCTGAAGGTTGACTCCTGAAGCCTTTCCCATAGATGGGTATAGCCACAAGGCAGTGGAGGTTTGAAGTGGGAGTTTTCCTTCTCCAGACAACCCTCGTTCAGTGGGATTTTGGACAGATTTAGTCTGGCTCCTCAACAAAGGCCTGTCTCGCATGGGAGTCCCTGCCAGTAGCTACGCCAGCATAGCCCTTTGTATCACTGGAGCACACAATCCCACCACCACAAAAAGGTAAGGTGGTAACTTGGTGGTAAGGGACATGAAACTTGGTTGTAAGGAACTTTTCATTTATACTCTCCCCCCCACACTTTCTAACAGAGGAAATAAGAGGTCAGTAGTACTCAAAGATCTTGACCCCAGTTTTGTGTAAAGATTCCCTTTCAGGGGAGAGGGCAGCAGCATAATCTTCAGGATTGTCACTAAACGAGGAGGTAGGGGTGCTTTCTCCTTTGGAGTGGAAGAGCAGGCTCCAGGAGGTAAAGCTCCTTATTAACTGTAGTTTACCTATCTAGAATTAAGCAAGAATCTATCAGTGGGTTAAAAAATATTCACAGTATAGCACCTATACAAGCAAAACTACAAACAAAGTACAGCCACAATTACAAAACTAATGCTTCAGTTATAATCAACTGAACATGAGACATTTAAGTTTAAGGCTCAAAGTTTCAGCTCTGGTACTATCACAAACCATAGCTTCAGACCATACTGGAAAATGTGCAAGCTTTGCACTTTTTATTGTCATTAAAATGCCAGTGTTTGAGCAGAATTAAAGTTAAACTCATTTACCATTGAATACTATCCCATATTTCAAAAGCAAAAAAAGGCTATATAGGTAAAAACAGCAGATAATACAATACAATTCATTTAATCCACGGATCCATTTCACACTTAGTTCTTTTTAAAGAAATGATAGGGTAGGGAGGTGTTAAAGAGCAAAAAAAAACCCCAAAACTCTCAAGTTTCATGTATACTGTAACCAGGATATCAGATTAGACTTTTAAAACACTCTTGTGAAATTGCTTTACATTTAGTTTATTCTAGATACAGTTGGAGACTCCTAATTCCTTTTATAAGAAATTGCTTTTCCTCTTCCTGCCACTTAAAGGGGACCTTTACAAGAATGGGTGTCATAACCACCAGCACCAACCCCGCTTGAGTACTACTGAGCTAAGCTGCAAGTTCATGTTTACTAATGAATAAGCAGACGTGAATTGGCTCTTTCTGACGATCAGGCAACATAATTTTTTCTTGTCTAAACTTGCAAGGTAGGTGGCTCTGGACAGTATGTCAGTTTAAAGTGGGTGGGTTCTGATGCTAACAGGTTCGGAAATAGCCCCCAGAGGATACCAAATGAATGAAAAAATAGTTTCAATGACCCACTTTCAAGTTTCTTGCTCCTCCATCCAGAATGCTATGGGATAGAAACTATACTGCATTCAACCACTAGATGGCGTGAATAATGTAGTCTAGTAGAATGATATGATTATTTTAATAGAACGAAGGTGAGAAATTTGATTTTGATGCTTTATTCCTTGTTATAAGGCATTTAAATGTGGATCTTGGTATTAGTGATGAGTCAAATCAGTGGATACTGAGGTAACACTTGAAATGTGTGATTGGAAAGAGTTGTTACCACCTAAATGTTCGGTTTGAAACTGATTTAGAGCACAAGCCTACTTGTCTACTCAACAGGTCTACTCAAAAGGAAGCCCCATTGTGTTCAGTGGGTCTTACTCCCAGGAGAGTGTCTTTAGGATTGTAGCTTTAAGTCAGTTAGGTGTGATTTGGAATCTATATACGTATATAAAAAAGTCACTGACTCACCAACTCATCAACACCCTGCCAAAACCGCCAGGCCTAGAAGTTTGAAATTTGGGGTGGGTGTTCCTTCCGTGACCGAGGGGTGCATTAAGAACCGGTTTTCGGAAATTCCAATCAGAAGGAGATGAAAAGGGGTGCAACGCGTTTCCCGCCCTATACTTTGCATTGGAGAATTGATGACTCATCAACATTCCGCCCCAACCCCTGGAACCGTGAAATTCAGGGAGGGAGTTCCTTCTGTCACATGAACACCCACCAAAAACCGATGTGGAGAAATTTAACCCTTAAGGGGCTGAAAAAGGGGGCAACGTGTTTTTGTCCTATACTTAACATGGAAGACTGACCAACCTCCAGCCAATTTGGTGCTCAGTGCCTGGTGCAATGGGGGGGTGTTGTTCGGAGGAAGAGGTTGCACTTGGAAGGATGCTGCGCGTGGGGAGTTGATACGCATGGGGGAACGATGTGCATGGGGGGAATGATGCGCATTGGGGGATGTCATACGGGGGAATTTTTACACCCGCAATGTGGGTACGCTTTTCACTAGTTAAATATAAAAACATAAATTGTTGGTGGGCTTAAAATCTTATTGATTGGGGCGTAGAGTTTCAGGTTATTGGAGCCAAGACACAGAGAATTCACTTGCTGGAACAGGGCTGGGATACCCATCTCATCTCTCAATTACTTGTTTTACTTCTAATTTTAATTTGCTTACTGTGATTTCTGATCCCTTCTGGTGGGTCATGGAGCTAAACTATTTAAGAATAACTGGTCTAGAGAAAATTCCCCCTACTACTACTGCATTTATGCATTTACTACTACTACATTTTATACTTAGTAGGTTCCTGGCTTAATGCCAATAGATTGGTGGGTATTTGGGCATTTCAGCCTGGGACCCCCTTCTGAGAATGACAAATCTATCTTTGGCAACCCTGAAAGTGATGTCATGGCTAGAAGTGTCATTTAAGGTGCCCAGTGCCAGATTCTAAGATGGCTACACCCAGCTTTTCACAACCCATCTGAAATGAAGTTGTGACCCCCCAGGGAGTCTTGACCCCCCCCCCCCATTTTGAAGACCACTGCAATAGATGTCTTTATACCTACTTACCATAAAAATATTATATTTCCATGAGATTAAAATGCAAGTATGCCATGCTGCAAGACAATTTCTAAAATAGTGGTTGGTTAATATTCCCATATCTTACCCTTTGGACACACCAGTTCTATCCGTGATTATTTTCACTTCTTTAACAGTGCCATATCGTGCAAAGAAACTCCGGATTTCTGTTTCATCCATCTGCAAACATAAGGTTCAACACCATGATTCTCATGGATACTCCACTTAAATGGTTTTTTTTTTAAAAAAAGCCTCAAATTAACTTTCCCCAACCTAACCCAACAGTGATACTGCAGCAGCCTAATGTTCTGAAAAACCCTGAAATAACCAAACATTTTCTTGGTAAGATAATTTGTTAAGAACTAAAACTAGATAAGCTATTTGGGTGAAATTAAGTAACACATACACTTAGCCTCAATCACCTGAAGGGGAGAATGTGCATCTGAGTGCCTTGGTGGGGAAAAGAGAGATGTAGCATTGGCATCCATCCGTCTCGAAAGAATATAGTGTCGTGCTTGACACTGTATGCGAAGCATAAATCCCCCCTCTCCACACCACTGAATGGCAGAATGGCAGAGCCAATACAATTGGTTCCAGCTGCATCTCAGAGCTGGGCTAAGGACAGGAGCTCACCCTGTCTTGTGGGGACCCGGGTCTTAAACCCTGGCCTTCTGGTTCACAGGCACAGTGTCTTAATCACTTGCGCCACCCACTTTCATTAAATAGAAATGCTTGAGTACATTACAGAAGACAGTAACCTTCAAAAAAAGAGAGCAAAATTTAGAAGATTGGAACTGAGTAATATTGAAAACTCCAAAGTGAAATAACTTCCCAATACCAAGAGAAAAATCTTAAATGTCCAATTACTAAAGAGATATTCCTGTTATTCTTATGGAAAGTTTTGTGAAAAAGTTCTAACCCAGTGGTCAGGGAACAGGGGTAAATTACCCCAAATGGGGTAAAAATGCAATTCCTGGGGGGTAATGGATGGTTGCGCTGCCGAGACACAGCTGGGCATGCATATGAATCTATATGCATGCCCAGCTGTGTCTTGGAAGCATGACCATCCATTACCCCCAGGAATTTCATTTCATTGCATACAGAATCTATATATAGATTCTATATGCATGCCTGGCTGTGTGTGTTACAGTACTGTAGGGTACAAGGACCTGACGCAGTGCAGTGCGTCCAGATGTCCAGCTTTCCCCAGACTTGTACTACATTTCCTACCCTGTTTGGGGGGGTAGGGGAACACCTGGGCCCATCTGGGATTCCAAGGGTGGGTGGGAGGGTGCTTGGGGGCACTGGGGAGCAGTCTGAGTTAGCTGTGGCTTTGCACACAGTCCAAGCCCTGTAGTCCAAGCACTGTAGGCATCCATCTTGATAAAATAACTGTGCAAACTGTCCCTGCCTAAAGGTTGCCATGGAGAGGCTTCTCCGTGGATGGAGTGTCCTCTCCTGATCTCACCGGCACTTTCCCTTTCCTAATTGGAGGCGTGTGCTGGCAAGGTCAGGAGAAGATACTCCGCCCACAGAGACGCCTCTCCATGGGAACTTTTAGGCAGGGAGGGAAACTTATATTATAATAATAATAATAATAATAATAATAATAATAATAATAATTATTATTATTATTATTATGTTGCCTATAAAGTGTTATTTATTTATAATAAATGAATAATTTATTATTATCAAATAATTAATAATATATGATTTCCTTCTTTTCAAATCAAGGTGGTAACATCAGCATATCTAAATATATTTTGGGGTAAAAGGTAAAAAACCCCTGTACTAACCTGTTCCCCGACCCCTGTTCTAACCATTATCTACTCTCTCCTATTATAAAGAAATACAAGTAATTTAGAGTGAATATTGGGGATAGTACTTTTTACAGTTGCACTCAAGATTAGATCTGTATACAACCCAAAAACACAACGTAATGAAGTACATACTCTTATATCAATTCCTCCTACGAAAATTGTATTTGGCATGATTTTCCCTTCTGGGAGAACATATCCTTGGTTTGTTGCAGGTGCTGGAGCACTTTCATCTCTGGAAATGCTTGTATTCTGGACATCTTGATTTGCAGCAGACTGCAACAAAAGTTTTATATTTTATTGAAAATATTTACAATTCACTCATTTAAAAGACACCTCCCAAAACAAACTTTTTCTATGTAAAGATGCAAATGCAGGACAGAACACAAATTCAAGTAAACTCTATTAAATTTACATTTTTTTTTAATCTGAAACTTGACTTGGTCCTGAAAAATTCAGGTCAGCTTCCTAGGATGTTCTGAAACTTCCTGGGGTATGGGCCAGTCAGCCTCTGGCCAGCTTACTGAATCTTGGGCCAGTCACCCTCTCTTAGCCTACCTACCTCACTGGGTTGTTGTGAGGAAAAAAGTGAGGAACTATGTACACCTTCTGGAAGTTCTTGGAAGAAGAACAGTATAAAAAATGTGAGGGGAAAATAAATACTATGGGTTAAGTGGGTTCAATCAGGAAGCTATTGTAGCAGGGTAATCAGACATTCATTTTCCAGAATATGTCCTTTTGTTCTGGAAAAGAACTTAAGTATCCTCCTTTTCCCTGCAAGCAGGTCAATGCAGGCAACACCCAACCTACCTATATGTTATATACAGGAGTATCAAATTTTATAAGTATTACAGTGTTTAAATTAACAACACAAAATCAATATATGAATGTTTTTTTATTTTGTCATATCCTACATTTTTGGGTGCCTTGTCCTCTTTTGTGGTTATGACATCTGGTCACCTTGCATTGAAGGAAAAAACATCCCCGCTTCAGTGGTGTAGTTAGTGCTTTTGACACTTGGAGTAAATTTATTAACACCCCTTTTGTTTCCTGCCAGAAAGATGTGTGTGCACAAGACTGTGAGTTGCTCCACACACAAAAAGTCATGACTCTCTCACACAGAGCAGAGGCAAGGGTCCTCTTTTTGTGTGTGTGTGTGTGTGTGTGAGTGAGAATTACTAAGGCTGCAATCCTAAAGACACTTACCTGGGAGTAAGACCCACTGAATGCATTGTGGCTTACTTTTGAGAAGACATGGTTAGGATTGTGCTCCAAATCACAGTTTACACAGTTTTATCTATCTATTTACACAGACCAGGAGAAAGGAGATTGAAGAATGTGGTTCCCGTATGTGAGACAGTAGGCTTCTCCACTCAAGATCATCTGTATATGTGTGAGAGAGCACCCAGACTCTCTCCATCCAGATAATCTCTATGTGTGCATGTGCAAGATAGTAACTCTCTCTCTCTCTCTCTCTCTCTCTCACACACACACACACACACGTGTCCAGGGATCTCTCTCTCTCATGCACACACAGAAAAACTTTCTTCTGACCCTTTTATCTGCCCAGGAGTAACTGGCTCGCTGTGTGTGTGTGTGTGAGAGGCAGGACCTTCTGTATGGAACAACCTGCATCTTGGAGCACAACCCTAACCATGCCTACTTAAAAATAAGCCCTATTGTGTTCAACAGTCTTACTCCCAGGAAAGTGTGTTAAGAATTGCAATCTTGATCTGTCTCTCTCTCACACACACATTCAGTGCATGTATTAGAAGAGCCTCAGCAAGAATACTTTGGAGTGCCTGGATCGAAGAGCACCGCCACCTCCCGGGGAGGGAGGACCAGCTGCCAAGCTCCTGCTCAGCTTGGAGGCTTCACCCCACCAGCTTAGTCTTCATAATCCCAGCACTTCCTCCTTTGCAGCTATTCTACACCCCCCCCCCCCAATGGTGATAGTCAGACACCTGGCAAAGACACCCGGCAGACACCCGGTAAAGGCTGCAAGCCCAGTCACACTTACTTGGGAGCAAACCCCAGTGACTACAATGGGACTTACTTCCAGGTAGACATACCCAAGAGTAGGCTCTGGCTGCAACTTGGTAGTAAGCCCCACTGACTAAAAGGGCTAACTTCTGAGTAAGCACATACAAGACTGGTCTCTGACTGCAACCCTATCCACTTACTTGGGCAAAAGTTCCATTGAGCAAAATTGGATTTAGTTTAGAGTTGACCTGCATGGGATTGGGCTCTAAGGCTACACTCCCAGCCAGTCACACAGCAGTAAGCCAACTGACTATAATGGCACTTAGTTCTGAGTAGACCTACACAGGACTGGGCTCTAAGGCTGCAGTCCCATCCAGTTACACAGGAGAAAGCTCCACTGACTATGATGGGACTTACTCCTGAGTAGACCAATAGAGGATTGGGCTTCAAGGCTGCAGTCCTATCCACTTACACAGGAGTAAGCCCCACTGACTATAAGGAGGTTTAGTCCTGAGTAGACCTGCACAGGATTGGGCCCCAAGGCTGCAGTTCCATAGGATTAAGCCCCACTAACTATAATGGCACTTACTCCTTAATAGACCAGTAGAGGATTGGGCCCCAAGGCAGCAGTTCTATCCAGTTACACAGGAGTAAGCCCACCGACTGTAATGGCACTTACTCCTGAGTAGACAATAAAGGATTGGGTCCCAAGTCTGCAGTCCCATCCAGTTACACAGGAGTAAGCCCCATTGACTATAATGGGGCCTAGTCCTGAGGAGACCTGCATAGGATTGTCCTAGGCTGCAGTTCCATAGGATTAAGCCCCACGGACTATAATGGCAGTTACTCCTGAGTAGACCCGTAGAGGATTGGGCCCCAAGGCAGCCGTTCCATCCAGTTACACAGGAGTAAGCCCACTGACTATAGTGGGGCTGAGGAGTCCTTAGTCCTGAGGAGACCACAGGATTGGGACAGAAGGCTGCACGCCCATCCAGTTACACAGGAGTAAATCCCATTGACTGTAATGGGGCCTAGTCCTGAGGCGACCTTCACAGGATTGGGCCCGCCCCTCTCTCCCTGGCGACGCGTGGCCGCCTGATCCCCCTCCAGCAGCGGGCCCTTCTGCTTCACGTGGCGGACACGCTCGAAGGGAAGCCTCGACGCTCTAAGCCCGGCCTCTCCTGGCCTCGGTGGGGTCGGACCCTGTGCTGGAGCCCCTCACGGATGGCGCCCTGAGCTGGGCCGGAGGAGGAGGAGGCGAGCGCCCCTCGGGGTCCCTCCCTGACGCCTAAACGGCTGTCCTCATGGAGCCACTTACCATCTCGAAGGAGCTTCTGCAGAGCCCCACCGTCTTCACAATTAACAGCCCCTGACGCTGCCACACGCCCGCCCCCCGCCCCACGCTTACCACTATAAATAGGAATAAAAAGGACCCCCACCTAATTCCCCCACCCGCCCCTGAGATGTGGCCCTGCTCGCCCCTCCAACAACTGCCTATGGGCGGGGTCTTGCCATCCTTCTATAAGCCTGCAGGGAAGGCAGGGAAGGGAGGACCAGGCAGCAGGGCCCGCCACACCCACACCTCCCCTCAGGCGCCAGGCCTGGAATGGAGGACCCCTGGAGCCTCCCCGTGTCTCCCAAGCACCACACTCAGGCCCCAATCCCCACCACACTTACAGGGGAGTAAGCCCCAAAGGCCACCATGCAGCATGCTTCTGAGTAGAGTTATTCTAGGCCCAATCCTATCCACACTTAGGCTGCAATCCTAAGCACACTTTCCTGGGAGTAGGACCCTTTGAACACAGGGGCTTGATTCTGAGTAGACATGGTTAGGATTGCAGTGTTACATGGGTGTAAGTCTCATTGGCCATAATGGGGCTTACTTCTGAGGAGATAGGAATGGACTACATTAGGCCCAATCCTATCCGCACTTAGGCTCCAATCCTAAGCACACTTTCCTGGGAGTAAGACTCTTTGAACACAGTGGGGCTTAATTCTGAGTAGACATGGTTAGGATTGCAGTGTTACATGGGAGTAAGTCTCATTGGCCATAATGGGGCTTGCTTCTGAGGAGATAGGAATGGACTATATTAGGCCCAATCCTATCCACACTTAGGCTGCAATCCTAAGCACACTTTCCTGGGAGTAGGACCCTTTGAACACAGTGGGGCTTAATTCTGAGTAGACATGGTTAGGATTGCAGTGTTACATGGGAGTAAGTCTCATTGGCCATAATGGGGCTTACTTCTGAGGAGATAGGAATGGACTATATTAGGCCCAGTCCTATCCACACTTAGGCTCCAATCCTAAGCACACTTTCCTGGGAGTAAGACTCTTTGAACACAGTGGGGCTTAATTCTGAGTAGACATGGTTAGGATTGCAGTGTTACATGGGAGTAAGGCTACAATCCTAAAGACAGTTTCCTGTGAGTAAGAATCATTGAACAAAATGGGGCTTACTTTTGAGTAGACCTGGTTAGGATTGTGCTCTAAGTCTCATTGGCCATAATGGGGCTTGCTTCTGAGGAGATAGGAATGGACTACATTAGGCCCAGTCCTATCCACACTTAGGCTCCAATCCTAAGCACACTTTCCTGGGAGTAGGACTCTTTGAACGCAGTGGGGCTTAATTCTGAGTAGACATGGTTAGGATTGCAGTGTTACATGGGAGTAAGTCTCATTGGCCACAATGGGGCTTCCTTCTGAGGAGAGGCATGGGCTATTCTAGGCCCAATCCTATCTACATTTAAATAGGAGTAAGCCCCATTAGCCTGAGGAGATAGGAATGGACTATATTAGTCCCAATCAGTGGTGGGCACCAACAGGTTCGCACCTACTCTATAGAACCGGTTCTTAACAAGAGATAGTACATATAAAGTTTAAAAATAGCCATTTAAAAGTGGCTGCCAGATGGACAGAGAACCGGTTCTTAATTTCTTTGAAGCCCATCACTGGTCCCAATCCTATCTACACTTGCATGGGAATAAGCCCCATTGGCCATAATGGAGCTTGCTTCGTAGGTGATAAGCATAGCTTTGAGTTATTTTAGACTGCTATCCTACCCACAGTTACATCAACCACAATGGTGTTTACTTGATAGGATTTTAAGCCTGATCCTATCTACATTTACATGGGATTAAGCCCCATTGCCCATAATGTGGTTTATGAATAGGCAGGCTTAGTCTTGATTTATTTTAGGCTGCGATCCTAAACTTACTCCACACTTACATGGGGGTAAGCCAAATCAGCTTACTTCTGATAGACGTGGGCTATTTTAGAGCCAATCCTATGTACATTTACATGGGAGTAAGCTTCATTGGCCATAATGGAGGTTACTTCTGAGTAGGAAGCCATAGCCTTTGGTCATTTGAGGCTGCAATCCTATCCATACTTACACAGGAATAGGCCCATTGTCATAATGGAACTTACTTTGGAGTAAATAAGCATGGACTATTTTAGGCTGCAATCCTATCCATAATTACACAGGAGTAAGCCCCATAGACATAATGGAGCATACTTCTGAATTGAGAGGCACAGGATTATTGGTTGTGCTGAAATCCTTCGTTTTTTTAAAGGGTAAGCAAATGTAGGGCAAAATCCAGAGTAGCTATGGGAAGTCCTTTCTCCGGTGTAAGAACTTACTCTAGATTCCAATATGAATTTCCCATAGGTTTTCACTAGGTGGTGCAGTAACTACAGGTGCACGTAAAGTCTCTTTCGGGCTCCTGTAGTTACTCTGGATTTGGGGGGTAGTTGTTTTTATGGGGGAAGGGTAATAATAACTCCCTTGTAAGGAGACCTACAATTATGTTTCCACACACACATCCCACCCACACAATTACCTGATTATTACACACAAGGGTCCTCTACTTGAGGGGAGCATGTCTGCTATTTGGGGTGGGGGGGGTCTTCCAAATGATGTCAAGGGGGGTTCCAAAGAAAGTTGACAATGACTTATTTTTATTTCCTGCTTCCTCACTCACCCTTCCATCTCCTCTGTTGTAAATCTTGAAAATTATAATATTTTAATCCATGTTGTTAAGCCATCCTCACTGCCCATTTTTGCATGGGTGAAGCAAAGCTGCGTTAGTAGAGACATGTTTATTAACCTGGATTCAAACATTATTTTAAAACATTTTCTACCACATCTTTTTTGTCTCTTCAGGCAATCCCAGGATATTTACAGTGTAAAATTAATATAATATAAACAAATACATAAAAATACATTTAAAAAAGTAAAATACATAATAGCTTTGGATGGAAAAAATGATATTTGAATGCTGAGAAAAGGACACCGAATGAAAGTCCAGATAAACTACAGTATCAGGTACACCGGGTGACCAGATGTCTTAATCACAAAAAAGGACACATCACCCAAAAATGTAGGCTATCCAAGAAAGATGTAGGACATGACAAATTAAAATCTACAAATATATATTAATTTCATGTGGTTCATTTAAACACTATACAGTATTATTAAATTTAATTTGATATTATATTGAATTAATTAATTACAGGAAGGCAATGTGCTGCCTGCTCACGGAGTAAAGGAGGACATTTAATTTCTTTTCCAGGACATGAAGCGAAAAAAAGATGACATGACCTGGAAAAAGAGGACATCTGGTCACCCTGATCTTATGCTTACATATCAGTTAAAGCCATATTTAGAGGTGATCCTGGGCTTGGGGAAATTTGGAAATAATTTTTTCCCCTTAGCAACCTTTTCAAAGATTACTACAAAGGGTATTTTACCATATACTCATTGAGAACTCAGTCTGCTTTAACTTTCTCGTGCTTTGACCACAGTATAAAGTTACTGGGCTAATCAACAAGATAAAGAAACTTGTTTTTCAGTTTTATGAAAGTAGCGTTAGTTTTATTGATATTCTGTACAGTTAAGTTTATACATTTTAGAGCTCTTGTGCTTTGTGATTCCACAGTTGTCATGTTTGATCTGACTCCTCCAGTGTCTTCATTTACCCCACAATGAGATCATTGCACTTCCGATCATTATATTTGCATTTCAGTAAAATTTAATTTACATGTGGCCAACATCCATATTGTGTTCTTAACTATCTTATTGGGTTTCTTCTTTTCACCACAAGATGGTGTGCAATATCAGAGTTACTAAGATATAAATAAAAAATTTAATATCCAAGTGAAATATAAAAGCTTATGTATTAGGAATAGTTCAGTGTCACTCCAATTGTTCTGTAACACACACTGCAGGAAATGCATAACATGTAAACTAAAACGTCTTTATTCGGGTTCTTGACAGCAAAGCTTTAAAGGACATATACTTCCTGAACTCTTCCTAGTATTCAGGTGTGTGCTTTCCATGCTTACAATCAGGACCAATCAATATAACATCTTATTTCTATACTGTAGATTTGCTAGTTGTTACACAGTAGGTGTGGAAAAATGGCATCCCACATTATTTGAAAAAGTAATGTATGCGTGATCAGTGTCGTCATTATTCTTATTACTTGATTTTAAGTAGTTTGTGCTTTTATGAACTGTGTGGTGAAAAATTAAGGTCTTACTGAGTTTCCAAACCCTTCATTGCCAATCTGCTTATAGTTTAACACAGTATCATTTCACACAAGGGGCTGAATAGCCTGCTGAACTGGGCAAGAGGCACACTTGCAGGTAGGTGTTCCTCTTTTTTTAGTAGGGGGAAAGTAACTGGCCCTCCTCACCCCAGCAATGTCTGTTCTACTGGCTTCTGCTGGTGTTCTTTTGCATCTTTTTAGATTATGAGCCGTTTTTGGGGCAGGGACCCTTTTGCCATTAATTATTCATTTTACTTGTAAACCGCTTTGTTAACTTTTTAGTTGAAAAGCAGGATATAAATACGATAGATAGATAGATAGATAGATAGATAGATAGATAGATAGATAGATAGATAGATAGATAGATAGATAGATAGAACGGACGGACGAACGAACGAACGAAAGAATGAACTCATGTTGCCTGCTGAAGGTCGGAAGTGATGTCATTAAACAGGCCATTACATTATTTAGCAATTGATGACCAGAAATAAGCACTTGAAAACTCATTAGCTACAAATGAAATAAATCCCTTGATCAGAATTATCAGAACGACACAGAAATCCTGATCAACAGTTTTGAGATATGGGAAAATCCAGTTATTGTGCCCTTTTAATAGCACCACTTCTGTTGAAGCATTACTTCCCAGATTCAGCAGATGAAAGGTGCTTCAGAAAGTAACATTTCTTCAGAAGCAGCACTCTCTCACTGCATTGATGTCTTTTTCTGAACCAATTTAGGCCGGTCTAACAAACCTAGAATATCCTATGAAACTACTTAGGCCGAAATCCTAAAGACACTTTCCTGGGAGTAAGCCCCATTTAACACAATGGGGCTTACTCCTAAGTAGACATGGTTAGGAAGCTGCAATCAAAGACACATTCCTGGGAAGCTTAACTGGGCTGCTGCTGGAGGTTCAAGGTGGCCAGTGGCAGCACTTGGGGGCAGTTAGGGGCAGCAGCCTCTGGCACCCCCAGGCAACTGCCCACAAGTTGGGGGTAGTTAGAGGCAGCAGTGCTGGCCGGCAGCCCTTTTAAAGAGCCTCCATGCAGAGCATCAGGGCTGCATAGCACGTGTGCCCATAGCGCACTTGCTTGTTGAGTAAAGCGGAACTTGTTGTGTGAAGCAAGATTTATTGGAAATTTATACTTGTTATGTGAAATGCTTGTTATGTGAGGCACCTGTTATGAGAGGTACCACTGTATTCGGATTCTGCATTCCTTAGGGTGCAATCATAACCTAGGTAGGCCCAACTCATCTGTCTTCCCATTCCATGGTGAAGTAAGTAGGCAAGCACATGTCTTTTCTAACCCATCCCCAGGAGTGGCACTGAAATGCCCTATGGCACTTTTGTGATACTCCCAGATCAGTACAGGTGCTGGGGCTAATGCTGGCCTAACTGGGGATTAGAATGACAGTACATCCTTAGTCTGATTTTGCCCCTGTACTTGTAACTCTGCTGGAGATGAGGTTTTTCTTGATACAGCCTGTGTATTATCCTCTTCCTGCTTGTAAATACATCTCTAGAACATGGATTTTCAATCTTTTTCATCTTGGGGCATGCCTCTGAAGTCACTACAAAGGTTGAGGCACAGCACCAGTTTTTAAAATTACACTGAATTAGTACATTTAAATTATTTAATTAATAAACTAATTTAATTAATACATGTAAATAATGAATTAAAGCAATTAAAGAAATTCACAACCAGTTTGATTGAATTTGAATGGATCTTTTTCACAGAGTCACCTTGAGGAAAGGGAAGAAGAGGAAATCCCAATATTTCTGGAAAGATTCTGGCATTTCTGAGAAAAAAATTGCCCACTCTACTTCTAAACGTAACATTGCTGGAGGTGATCCAGCAATAACATAACCTCTGAATATATAAAAAAGATTTGAAGTGGGGTGGGTCAAGTTTTTATCAGAAGTGTCAGATAAAAGAACTGGGATTCATGGAGGGCAGACTTTTCAGGTCATGGCACAGGCACACTAACATGGCACTAAAATGGTCAAAGTATACTGCAAGTTTTTTTACTTACATCAAATGTAATTATTTAATTATTATTGAATTAATTATTACTAAATGATTTCATTAATATTAATTTTAGTAAATACAGTCAGTACAATTAATGGTGCAATTGTATTCTCACTTTACTAGGAATACGCCTTATGGACTACAATGTGATTTGCTTCTGAGTAGACATTCATAGGATTGGGGTCTCAATCATTACATGACAAAATAACTAAAAGCTTGGAGAGAGAAATGTAGATGGTTTCTGTATAGAAGGAAGAAAAGTTTGAAGTAGATGATCAAATAGTGTTGGATTGGATAGAGTGATCATATGTCCTGTCGTTCCAGGATGTGTCCTGGATTTTAGCCTTGTGCCTTGGAAAAAATCTTCCCTATCCTCTTTTTCTTGATGAGCAGGCAGCATGTACGTTTATGTACATTGAATGTACACTGTATGAACATTTAATGTACTCTGAGGAATTCCTTCTTGGAATTCATAAACTATATGTAATATATGGAATATTGTAGTATTTAAATTAATCACATGAAAGCAATTTATATGCGTGTTTTTAGCTTTTATTTTGTCATGTCCTCCATTTTTCTTGGGGTTCTCTTTTTGCAGTTATTACATATGGTCACTTTGCATATTAGAGAAATGTGGGGGTGAGAAGACCTGATTGTCTTTGCTTCTCCTGTGAGAGAGGAGACTCACCCCTGTGAGAGAAGGGTGAGACAATATCTATTGTCTCAGTTTCAGTACCAAGCTGGACATTGGGAGGTGACTTGGTGAGACTGGTCCATCTTATCATCAGGGCCTTTTCCCCCCTAACCCTAATTTTTAGTATTTTGGGGGGGATGTGTGTGTGTGTGTGTAAATTTTTAAACAGGTGCATTTTGACAGGGTAGGCCTTGCCAGTAGAGAATGTGTCTATCTTCAGATAGGAGCACAGGAGAGGGAAATGGTGCCACCATCAACAGAGTAATGGGTCATGGGTGATATGGGGGGAAGCCTGGCCATTCCAGGGGAAGGAGAGTCAGTCATATACAGACTGTCCCATTTTCCAGCTTTCCCTCTAGCTCTTGTACGACTGGGGGCCTTGACAGCAGAGCCCTGGGTCTGAAACTGCTGCTCTTAAATGCCAGCTCAGTAAATAATAAAACCTGCCACATCCAGGATCTTGTCTAGGGTGAGGATGCTGATCTGGTATGCATCATGGAGATTTGATTGGATGAAGTGGGAGGAGTGATGTCCAGCTCTGTCCACCAGATTTCCGTGTAGTGAAGCAGCCACAACTCCAGCGACAGGGCAGGGCAGGGTCGCAATAGTCTATTACAGCGTTTCTCAAAGTGGGGGTAGGGACCCCTTTGGGGGTCACCTAGAGCTTTCCTGGGGGTCGCCTAAAGACCCCGGTGCAGGGGGCCAGGTCAGGCTTGCCAGACCTCCGGCTGTAGCTGCGTGCACACTGGGGCTGATTGACAGCCTCAGGGCTCAATCCAATGCATGCCTACTCTGAAATAAATCCCATTATAGTCAGGGTGGCCTTTACTGCCATGTAAATATGGATAGGATTGCAGCCTCAGGGCCCAATCCTATGCACGCCTACTCTGAAATAAATCCCATTGTGTTCAGTGTGTGCATAGAACACACATTTCATTTGTAACAATGAAAATATATCCTGCATATCGGATATTTAAATTACGATTCATAACAGTAGCAAAATTACAGTTATAAAGTAGCAATGAAAATAATTTTATGGTTGGGGGTCCCCACAACATGAGGAACTTATAAAGGGGTCATGGTGTTAGGAAGATTGAGAACCACTGGTCTATTAGGATTCCATCTCCCTCACCAGGAGCCCTATCTGACAACTCACTGGGGCTGAGTGTCTGTATGTCTCATTGGAAGGGTGCAACAGGATTGGGATTCTGTTGGTGTGTCGTACACCTAGTTTCCGAACAGTCTCCCTGCCTGAACTGACTGGGTTGATCTCAGATGTTGCATTGGAGGCCCCTTGTCTGCTGGTGTTGGGAGACTTCAATGTGCATGCTGAGGCCCGAATGGTAGGTGAAGCTCAGGATGTCATGACCACCATGTCAACCATGGGCCTGTCACAGAAGATCCCTACCCTAACCCATGAGGTGGGACACATGCTAGACCTAGTGTTTTTGTCTGGACAAAAAGAGGATGATTTGGAAGTGGAGGAGATTAACACAATTCTGTAGTCATTTAACACAATGGGGCTTGCTTCTGGGTAGACTTGGTTAGGAGGCTGCAATCAAAGACACTTTCTTCTGCAATCCAAGACATTTTCAAAGCTCCCCACTGTCTCCTTCTCTTCAACCTGAGCCTCTCTCTCCCCTGCTCCCTTCTGGCTAGCCTTGAGCTGCTTCCCTCTTCTCCACTGCTGTTCTCTCCCTCTGCCCAGTAGACACCCAGCCACAGGAGGAACAGTGCTTTCACTAAGGGCAGGTGCGCTAGGCAGCCCTGACGCTTTTTAAAAGGGCTGCTGGCCAGTGCATCTGCTCCATCTGTGCTTGTTATGTGAAGCAACACTTGTTATGTGAGGCAGAATGCTAGAGAAATTTTTGCTTGTTACATGGATCACTTGTTACGCGAGGTACCACTATCTAGACTTTCAGATTTTCTGATGTTCTTTAAATACAATGGAACAGATTAGTCAGAACTCCTTTTGCCACTCCTCTTGCATGCATGAGGGACCCCACCGAGATACAGGAGCCTCTTGTATTAACAATATTCAGCAATGTTCAGCGGGCAAAAATACAAGTCGAAAACCATTTGTCATTTTTTTTCAAGGTGGCATGTATGTTAAATGCCAACAATCCAAGAAAAAGACTTCAAAGCACACAAACAATGCTATCTGAAATTTAACAAGCATTTATTTTTGATGTATCATAACTATGTATCAGCATTAATACTGAATATACTCATGTTTTCTAGATCAAATAAAACTTGTAAAACATGGGAATTGGAGCCAGTTGCTGTCAACAATCAGGTATGTGTGTGTTCCCTTTTATTATGCTTTAACAAAATAAAGCAGGAGACAGCGAAGCACAGCAAAATACAGTAGAGATAAAGGCAGCTTCACTGAACACAAAGCCTGAATACAACCAAACTCTCAGGAAGATGGATTATCATTTAAGAAAAAATTACCAATACCTTGTATTGCAGATCATTTACCTCTGAAGTGCTTCTTAGAAATTTGCTTTGGATCTGAATTCACAAACACATTTTAAATTTAGTGGAATAGACAATAGTCAGAGTGACGTGCCCAAAGGGGGTGACGCGGACTGGGGGATCCAAAAATTGCAATTTCATGATGGAGCATCAAACCCCATTATGTCATATACCCTTGGATTTGTATTGAAGAGCAGAATCCAATGCAATAATCAGTTTTGAAATAGTGCCTTCCTATCAAACGTTATGGCCAAAAAACTAAAACATGTATTGAACTCTATAGAAAGTGACCCATATTGCGGCTTTACTTGCAAGTAAGCACACATGCCATAGTTCATTGGAAAGGGCAGGCTTAGCTTTAAGGACACCAGAATTGTCCTGATCAAATGAACACAGCCCCCACAAATTACCCCAGAAGGAGGACCCTGATGATTGCATTGAAAGTCATTGAAAATGGATGTGAACTGCACAGCTGTGTTTACTGGTGAGTAAGCAAGCATGCCTTGGCTGGAGTGGAAGGGCAGTCCAGGAGAGTACAAGACTTCCAAAATGGTCCCAATTAGGGACTTTACTAGGGTGTTAGAAAGGGGGCACCCGTGAAGGGGTTGGCAGCTCTTGTGACCTAAATGGCTAAAATCATGATTTGTAGAAATAATCCAATCATGTTATATAGCTTTGAATGTGTAATTTCCAGCAGATTACAGTGAAACAAACCGCTCTGAAATATCCTTATTAAAATGTATGGCTAAAAAAACCAGTGAAGGCAGGGAAATGGCACATAGCCACACCCACCATTCATATAGTTGCATTGCCCAATTTATGGGGGTGATGCGCTGGCCTCCTGCGAACCAGGTGATGTGAACCCTAGTGATGGCTCTGAAAGTATATATGCATTTGCAAGCGTCTTGTGTTTTGCATTATATTTTTTCCTGCACTGTAAAGGTTCTTGAATTGCATTACATTTTTGTGAGATCATACACTGACTTCTATAACTGCCAAACTTGTCTTTTATAGCTTAGGCCACACACATTTTACAGGGTTATAAAATTGCATGTGTGGGCTAAACTATATAACAGACAGATTTATATTAAATCTGCAACCCTATGTCAAAAGATTATAAAAAACACATGCACTTTCCACATTGGCTGCTCATTTTTGTATTTACAGTTACTGCACAAAGCTGCTAACATGCTCAGAAGATAGCTGTGTTGACTTGAAAAAGCAATCAGTGTTAGAATTTCTGTTGGCCTTTGTGGCTGCTATCCTAAACACACTTTCCAGTGAGTGGGAGTAGGCCCCATTGATTACAATAGGATTTACTTCTGAATAGACCAGTTTAGGATTACACAGTGGTTCACAGAGCACACCCGTAGCTTAGGCTGCAATCAGAACCCCCAGTTAGGCTGGCCTAAGCCCCACCATAAGTCTTGTGCTGTAAAACACTTCTTAACCATTCTTGGGAGAGGGTCAGTGCACAAACGTGCATTTGCCTCCCTACATCACCACAGGAATGAGAAGACCAATGAGTTATGCCAGCCTCGGTTAGGATTTCACCCATATAGAATTATAGTATAGGAAGGGGAAACATGTACAAAATCTACCATTTAAAAAAAAAAATCTGTACATGAATAGCAACCACCATTTCAAAGATTCCCAGTTTGTGGGAATAATTCAATTACTGGTACTTATGGTGAACACATTCAATATACAGTTCTTGGCAGCATCAGCATGTGATGCTGGCAGCAAAACCCTATGCTGGAAATCTTCATCCAACCCCAGATTTCCCTCGTAATCCAAAGTTCTCATATTACAAAGCAAGTTTCCCCATAAGAAATAATGGGAACTCAGATAATTCGTCCTGCAACACTTCAGCACATGCTGAAGGGTTGCATAATGAATCATCTGGGGAAGCTGGCACCCTTGGGCTAGAGATGCCTGTCTGCATCAGCGCCAGGGTGCTGATTCAGCCAGCACCCCAGGGATCCTGGTGTTGGCATGCATCAGCACCTGCACTGAGGCAGACAGGCATCGTGAACCTGGATTGCTCGTACTGTACTTAATTTCTTATTCTTGCCTTACTAGTTGCTTAGTCAAAGAGGATAGATTTAAGAAATACACAGATGTGTTTCATGCAGTTGATTTAGGGTAAGCCAGGGGTGTTCAAACGTTTTAGCCAAAGGGCTACAGCATCTCTCTGACACTGTGTTGGGGGCGGAAAACTAATTCACATTTCAAATTTGAATAAACACACATGAATTTACCTTTCAGAATGTATCAGAGCAAATTACAAGGATTGCTTAAGGGCCAGACAGAGGAGTCTTCCCGGGAGCCAAATTGAAGATCTCCAAGGGCCCGTCTAGCCCCCAGTCCGGGGTTTAGACACCCCTGGGCTGTCTGGTCTTTTCTGGAAGGCACCACATTGCTTTCACAAATTCAGTAAATGAACCTCTGTGCTGGAAAGCTTGCAACTGTCAAAATTGCAAAATAGTATACCTTTAAACAGTTAACCCTTACAGGAACAAAATGTGGCAACAGATTTAAATTATACCACTTTCATATCACCTACATTAATTTGTTTGGCTCCACATTTCCTTTTACTTAGTGATTCCTTAGCAATTACTTTTAAACAAGTTCTTGAGTTATAATAGCAACGTTTTTGGAAAACAAATAATGTGAAGTAAAAGACCAATGTACATTGTATATTTCTGGGTTTTATAGATGTGTGACTTTATGTTCTGCACTAGCTAATACATTTGAAGCTTTCATTGTAGTAAGACTCACTAGAGAATAGCCTCCAGCTCCGAGTCAATAAGAAAAATGCTTGTTTACAAACTGTTCACACAACATCTCAGTAAATTGCCTTAATGAGAGAGACTTGTATTATATTAGTGAAAACATTTAATGAGTTTAATGTGATAAAATAATTTTATTCCCCTGTAACCCTTCAATTGCAGACATAGACTGCAATCCTAAAGACACTTTCCTGGGAGTAAGACTCATTGAACACAATGGGGATTACTTTTGAGTAGACATGGTTTAGGATTGTGCTCGTAGCCTCAGATTTGTTCTAAGTAATCACCAGTACCTACAGGAACTATAACTGCTGCTGCACCTTTTGTAGTTTTTATGAAAATAGGAAAATTAGCTTATTTGAAATATGCATTTCAGGTGTAGCTAAAAAGTCATAGGAGGGATACAAGAAGGCTCATTTAGGAACTCTTCCACGCTTCTTTGCTGACAATATATTGAAGCGAAAAAGCAAGGAAACCATAAAGAACTCAATTGGATAACTTCACTTACCCATAATATATACAAATTATCCTCCATAATTACAGCACCCATGCTGTGCTTGTGAATGCTCCTCCCCCCACCTCAAGAAGTTTCCTTTTCAAGAAAAGGGATTATCAGAATTTGAGACTTAAGACTTGAATCTATCTGTTGTCTTCTGTCTAGGTTTTACCAAAGGCCTCCTTCCTAAAACTATGGCTGGAGCTGAGTAATTTTGGCAACAAGAAGATGGCAGTTTACAACTTCCTCCTCGTCCTGAGCCAGCAGCACCTCCTTTCCCCTTAGGGTGGAATTTAGTATTCCAAGTGCTTACAATGCTTGGTATACATGTATGTACTATAGCCTAGCCTTTGAGGTACAAATATGCCAAGGGAGGTGGTGGACTCTCCCTCACTTGGGGTCTTCAAGCAGAGTAACATTACAGTAATGCCAGTGGGTCAGATAGTCTTGCATAGTGTCACATGGAGGCTTGCGGAAGGCCGCATCCAGCCCCTGGGCCAGGATTTGGACACCCTTGTCTTAGACTTGCCCTACAATCCAGAGTAACTACAGGAGCATGTAAGAGACATTTACACCGACGTAGTTATGGCATCATCATCATTGGCATCCTTCAGTCTCGAAAGACTATGGTATCATGCTCTGATTGGAGGTCCTGAAACAGCATCTAGTGTGGCTAAAAAGGCACCAACCTAGTGAAAACCTATGGGAAATTCATATTGCAATCCAGAGTAAATTATTCTTATGTCAAAGCAAGGACTCCCCATAGTTACTCTGGATAGAGCCCAAAGTCTTTCTGAATATAGTTATTACCAAAACCTCAGACTGTGTGGTTAAATATAAAATGAACTAATGAAAAAAGAATAGACAGAGAAGCAAATTCTAGTGGTGCTACTTGTTTTCTAAAGCTGTAATCTGAAGCCCAGTTTGACTGTTAAATCTTCACCTTTCAGAACTGGATAGATTAGTTTTGTGCATGCATTTCTTTTACATTTAAATGTAAAGTGCTTTACATCCGAGTCTCTAGAATGCAGGTACAGTACTTGATATGGCTGTTTAGGGCCTTCACTGATTGCCCATTCAGGCCCATCAGGGTGTTGTTAAGAACCATTGAGTAGTCTCCTTGCTGCTCCTGCACCTTGGTAACAGTAATAATATACTGCTATATAATATAGATTGCATTATATTGTATATTTTAATATATGTTATATAGATAATAGAATATTATACTGTGAATTATTTTCAATAATCCAATTTACATAGCAACAGAAATATTATTGTTAGCTTAATAAAAGCACTGATTGCCTATTATATATGACAGCTAATCTTTAATGTTATAAAAATTGCTGAATAAATGTACATGAGACAAACTTCACTGGGTCAGGCCAGTCCAATTAATCCAGAATCCTGTTTATTAAATTAAGGTCCAATTAATCCAGAATTATGCATTCTACAATGGGCAACCAGATGTGTTTGGGAAACCCACAAGCAGGCAAATAGTCCTCTTCCACTGTTGCTTCTTACAATTGTCTTCTGAATCTCGAGGTAGGTAGGTGAGTAGAAAGAAAGAAAGAAAGAAAGAAAGAAAGAAAGAAAGAAAGAAAGACTTTATTGTCATTGTACATGAATATACAACAAAATTCAGGTGCACTATCAAGATTCAACCAATCGCTAGAGTTACATGCACACCACAGATGATCCTCACAGCAACTGTGAGACTGTGAGATAGTTGTTATATGGGCAACTTGCAGAACTTTTCTCTTCCAGATGGAATGTTTCACAGTGTGGTCACCGTCACATCTGGCATCAGGCAATGTCTTCTAAGCAGGTGTTTTCAGATCAGCCAAATCTTAAACAGTCATACCTCTGGTTCTCTTGCCTCATTACAGCTTTATCAGCTTTCAGGTCTCCCATCACTAGGTAGCATGTAACCATCATGGCTAGTTAATGGTTAATAGCCATGGTTAATAATAGCCATGGTTAGTATTATATAATTGCTAAATGTTACTTTTGCTGATGGCTCTTCCTGCTAGAAAATGTAGTAGGAACAGATATGAGATACATGAATATTTAGAACCAGAAGAATATTAACGTATAAAAATGCTTTCTGTGAGTTGGTGTATTGTCAGTGCACATATGCTAGAAATTTAAAAACTAATTGGATAGCCCAAGCCAGCAGCAATGGGAAATTTATGTGCAGTGATGCAGATGGACCAACATGGCTTATGCTTCTGAGAGGGAAAAAAATATGTCTGATAAGTTTTACATTCCTTTTACACACTGCATCCTGCAGGGAAATGTTGCATGCTGGAGGTCTCCAGGATCTAAAAGGGGACAGCTTGGACCAATATAAGCTAAATAGCTGATACAAGTTAGCATTGCCCTGTTTTGATGAATTAGGGCTGGGAATGGGGATAGGATTTGGTGCCTTGCATTATTTTAAAATGTAGACTATAGTCTGTGTCTGTAACTTGGCAAGTCTTATCATCTTTTATGTTATCCAATACAAAAAAATATTTCTGTGATGTTTCTGACAAATCCATTCTTTAATTCAGGCTAGTATTTCAGAATGCCTTAGGAACATAAGAAGAGCCTCTGCTGGATCAGACCAAAAGCTCATTCAGTCCAGCTTTCTGTATCTCACAGCAGCCCAACAGATCCCTCAGGGATCACATAAGACACCTGCCCTCCCCTGCATATGGCATTTTGAGATTGTCACATCTACACACCCCTCATGGCTTATAAATTGTGATGATCTTTCCCTCAAGGAAATTATCCAGTCCCTTCTTAAAGGCATTTAGGCTTGATGCAGTCTCTACATCCTGGGACCAGGAAGTTCCACAGATTAATTTCATGCTGGGAAAAGAAATATTTCCTTTTGTTTGTTCTAACCCAACATTCATTTTTAGAGGATGTCCCCTAAATGGTAATGGCCCTGAATGGATGGTAAATGGGCCTAAATGGATGGCCCTATTAATGGTAATCCACCCTACAGCTTTTGCTGAACTGAAATAAGTTCTAGGTCTATGAAAAAGGTTTATAGTCACTAAGCATTAAATCAGGCGTGTCAAATTCATTTAATACAGTGTGGCCAATACCATTTATGACTCAGACCGTTTGAGAGATGCAGGCCTCCGTCAGTCTTGAAAGACTATGGTATCGTCCTCGGCACTGCATACGCTGCATGCGAAGCATGAAAGCTTGGGTTGGATTGTTATGGAGGATAGGCTGTTACCCAAGCAGCAAATTCCCCCTCTCCACGTCACTGAATTAGTCCAATGGAAAGGCAGAGCCGATACAGTTATGTCATTAAACAGGAAGTTATATCATAAAGAAAGTGAGGACCAGAAAAACTATTTTTTTCTTATCATAGGAACTCATTATCTATAAGTGACAGAAGTGAAAATATGCAAATCTTAATTATACTTTTAAGGTATGGGAGCACCCATACAGATTGCTTTTTCAGCAGTGACTCCTCAGCACAACTTGGCAGTCAAAATCAGCTCATCTGCATTCCTAGCCAATGTGGTTCCTGGAGCAACACCTCTGGAGTATCTCCTCCATCTGATGGTGCTGCTTCCCAAGCTCATTGGAAGTGCTTGGAGGTGTTCTGAAAAGCAGAGAGGCCTTTCACGGCTTCCCCAGCCCTCAGAGTGCGTCTGAAGGTCTTCTGGAGAAGGGTGACCATATAGAATGGAGAACAGAGTTCCTTTACCTTTAACCATTGTATAGAAGAGGGAACTCAGGCAGATGCTGCTTTTTAAACTCTTCTGTGATGAGCTAAACCTGCCTCAATCCCTTTAACGCAATGCTTAAAGGTAGAGACACTCTGTCCTCCATTCTATATGGTCACCCTGTGGAGTGCTCAAACTGGTGTGCAGATACTATTGGCAGCCTACCTAGTGCCTTGGGGGGACACTGCAGGAGGAGTGGATGGCAGCGCATTGCTAACCCTCCAAGCCAGTTGTCTGGGACATTTGACCCCCTTACTCCCCCTTCAGGTACACCATGGTAAAATCTAGTGGTGGTGAGCCTAAGGCAGTGATTTTTAACCTTTTTCCATCTCATGGCACACTTAACAAGGCACTGAAATTGTCAAGCCACACCATCAGTTTTTACCATTGACAAGGCACACCAGATTGTTCAAATCTGTTAATGTTCAGATTGTTCAAATCTGTTAATGTTCAGATTGTTCAAATTTTCCTGTTAATGAATGTAAATCTCCAAATTCCCCTGGCACACCTGAGGACTATTTGTGGCACACCAGTGTGCCACAGCACACTGGTTGAAAATCACTGGCCTAAGGACTAGATAAACAGGTTCAGCAGGCCTTGTCTAACCTCAGGCCTTATGTCTGCATTAAACTGTAAGAACGAAGTTTTAAGCATATAGTACACATCTCAGATAACATTGCTTCCTTTCACATTTCTTTATAGCACTCCATTCTGGCTTAAGTGACAACTACTGCAAACAATAAGAATAGTGAATTCTAGCCAGTCTGTGCTAATTTCCAGTCATCTTTATAGCACTGCTTTGAACAGGACTCAACATTCTAGGAATGGATCTCCTGCGTTGTTGGAAACATTATTGTACTCTGCATCCTGATCCATTCCTAAGCCCCTCCATACCTGCCTCCCACCAAATGATGCTGAGAAATGAATTATTTATTTATTTATTTATTTTACTTAATTTGTATCCCGCCTTTCCTCATCCACAAGAGAGAGCCCAAGGCGGCTAACATGAATAAAAATAAAACACCATTAAAATAATAATAAATAGAAGTTAAAACATAATTAAAATACACTTAAAATACAATTAGGTTTAAAATTGAAACGATTAAAACAGACTAAAAACTGTGTTAAAACAATAATATATCAACACAATAAAACTGCCCCCCAATCCCTACCCCATTTAAAAGCTTTTTTTAAAATAAAAGGTTTTTAGGCTCCGCCTGAAGCTCTGTATTGAGGGAGCTTTTCTCAGTTCTATGGGGAGGGAGTTCCAGAGCCAGGGTGCCACCACCAAGAAGGCCCTATCTCTGGCCGCCACACCTCTCACGTCTCTTAGTGGTGGCACAGTTAGTAGGGCCCCCTCAGATTACCTTAGGTGATGGGTTGGATTGTACAGAAGAAGGCTGTCCCTCAGGTACCCTGGACCCGAGCCATTTAGGGCTGTAAAGGTCAGGACCAGCATTTTGAATTCAGCCTGGAAATGAATGGGCAGCCAGTGTAGTCGCTGAAGCAGTGGCCCGACAGAGTCGAACCGACAAGCCCCAGCAACCACACGGGCCGCCACATTCCGCATTCATTAAGCCAGAGATATTCAGGCATTCCAGCCCAGGACCCCCTTTACAACTTTAAAATTAGTTCAGGACCCCCGGTCAAACTTACTGGGATGCTCCTCCATGTCTACTCAGAAGTAAGTCCCATGTGTTCAATGAGATTTACTCAAAAGCCCAGTGCCAGATTCCAAGATGGTGAATGTCACCATCTCATGACCCCCTTTACCCAGAGTTGTAACCCCCAAAGGGGCTTCCGACCCCCACTTTGAATGCCACTGTACCAATAAGGAAAATAAGAACTTCCTTATTAGCTTGGTCTTACAGTGGGAAGATGGGGGAAATTCTTTCCTTAGGATCTGCCCAGATCTGCTCTTTCTTAACACATTTCTCCCTAACCTTTCTGAATTTTTTTTAAAAGGATCCCCAGAGGAAGAACATCTTACACATTAAGCCTTTTAGTGCTCTTGCTAGTGACTCATGTAATCAATATCTTTTAATAGAACATACCTGCATGTGGTTGCATTGACGGCTTAAAACCCTGCAGATCTGTTAATGACAAGAGAGTGTTAAATGAGTTCCTCAAGTGACTCATCAGATTTACTTCAATTATAGTAAAATGAGTAAAATATGTTACAGAAATAAATAGGTCTATATTCATTTGGAAAACATTTTATTCATTCACTAGTGAAAAGTATACCCGCATTGCGGGAGTAAAATTCCCCCTACGTCATCCCCCCACTGCACATCAATTCCCCATGCACATCAATCCCCATTATGTATTCACCACCATATGCAACATCCCCCATGTTCATCCATGCCATGCACAACAAACTCCCATGCGCAACAAATCCCCATGCGCAACATCCTGAATGCCCATCATTTCCCCAGGCGCATCAACCCCCCATGCACATCATACCCCCCATGTGCATCACCCCCCCCATGCGCATCACACACACCCATGCGCAGGAGCCTCCCCTGCGCAACCTCTTCCTCTGAATAACCTCCCCAAAGTGCATCAGACACCAAGCATCAAATTGGCTGTATGTTGGTCAGTCTTCCATGTTAAGTACAGGACAAAAACACATTGCACCCTTTTTCAGCCCCTTAAGGGTTAAATTTCTCCACATCGGTTCTTGGTGGGTGTTCATGTGACAGAAGGAACACCCTCCCCAAACTTCAGGCTTCTAGGTCCAAGGGCTGGGGCAGAGAATCCATCAGTCACTGATTCTTCAATGCAAAGTATAGGGAGGAAAACGAGTTGCGCCCCTTTTCACCCCCTTCCAGTTGGAATTTCCGAAAACCGGTTCTTAGTGCACTCCTCAGTCACAGAAGGAACACCCACCCCAAATTTCACGCTTCTATGCCCACCGGTTTTGGCAGTGCATTGATGAGTGAGTGAGTGAGTCAGTCAGTGACTTTTCTCTTTTATACAGTATATAAATTCATTCATTCATTCATGAAGTTTATACCCCATTTTCCCCATACATATACACTTTGCATTTGTTCTCTGTAGCCCCCAGACTCAGATGCCTTTATTAGGCATTCATAAACCAGCATAGAGAATCACACACAAATACAACACATAAAATAAAAGCAATGGGCTCAGCTTCAGAAAATATAATCATTTTGGAATAATGGCCAAATTTGTTCTGCATCTTCTTAAAACAGCCTGCAGGAAATTTGCCAATCGACTTATAGCAGACGTGTCAGTAGAGGCAAGCAGCAAGTGTAAAAATTTCTTAAAGCAGACACTTGAGTCAGAACTTAATGAATCTGGCCCAAGCTAAATGATTCTATATTGCTATAGGACTGCGTATGGAGCACAACAGGCTAACTCAAAAATCTTACACAAAAAGTATAGAATTCTCTCTACCTCCTGATTGAAAGCTGGCAGGCAGATTTGAATCAAGTAAAGAATTTGGGCTGAAACTTTTGTGTTAAACGTGCCAATCCATAGGAATGAACAAATTGTCTCTCAAATATAAGAAACACAAGATGGCCTGAAATGAAGGTTTGACCAATTTAATAATTAAAATGCACTGAGGGACCCACAACTTGCAGTGAAAATTCAGTCCCAAAAATTAGACAGTTTTGTCTTGCTGTATTTACTTACCATGGAAGATTTAGGATTGGTGCGTCCAGGATTTTTCAGACATTAAAATCTTAGGGATGGCTTAATGTAATTGAATTGGAGGTCAAATTGCAGCAGGATATTGAACGCAACCTTCTTCCAGGTGCTTCAGCCCAACATATGTCTAAGATAGCGGCACAAATTATATCAAACCTCCCCCACGGAAGCAGTGGAGCTCAAATGTTGCCTGCTGCTGCTAAGATTGTGGGGCAGTTTTGGAGGTATCTTTTGGGTGAGGAGCAGTGGTAGGCTTCAGGGGGTTCTCACAGGTTCTATCGAACCCTTTGCTAATGAGTGCCTGGTTTTGAGAGCAGTTACTAATGAGACATAGAACCTGCTGTTAATTTAGGTTATTATGACATAGAACCTGTTGTTAATTTATTTGAATCACACCCCTGGTAAGGAGGTGCCAATCCTGTGACCATACAGTGTAGAGGCTTCAACTAGGTGCTGTACAGATGAATTTCTGTACAACCTCTCTGTACAGATGAATTTATTTTGTGATGACAAAATAGTGTGGAAATATTAATGAAGTAGAAGAAAAAAAAATAACAGTTAGCTCCACTAAAGCTGCAATCCTAAAGATACTTTCCAGGAGTAAAACCCATTGAACATAAAGGGGCTTACTTTTGAGCAGACATGGTTAGGATTGTGTTTGATGTGGTCCAAATCTTTCTGTTAGCTCCTTTCCAGGCAGGAAAGAAATACTGTAGTTATAAAAAGGAGAGATTTCTAGGATCAGCTACAGTTCAGTCAGCAAGGGTATTTCCAAGGATTGCCTTCTGGAGACTCAGATGGTGTGATATGGGAGTTGGCAGCCAGTTATGGTGGCGTTCTCAAATCTGTTTTTGCCACAACTGCAAGAATTTTCAAAGAAATGTTTCCAAGACAGAATTATCTCTGTGCTTTCACTTCCTTAAAATTGCTTTTTGTCTGCTTCCAAATAGACACAAGGGTTTTTCTGTCCCAGTTTTTGTGATTGCCCCATGACTCAATAACCTCTGACCAAATGTGACTTCCTAGCAAAATAACTGAGAGTTGATCTGAACAAGATAAGTCAGGGTCACCCTAAGTATTCTGCAGAATATGTCTCCACAATCCTATTCACACTTTCCTGGGAGTAAGACCCATTGAACACAGTGGGGATCACTTTTGAGTAGACCTTGTTAGGATTGTGCTCTGAGGCTACAATCCAGAGTAACTATGGGATCTTTTACACCGACATAGTTACGGTGTCATCTATGGGAAACCTATAAGAAATGCATAGAGCAATCCAGAGTAAGTGCCTCATACGTCTTCCCATAGTTACTCTGGATTGTAGCGTTAGTCTAAAGATGAGTTTTTTTCTGGTTTAATGGCTTCTATAGCTTATTTGACAGAGTTATGCCACCCTTAATGCATCTGTTCTTGTCTTTTCAGGGGAGGATGAAAAGGGGAGGATATGGTCCTAAACTAACCATATCCTACTGTTTCTTTCAAGCTTGGACTTTCAAGAAGAGGTGAGAGGTATGGGCAAGTAAGTAGTTATGTGTTTCTTTTCTGTTCTTGTTCTCTTCTGTTCCAGATGGTGCATCCTCGTCAAGATGACCATATGTTATAACTGAAAAAGAGGACAAGCCCTGCCCAGAATGTAGGATATATATTCAAGTGGTTAATTTCAACACTGTCACAGCAATCCTAAACACACCTTCCTGGGAGCAAGATTCTTTGAACACAGTGGGGCTTACTTCTGAGTAGACATGGTTAGGTTTGTGCTGTAAATTAGTTATTAAATTTAAGACTATTACTGGTACATATAATTTCTTTCAGATAACTTATTAATTAGATGAAGGCTATGTGCTGCCTGCACACACTAATAGGAAGAACAATGAAGACTATTTCCAGGACACAAAGCTTAAAAAGAGGATGTGTCCTGGAAAAAGAGGACGTTACAGGTACAGTTGGTTGTGCAGATTTTGCATGACATCATGGGCGCAATCCAGAGTAACTACGAGGAGTCCTTGCTCCAATGTAAGAACAATTTACTCTGGATTGCAATATGAATTTTCCATAGGTTTTCACTAGGTGGTGCAGTAACTACAGGTGCACGTAATGTCTCTTACGTACTCCCAAAGTTACTCTGGATTGTAGGGTTTGCGTCTAATGAGGAAGCACCTCATGACATGTTGGGGATGTGAGGATTGAGCTGGATCTCATGAAGGTGGTGGAAAGAGGAAAGGACAAATTGCTAGACTTACAGTCAGTGATGGGATTGAAAGAAATTAACAACTGGTTCTATGCTCATCTGGCAGCCATTTTTAAATGGCTATTTTTAAACTTTTTTTGTCCTATCGCTCATTAACAACCAGTTCTATAGAGTGGGTTACAGTATATCCTACAAATACATGACTACAAGGGCAGTGGAAAAACCATTCTTTTCTGTCTGGAAAATATGCCATCATCAGTCAATAGAGGGCGCTAAACCCATCCTCCTTCACAACCTCAGAAAGGTTATAGAGAAGAAAAGATTTCTGTCCATTGCTGAAGAAAGGAAGATTTTAAAAATTAGTATTTTTCACTTTGATGTTTTGCAAGTGAATTGCAAAACACAATTTTGGCAAGTTCCAACACCATGCAAATGCAAAACAAGTTTCAATTTCATTTACAATAGCATACAATGTAGATGTTGTAGAACAGGGGTCTCCAAACCCTGGCCTGAGGGTCTGATGGAGTTCATCGTAAGCCTCTAACTGGTCGGCAGCCTGCCTCTGGTCCTCTATGAGCCTCTGATCCAAGTGATTAAACATGGTAGGAGCTGTGATCATGTGGTGGGGGAACAGGTGTCCATTTAAGTGTGTGCTTTATTTGTGTGCTGCAGAAATCCTGGAAATTTGATCCTATTTGTTCATTAACCTAAGTTCCATCTCCAAAGTATTGATTTAAATTTTATATTTCAAATTTTTCTGGCCCTCAGCACTGCACTAGATATTCAATGCAGCCCTTTGGCCGAAAAGCTTGGATAAAGTATGCCACTATTGCAGAACATCATTGTACGTTATTATTTCAATTTCCACCCGCCTTTTCTTCAATAAGTACATTCAAGACTAAAATCCCCACCCCCATATTAGTGCAATTAGTAGATGGGGGAGAGGTTTGAGTGTGCAGATGTGCAATGTGTACAGAAGCAGTAGCATGCCAAGGGGATGGTCTGCTTCAAGTACCAGCAACAAGGGATTGAGTTGCATGCTAATTGCTTTGGTTGGAGGCTCAAAGGCATGCTCAGGGCTATATCAGTCATTTCTAACAAAAGGTAAGGTAGGCCTCACCCAGGATATCTTGAGACCAGGTCTACTGTGGCCTGTAGTCCTGACCGGTACTGGGGACAGGGCTCTCTATCTGGAAGCCAAGTCTACTCATGGCTTGAAATGGCCAAGAGCCAGAAGGTGGGAGCAGTCCACTCCAGGTATTAAATATGCAAGGCCTGCTGCTACACGGTAGTGACTAGGAGGAAGGCTCATCTGTGTTGGATTATAGATGGATACAGGTGGATATACTGGAGGACACACTCATTCCCAAAGTGCTAGAAAATGTAATTAAAATAAACAAATAAATAAGAGCCCAATCCCATGCATGTCTACTTAGGAGTAAGTCCTATTATAGTCAATGGAGCTTACTCCCAGATAAATGTGGATAGGATTGCTCCCTAATATTCCTGAAAATTTTTGAGTGTGGAAAGTGTCTTTCTGGCCAATTCCCTCCTCCAGAAACATTCTGCAAAGCTTTCTGCACAAGCAAGAAGTATGCGGTGACATTCAATGGTCACCCAAAAGGAAAAGAGAGTGGGGAGATTATTGAGGGGCAAGATGAATAATGTAAACATCATTAATGATGACAAGATGATGTTTGGACAAGATTAACCCCCAAATCCAGAGTAACTACAGGGGCACATAAGAGACTTTATGTGCACCCATAGTTACTGCACTACCTAGTGAAAACCTATGGGAAATTCATATTGGCATCCAGAGTAATTGTTCTTACACCAGAGCAAGGACTCCTCGTAGTTACTCTGGATTTTGCCCTATGGCTGCAATCCTAAAGACACTTTCCTGGAAGTAAGACCCATTAGACACAATAGGGCTTATGTCTGAGTAGACATGGTTAGGATTGTGCTCTTTGTTTAGAAATAGTTGGGAGGAAATAATATGTGTGAGTTGAGGGAATATATATGAAGTGAGTATGGGGAATTGCCCCCTTACAATTTAAGTGAACCACAGGATCCTAGGGTATCTATACATCCCCACACATTTCCCCACTCTAAATAATTTTGAAGGCTGAATAGATAAGAAGCTTGAGCAGAGTTTTCAAGATTCAAACCAGAGATTTCACGTCAAGGGTGGGAGTATGGTAGGGCTTCAAGGCAATATTCATGTTGTTTGGAAGTGAATTACACTCTGTTCAGTGGAGCTTATTACCATATAAATGTGCATAGGACGGTAGCCTTAAAAGCATTTAAGTTTGGCTGGATGTGGCTGGACTAGATTCTGGTCATGAATTATTTGAATTTGTATATCTCCAGTCACAAAAGCTTAGGATGGCAGAGTCATTTATACACAAGTAGGGGATAAAGCCAGTAGTGGGCTTCACACAGGTTTTATAGAACCCTTTGCTAATGAGTGCCTGGTTCTGAGAACCAGTTACTAATGGGACATAGAACCTGTCTTTTGATGGACATAGAACCTGTTGTTAATTTAGGTTATTAGGACATAGAACCTGTTGTTAATTTATTTGAATCCCACCACTGGATAAAGCCAGAATTTAAAATAAATAAATGAGTGAGTGAATGAATGAATGACCAATTAAAAATAATCTGATGAATGTCTTTACCACGTCAAAGGCAATCCTGAAGCTTATGTAACGAATGTTGAATTTTTAGGTATTCCACTCCAGCAAAGCATTCCCATTTTGTGTGTCCAGTATTTTGAAGGTGAACTCTTCTGAAAATGATTAGCTCGTGGGGATGTGATGCTGTTTCGGGATATTTCATTATTTCCCATTTAAGAAATTGAATACAAATTATCATGCAACGTTAGTTATTGCTGGACATGCACGCACAGCCATATTTTTCTGTTGCTTAGTAACTGAGGATGGGAAGAGGGTCGGCAACAGAAAGAGGGAAAAATTGCTTGCTAGAAAACACTTAAGCGCAGGAATGGCAGTTCTGACATTTCATTTAAGGTAGGTTTGCGCTGACCTGTTAGCAGGTTTGTTTGTTTCAGGTTGTTGATTATGATTCATGAAAAAGTACCAAACCTGTTTTACAGAATGGTTAAGGCATCGAAGCTAATGTCACTCTGTCAAACATGTCAGTTTCACTGCCTTCTTATTTGGAAATGAAAAAGAAAAAATATAAATACTACTTTTTGTTTATTTAAAATCTTTTTAAAAAGTGGTATTGAGTCAGTAACAGCACAGTATACACACATCAATGTATGTTCAAGCATCTATAAATATTGGAACTGTTGTTTTTGAAATCCAACCAATGGTGGGCTTCAGGGGGTCCTCACAGGTTCTATAGAACACTTTGCTAATTAGCGCCTGGTTCTGAGAATCTGTTACTAATGGGACATAGAACCTGTTGTTAATTTAGGTTATTAGGACATAGAACCTGTTGTTAATTTATTTGAATCCCACCACTGAATCCAACCACTTTTGAAAACCTGGAAGGGCATATTTTAATAACCACTATTGTTGAGTTGTAGAAATACTTGGTTCATCAATAATGAGATTTGCTGAGAGGTTAAAAGACAAGAAATGATTTACATTATTTGCAAAAACATTAGCAACATTTTTAAAAAACTGTTTTAAATGACAAAACAAACCAAAGGTGTAGCACATGCATAATGAGCTTCTGTAGGAGAGCCATCTCAATTACACCTTGGTAAATGAATTATAAGAAATAAGTTTGATAAATTTAGAGACACTACTTGTTATTCTCTTGCGTCATGGAACATTATGGTAGAAATAGAATGTTGTGACTGTGCCTCCCCTTTCCTCCTGAATTTGCTACCTACTTCTGAGAAAAGCAGGAAATTAGAGCTATTATAAGAGTCCCTGATTTGTGGTAACAGTCAGAGGAAATTCATGCATCTCCAACAGAGTTGAGACTTTATCTTTATTATGTAGTGTCCATACACAGCTTGAATCTTCCCATATTTGTTCATAAGTAAGTGGAACATAGCATCATTCCAAAGATTAGTCTTGCACCCTGGCATGCATCACACTGCTGAAGTTCCTAGTTGGAATCCTGCTGTACAAATGTTGGACAATATCTATGGTTTAAGATGAAGCTCTACCTGTATACTGCATTATCTGCCTAAACCAGCATTTCTCAACATTTGTACCTCATCAGTATGACTTTGCATGGCCCACCTATTGGAAGTTTCAGTGAAAGTAACTGGCAATGATGTCATCGCCATTACTTCTGAATTGGGAGGCCAGATGTGGTATAGCAGACACCAATAAGAGCAGTGGTGGGCTCCAGCAGGTTCGCGCCTACTCTATAGAACCGAGAGATAGGACATATAAAGTTTAAAAATAGCAATTTAAAAGTGGCTGCCAAATGGGCATAGAACCAGTTGTTAATTTCTTTGAATCCCATCACTGAATAAGAGGCTCAGGGCTCTTACTGAGGGCTAAGGGTGGTTCAGGGATGGGAGGGTTTTTTTTGAGCATGTGAAAAATGCATGCCGGAGCACTGCTCACCATTCTAAACCTCTGATTATATTTTGTAACATTGCATTTCTAGTCTCTCAGTCAGATGGCAGAGGTCTGGGAATCCCACATATACCATCAGACAACACCTCAAGTACCATCAGTGGTACTGGTACCACTTGTTGAGAAATAGTGGTCTAAACCTATCTAATTGATCTCTTTTCATTGGATTAACTACTGATAACAGAGAATCTGAAAAGGTTGTTTTGGTTGCAAATAATGCTTCTGTTTGGCCAAGTCTCATAAGTATTGTTTATCATTCACTGTTGTGATCTGCATTTCTTTTATTCCTACTGCTTTCCTTATGTAACATTATGAATGTGTATGTTGCTTCTGCATAGAGTTAAAGATGGGTCGCTTATCCAAGGGACTTAACAACAACCTACAATTTGTCCGGGTGACATAGGAAGAGGAGTAGGGCAAAGGTAAAAGCAAGCACAAGATGAAAATGTGATTGTTTCAATTACATATTCAATGCGATCCTAAGCTTGTCTACTCAGAAGTAAGTCCTGTTGCATACTTCCAGGAAAGTGTTTTAGGATTGCAGCCAAACTTAATTAAGCAAGGAAAGAGAACTAAAGCATGATACCAATAACTTTCTGGGAAAAGTTATGGGTTCAGTCAGGCTTTGAATTTTATTTTAAAAGAATTGTATCATCACAAGAGACTCTGAGGAAACTGACAATGGGGAAAGACAGAAGAACATGACAGTGCAAGTCAGTCAGTGAAGTGAGATTTGGGGGGTTCTGGAGTTCAGTCAAGTGGTTACCTTTGGAGGCCTGTGAACCTATTCACATATCCAGTTCCTTGGAATTTCCCATCATTTAATAAATAACAACCGTTGGAAGATGGCGCTTCAATTTCTGTGGCAGGTAGCTGATTCAACGTAAAAATATTATTTCTCTGTAAATCTCAAATTTTGACTTTTTGAAAAGTTCATGAACATGAAGTTAATAATAATATTTTTAAATGATTATAGCAACTCCTTGTGGCATTTCATATATATTACAATTAGAACGCTGAAGAGGTAGTTTCTAAGTAATTGATAATGCTTCTTCCTTTTTCCTCATCAGCACCAATTAATCACTTTAATCCTTTACACTGGGCTTAATATACAAAGAGCACCAACCCTAAGATTATTTTTTTTAGCAGTCTGAAGTAACGTAGGAGAAAGTTCGGGGCAAGTCCTAGAATTCACCATGTACTTGATAATCAGCTGTATCATGTAAGTCTATGGGTAGGAAATTGTGTGATTTGGGATAGGAACATACTATATTGGGGAAAAATGTTCTGATGTAACCATCTTCCTAACACATTCATGTCAAAGTTCACTGATTATATGGTCTGTTTTAGAGCCGTGATCCATCTGAAAGCTTAAAAATGCTCTCAAGTGTGTGTGGGTGGAATTGTTCGGGATCAATTAGCTGTCCATTGAGCATAACTTCACTGAAATTTTTTTTTTAAATTGCCAGGCTCCAATCAAAAGAGTTCGATCATTTTTTAAACAGCAGACATTACCTAACCTTCTAACCTAGACCAGATGAAGACAGAGTTTAGGTTTGTATGATCTACTTTCTTTTTCCTTAGAAATCCTAAACTCCAAGTTGCAAATCAGTGACTAAGGGAGAAGCTAGAATGAAAATTGTAGATCTGGGGTTGTGTGCATCTTATGCTTATTACCTTATGCTTATTGTCAGTGGTGTCAGCAGACTGGTGCGGCTGGTGCGGACTGCACCGGGTGATGCATCAGAGGAGTTTGACACTCCTTCGGCCGGCACCGGGCATCAGCACACCCATTCAAGCTGACTGCAAGGCAGAGCGGCAGGCAGAATGGCTGGCTGAGGTGCAGCGTGCAGAGATGCACTGTGCATGTCCAAGTCTTTGGACATGTGCAGTGCGTCTCTGCACACCTATTGGACTTTGCCCCGAAGGCAGAGCACTGCGCATGTCTAAAGGCTTGGACATGTGCAGTATGTGCCACTGTGCAGCCAGTCAGCCCCACTAGCGAGGCCGAATGGACGCGCAGAGGGGCGGACTTCTTCCTCTCTAAGGAGGAGCAAGCTGCTCCTCCTTAGAGCAGAGGAAGTCTCCTAAAGCCAGCTGGCTTCAGAGGAGGGTGCGGAGGCGTCAGAGTTGGTGCTTGCACAGTACTCTTCTGAAGCCAGTCGGCTTCAGAAGTGACTGCACAGGCTCCAACTTGGCACCTGTGCAGTCCCTGAAGGGGGCGACGGACACATCCCTGCACTGGAGGTGACACACACATCCTTGCACCGGGAATGGCACATACTTGGATCGCTCCTGCTTATTAGATACATACCTAATTGTCTTCCAGTAATCTGATCACATCAGCTATATCATTGGAAATGGTTACAGCTCACTTGATATCTTTTCATGCCATTAACTAAAATAAAATATTTTCACTGAAAAGCCAAAAATGACAGACTTGTTCACCTGTATTTAGAAACCTACCCAAGAGCATGTTTATGTGATCAATTATCTTGAGATAATAGTTACTAAATTTACTGTCCATGCAGAGTGTGAATCAGAGGATGAAGTCAGCATAGAGTATTTGGGCAGCTGCTGCCTGGAGATACCAGCATTATGTACCTTTAGCTTGATATACAAAGGTGATTCCTATATTTTTAAGTGAGCTACAAGATAGTCAACAATCTCCAGGCAAGATCAAGGAGATCTAGGATTTTGTTTTGTCTCTTTGTCTCTAGGATTTGGAATGGTATAAACCAGTGGTTCTCAGTCTTCCTAATGCCGTGACCCCTTTATAAGTTCCTCATGTTGTGGGGACCCCCAACCATAAAATTATTTTCGTTGCTACTTTATAACTGTAATTTTGCTACTGTTATGAATCGTAATGTAAATATCCGATATGCAGGATGTATTTTCATTGTTACAAATGAAATGTGTGTTCTATGCACACATTGAACACAATGGGATTTATTTCAGAGTAGACATGCATAGGATTGGGCCCTGAGGCTGCAATCCTATCCACATTTACATGGGAGTAAAGGCCCCCTGTCTATAATGGGATTTATTTCAGAGTAGGCATGCATAGAATTGGGCCCTGAGGCTGTCAGTCAGCCCCAGTGTGTGTGCAGCTACAGTAGGTCTGGCAAGCCTGACCTGACCCCTGCACCATTGGTCTTTAGGCCACCCCCAGGAAAGCTCTAGGCGACCCCCAAAGGGGTCCCGACCCCCACTTTGAGAAACCCTGGTATAAACAGTAGCAAGGCTATCAGTTTTAACTGGTGGTGTAGTGTTGTTGCCCAAGGGCCAAAGGCATCCAGGAGCTCCCAGACAACAGGAAGTGCAGTTTACACAGTTCCCAAGTTGATGTGCCTGAACACCACCTCTGTACAACAACGTCATCTGTCTGTTAAGTCTCCAAGGTGCACCCACCTTCCTTATCTGTGCCTCTTCATCTCAAGGCTCTGGCTGCAGGCTGGAGGAAGGGAATTACAGTGGCGCCTCACGTAAAGAACGCCTCACATAAAGTATGTTTCATGTAACAAACAAAAATTTCTCCAGGATTCTGCTTCATGTAAAGAAAGTGCTTCACGTAAAGAAAACATTTGTTTGCAGTTGGGGCAGACACGCTGGCCGGCAGCCTGTTTAAAAAGCATCAGGGCTGCCTAGTGCACCTGCCCATACTGAAAGCAACACTTCTGCGCTGTTCCTCCTGTGGCCGGGCGTCTGCTGGGCAGAGGGAGAGAAGAGCAGTGGAGAAGAGGGAAGCAGCTCAGGGCTAGCCAGAAGGGAGCAGGGGAGAGAGAGGCTCAGGATGGAGAGAAGGTGAAAGTGGGGAGACTGAAAGTGTCTTGGATTGCAGCCTCCTAACCAGAGATGGGCTGGCCCCATCCCAAGATCCGGTTCGCCGGAAGTGGGAGGGGCCAGCCGGGGTCAGGGGGTGTGGGCGGGGTGTGGGCGGGGCGAGGGGCGGGGCGACGTCTGCGCTAGCGGTTCGCTAGCGGCAGGGAAACTGGAAGATCCGGTACGGGCGACTAGGCCCATACCGGTAAGTGCCCACCACTGCTCCTAACCATGTCTATCCAGAAGTAAGCCCCATTGTGCTAAATGGGTCTTACTCCCAGGAAAGTGTCTTTAGGACTGTAGCCTAAGTAGATTTCATAGGAAGAAACTGCCTCCGGAACGAATTAATTCTGTTACTTGAGGTGCCACTGTACTAGGTTATCAGGTAATTTACCCAAACCTTCAAATGGTTTCTCAAGGTAGCCTAGTTCTCTCTGGTCAGCCAATATGCACACACTCAAGCAATTTAGTTCAACAATTTATTAAAACAGTGAGATACGTGCAGTTGTGCTGTGTGCTGTGGTATGGAACCCCCTCCTCTTTGAATTAAGATCAGTATCCTCACTATTAACCTTCCAGTGCGGTCCAAAGACTTTTTTTATTTAAAAGAAACTTTTCGGTCTCACACTGGCTTCCTTTTAAACCATCTTTTACTTGGTATTTTATTGCTGACTGCATGACATTTTATATTGTTTTAATTGTATTTTTTTGTTTCAATTGTATTTTATCATCTTAAACTATATTTTACTATGGCTGCAATCCTAAACACACTTTCCTGAGAGTAAGACCCACTGAACACAGTGGAGCTTATTTTTGATTAGACATGGTGCCCTTATGGGAGAAAGGCCCTTGTTGGACCATATGCCCTTATTGGAGTACATATCTGTCTGTCTGTCTGTCTGTCTGTCTGTCTGTCCAAACAAACAAACAAACAAACAAACAAACATACATACATAAATAAATAAATAAATAAATAAATAAATTTTAAAGGAGCCAGAAAACAACAAATTGACTTACTACTACTGCTTACTATATGAATCAGGCTGCAATTCTAACTCCCAATTAGGCCAGCACAAGTTCCATGCTGGCCTGTGGATGTCAGAAAAGTGCCATAAAGCACTTCTGTGCCACTCACGGTGGGGGAGTTAGTCCAGTGCACAGACATGCGCTGGCTTCCCCACACACACCAACATGGAAACAGTTATGGTGACCTAAATTGGTTAGAACTGTGCCCTCAAGAGTCCCTTTGTACAGAATGGGGATTCCAGAAAGCAGAGCATCCTACTACATTCATGAACTACACTCCTACAGACTCACTCCTCCCACTTTTTGGCCCATTCCAATCAAATACGCTTAATGCAAACATAATCTGCTTTTCCATTGCTATTCCGTTCTAATTCTTAGATACCTAGATTGAAAAGCAGTATATAAATTTTGTATGTAGATAGATAGGTAGCTTTTGATTCTTAGGTACTGTATCTCCAAATTGAAAGCTCTTGTCTCCAAATTGGAAACATCTGGTCACAGGGACATTGCTAGGGAGATGCACGGACTGCAGGAAGCACCAGATGACACCATTTTTGAGGGTGGACCTCAGAGAGCATGTGTGTGCACAGTCTTGGGCCAGCTACCTCTGCTATGGTTCTTTGCCTGAGAGCAGAACAACATCTGGAGTGCAGAGCTGTGTGGAGAGACACAGGATTCACCATTTCAGTGAGAACAGCATCACCTCTACATGAGTGACTGGCTGGCTTAGGTAAAACGCAGCCTGAGATCACAAAATGGCATTGGAGGGAAGTGTTATTGATGTCCATATATATCCAAAGTACTGTATGTTAGATACGCATGACAGCACAGATGCCTCAAGTTAGCACTAAAAATGATAATCAGCTTGTTCAAACATGTATGTCAGTGGAAAAAATTGCTTTCTGATATGGATTTTTTTAACCTCGAGGAAATCAAATTACTGTTTTGTTCTGTTATAATAGGACAATCTTAACCATTAATCTTGGCAGCATAGAGTGAATGCTAGTTCCTTGACCCACAAAGAGCTGACCAAGGTTTATTAGTTGTATTAGAGGTCAAAGAGTGGTCAGGGAGCCACATCTGGTTTCTGGACAGAGGAAGGAAATGAATTAAAAATAGATTTCAAATAATCAGCTGATAGCATATGTATGAAATGAGTTTGGCAGGACAACTTTCCTTCTACTGATATTTTGGAATCAGGATAGCTACGGCACATGGATAGGTGCTCATGGCCAAGCACATTACTTAGGTTCCAATCCTATCCAACTTTCCAGCACCAATACAGTGCTGGTGCAATACAGCCCCAAAGTAAGGGGACAAACATTCCCTTACCTTGAGGAGGGGTCCATAACTGCCCCCATCTCAGAATGCAGTGCACACTCATTGACACGGCTGCAACAGTGCTGGAAAGCTGGATAGGATTGAGCCATAACAGCACAATCCTAACCCATTTAGACCAGCATACCTCACCTGGCTGACATATCTTCCTGTGCTGTGGGGATGTAGGTGTATGCCTGTGCTCTGTCCTTAAACCCTGCAGGAGTGGGGAAGAAGTGCCTTGTGGCACTTTTGTGACACCCCAGGTCAGCACAAAACTTGTGCTGGGGCTTATGCCAGCCTAGCTGGAGGTTAGAATCACAGCCTAAATTGTACAAGCACATTGCCCAGTTCTTTGCATACCTGCTCCGAGGTAAATTCCTTTGAATTCAATAGGATATATTCCCAGAGAAATTTATATAGGATTACAGTATTAATTAACTTTATAGAAAAATGCTCTGTAGAGGCTGCCTTGCACCAAAAGTGCTGCTTCCTACTCCATGGTGCGTATAGCATACTGTGTGTGTACTTTATCTTCTGTACAATCCACAGACTGATCTTTTCCTCCCATCTTTCATACCTATGAATCTCACACTCTTTCCTGCTCCTACCATATTCTCATATCCTCCAAATAAACACAGTCTTTCCCATGGTGGACTTTCATGCCTCCCCTTCAATCTTCCATCTCTCCTTCGTCTGCTACTCTGCATCCCTCCTTCCAAATTCTGCTATACCTTTTCAAAAGACAAAGAGGAAGAAAAATGGGACAAGGAAATGTGGAGGAACAAGAGCTGTGCACACTCAACACTTTCAAGACTTTCTGCCACATCTCTCCTTTTTTGTCACTCAACAGGAGGAGCAGCAGCAATGAAGAGCTGGCTGGAGTAATGAGTGGCTGGGTAAGGCAGTGAACAGGAATCAGGTTATCAGGACGTAGTGGACAGGTATGAAGCTTTAGTGGGATATTCACACAATCTGTCACCATCCCCCATCCACTACCACTCAACATGGCTTCTTTATCCTGTCTCATCAGCAGGCCAGTCCTGGCCAAACACATGCACATGTAAATTTATTTATTTAAGGGATTTATACCCTGCCATTCCCATGTAAGGCAGCTTACAAAGCTTTTCTCTTTTGTCCTCACAACAACTCTGCAAGGTAGATGAGGCTGAGCATGAGTGACTGGCCCAAGGTCCCCCAGGATGCTTCATGGCCAAGGGGGGATTTGAACCTGGATCTTTAAATATGCATGAAAGTTGGCTTGCTTCTGTCCCACTTCCTTGTAGCTGTAAGGCACAGGGAGTTGGGAATGCTGTAGTTACATAAGGTTTTTTATCCTCTATTTTTTTGCTATGACTATGGCTCACAAGAGGAAGAGTTTCTAATATCTTGCTGTTACCTAGCACTTTTGGCTCCCAAAGGGTACAGCTGTCCTCTATTTTGTAATGTGTGCAACTTCTACAAGGAAAGATGAGTAAGGAATACACATCACCTTGAAATGCTGTAATGTTTTTTCGGTTGAGGTAAGAATTGAAATATATTCAAGCAAAGGAAAGCTACATGTGCTCAGTGACTACTTTGAACACTATTAGCATATTCTAAAAATATTGGGGCTATTGGAGTACAGTGCTGACCAAGTGGGAAGCTCTGCTACCTTGACAGATGCTATATTTAGAGTGACTTCACAGTAGCAATTAAAAAATCAGCTTTTTCATACAAATATAAGCTTGTCCATCTTTCTCTCTGGCTGCTTTTCTATGTACAGTAAAATCTTGGACTGAGAATGACTTGGATTGAGAACATTTTGCAAGACAAACATTTCTAATAAATTTTGACTTCTAATAAATTTTTACAAGCACCGTCTTGTAAAACAAGCAAAAAACATCCTGGCTGGAATATGGCCAGTTTCAGTGCTCCACCAGCATATGCTCAGCCTCTCCTAGAGATCAGCCTATGTGTGTCTACTCTGAAGTAGGCCCTATTATAATCAGTGGGGCTCACTCCTGTTTAAGGGGGGTACGTTGCAACCTGAGAGATTAAGTGCAGGTTCATTTGTTTTATTTTTCTTTATATTTTGTATTTATTATTTTTATTATATGACAGTATTGTAATCATTTTTATATGAATACTTTTTGATTGTGGAATGGATTATCTGAGTTTCCATTATTTCTTATGGGAAAATTCACTTTCATATACAAGTATTTTGGATTATAAGCATGCTTCTGAACAAATTATGTGTGAAACCAAGGTACCACTGTATTGTGTGCATGTGTTTCTTTACATTTATGTTATTTCATGATTCCTGACAGTGAGGTATAGCAAGGTACATGGAGTGCTCTCAGAAACTGGTTTGTGCTGGATTTGCCTGACAAATCTTGGAGCTGCTTCTGCTCTCAGACCCTAGTGCTGCAGGAGTGTGACACCAATAAGGCTGAGATCCAGGACACTAAGCCAGGAGGGCCAGGATTGTGCAGTCATTGGTTCAGGTGTTAGGTCTGGAGGATAGAGGTTCAAATCCCTGCTCAGTATCTCTTATCCTCATCTACCTCACATGGTTATACCAATTAGGAGTAATTCATAATGTTCCTGGGGCACCTGTTTATTTTTATAACTGTACATCTTGAGTATGTGGACAAAATTCTCTGCAGTGTGAGCAAAATTCAGAGAAGCAAAATTCTCTGCTTGACCTTCATCCAGTGTGACTAATACTATATATTGGGATAGGCCACTTTAGGGATCTGGATCTTAGCTGCACCTCCTGAAATTTCCTCTTCTATACAAGGATCCAGGATTCTGAAAGTGGCCCAGCTTTTCCTCCCCTGGTATGAATGAATGAATGAATGAATGATGACCTCCAGAGGCCACTTTCCTTCCATACAGTGCTGCTCCACAATTGTGCAGTCAGGTTGACCATATGCCATAACCCAAAAAAGGACAAGCCCCCCCAATGTAGAACATCCAAGAAAAAATTAGGATATGACAAAATTAAAGTTAAAGCACTCATATATATTGCTTTCATGTGCTTAATTTGACCACTATATCACTTATTATTAAATTTGTTGAATTATATTTAGCTAAAACATATAATTTATTAATTTAAAGGAAGCTACATGCTGCCTGCTTACAAGGAAAAGGAGGACATTCAAGTTTTTTTAAGGACACAAGACTAAATTCCAGGACATGTCCTGGAAAAAGGAGACATACAGTCACCTAGGTGCCAGGTAGGTGCATCACTGCACCTATTTAAAATAGAATTGGGCTGTAAGCAGTGGTGGGCCCTGCCTTACCCAACAACCGGTTCACCAGAAGTTGGGCGGGGCCAGGGGCAGGGGGCAGGGATGGGGTCAGGGGGTGGGGCCGGGGTTAGGGGCGGGGCTAGGGGCAGACCCCAACCTCAGCACACTGCACATGTGCCAACCCCCAGCGCATGTGCAGTGCATCTCCTCCAGTTGGAGTTGACACACTATGCATGCACCGATCCCGGGGTTTGGTGTATGCGCAGTGCATCTCCTCCAGTTGGAGGAGATGTACTGCGCAAGCGCTGAGGTCGGCGTACACCCTGGATGTACTGCGCAAGCGCCAAGGTCAATGAGGTCCAGCTGGAGGAGACGCACCGGCGTACCCAACTCCTCCTCCTGGCGTACCGAACCGGTACGCTGGGTTTTCTGGGAACCCCGCAGCTACCGGTTCGCTAGCAGCAGGGTCTGGGGAACAACTGGTTGGGGCGATCTGACCCGAACCGGCTTGGGCCCATGCCTGGCTGTAAGACAATTACATATATCTTGAAGCCTATTGAGTCATACCAGTCCAGGGTCATGTTTTCCATAGTATCCAACTAGGAGCCTCTGGGAAGTCCACAAGATGGTTATTAAGACAGTAGCCCTCCTCATCTCCTCTAAGCCTATCTATCTCATTCTGCCACCAAACATTATAAGTTAATTTAGCCATCATGGTTAATAGCCAAAATATTTGTCTGCTTTGTCTACTGAAGGAATTGCAGTCAGAAGTGAGTTATCAAGTTCACCCATTTTTGTTCTGTATATATGAGCCAGTTTTTCCAAGTATGAGGAGAGCATATCTTCTTGTCCACATAGCTGAATAACCTTGTGTGAACTTTAAGAGATGTGGTATGAACTTGAAAATAAGAAATCAGACCCTGACCATCATTGTTTTCGCTGCATTAACAACAGTCCAGAGTAAAACCATTTCCATTCATATCATATTCCACATACATAACAGAGTTTACTCAAATGAATTGTGGTCATTACTCTTGGTTCAAGTCTCATGGTTTATTTGCATCAGAATTTGTGAGAATGCTAAGGAGCCAGACATATTTTTTTAAGTGAATTTTCTGTCCCTGTTACTGCCTCATTCTGCCCTTTCCCATTCCCTCCCCTCCACCTTCATCATTTTACCTGGATTGGCAGGTGGCTTCAGATCTGCTGGCAATGGCTACATAGCATGCCACTGATGCACCTTTTATGACACATGCTGATAGCTTTATGGCAATTAATGAAAGAGGCACAACAATGATACCAGCTTTCATTGCTATCTTTCCTTTTCAAACAATTTGCCCTGCAAATGCCAATGGAAATTGTTAAGAAGAGACAAGCCTCCAACAGCCCAATCCAAAGGTGCATAACTAACCACCACTGCATCTTCTTGTGGCCCTGTGGCAGCTAATGGGGGTCTGTTCAGAAGAAGGGGACTTTCATATGTAATCCCAGGAATGGCTAAACAAATGTAAGTCCCATTGCATTGACTGAGATTTAGGGCACAATCCAGAGTAAGGGCAGTGAGGAGTGCCCTAGCTGGGCTGCCCCAACTATTCTGTATCCAGAGCAGAGAGTTATGCTGCATCCAGAGAGTCAGGAAGCCTGGGCTGCCCTCATTGCTCCAGAGCATGCACAGTATGCACCAAGGTGTCTTGCAGCGATCCTCAGTGATCTTCAGACTGGGGAATTTTGTTTTTAATTAGACCTTCAATCAATTTATTATGAACAGTTGTATGTATGTATGGATGGATGGATGGATGGATGGATGGATGTTTTTATGTAATTTCCTCCATATCAGCTCTCTAAGTGCCCTTTCAAAAATGAGCAATTAACATGAACTGGAACATAACAAAATACTGTAACATGTAAAACTATATACCGTATGTAGAGTAATATGAGATATCTGTTATTATAAATAGATGATGTTTGCAATAGTGAATAATGGCTAGATTAAAATGGAATTTATGCACATCTTAATCCATGCAGGACTTGATCTCTATTCCTTTCCAGTGGGTATCATGAACTTCATAGCACTTAGAAATCATTAGACCGAAATGGAAAATATGTAATTTGTCTGCCACTTATCAAAGATATTATAATTTCTTTTGGATCCTTATCACTCATTCCCTTTGGAGTATAATATGTCATCAGGTTACAAACTGGCAGGATAATTGCTAACCAGAAATGGAGGAACTGAACAACTGAAAGGAATACGTATTATATTTCCATTCTCTCTTAGGAGACTGAGGCAAAAATAAACATTGAAATATGTGCTGTGCAACAGTAGACAAATAAAGGTTATAAACTGCAAAACCCTTGTAAACTATTTTTCTTAATACTTCAGATGATTTGCATATGGTTAACTGGTTAGCAAGTTGATACCGAATATACTTCAATCAGTGATTTTCAACCAGTGTGCCGTGGCATCGGTGTGCGTGGATAGTCCTCAGGTGTGCCGCGGGAATTTGGGTATTGACATTAATAGGAAAACTGGGGGATTTGAGCAGTCTGGTGTGCCTTGTCAATGGTAAAAACAACTGATAGTGTGCCTTGACAATTTCAGTTCCTTGTTAGTGTGCCGTGAGATGAAAAAGATTGAAAATCACTGGTCTATGGATTGTAGGGTATCTGCAAAACCTTGGAAAAGTTGCTACAAACATGAATGATGATAACAAATAATATTGAACACTATATTTTGAATGCAACCACACTGGCATGTCTGGGGAGAAATAGAGGGGGCAGGTGGCCCTGGTGACATGGCTATGGCAGCAGCACCACCCACTAACCATTCACCATGCTCTTATTTTTCAAAGCTTTGATAAATGAGTAAGGAAAGCAGGCACTGTTCTCAATGGCTTTTTGGTTTTGGTCACTTGTTTTTCAAAGCAAAAGAAGTGAATAGCCTGAAAAGCCACCCATTTTTGGTTGCTTTCAAAATAAAGTGAAAAAGCAGATAATTCAAAAGCAGTGGTGCCTGCTTATTTTGCTTGTTTTTCAGAGTGAAGGAAGTGGCTGTTGCTTAGAAAGTGTGACCATATGTCCCTTTCCAAGACATGTCCTGGATTTTACACTTGTGTCCTGGAAAAAAACTTGTGTCCTGGAAAAAGGAGTTTAGAAAAAACTCCTTTTCCTTTTAAGCAGGCAGCATGTAGCCTTCTTTTCTTCTTCTATATATATATATAAAAGAGAAAAGTCACTTGCTGACTGATTCACTCACTGACTCATCACCACCCTGCCAAAACTACCGGGCCTAAAAGCGTGAAATTTGGGGTGGGTGTTCCTTCCGTGACAGAGGGGTGCACTAAACACCGTTTTCGGAAATTCCAACCTGAAGGTGGTAAAATGGGGCGCAATGCATTTTCCTCCCTATACTTTGCATTGGAGAATTGATGCACATGGGACTCATCAACATTCCACCCAGATCTAGAAGCATGAAATTCGGAGAGGGAGTTCCTTCTGTCACATGAACACCCACCAAGAACCCATGTGGAGAAATTTAACCTTTAAGGGGCTGAAAAGGAGTGCAACATGTTTTTGTCCTATATTTAACATGGAAGACTGACCAACATCCAGCCAATTTGGTACTCAGTGCATGGTGCATGGGGGGGGGGACATTGTTCGGAGGAAGAGGTTGCGCTGGGGAAGATGCTGCGCATGGAAAGATGCGCATGGGGGGGTTGATGCGCATGGGGGGTTGATGCGCATGGGGGATGTTGTGTAAAGGGGGATGTTGCACATGGGGGATTGATGTGCATGGGGAAGTTGCGCATGTGGGGTTGATGCGCATGGGGGATTGATGCACATGAGGATGTTGTGTAAAGGGGGAAGTTGCGCATGGGGGATTGATGTGCATGGGGAAGTTGCGCATGTGGGGTTGATGCACATGGGGGATTGATGCACATGGGGAAGTTGCGCATGTGGGGTTGATGCACATGGGGGATGTTGTGCATGGGGATTGATGTGCATTGGGGTTGATGCGCATGGGGAAGTTGCGCATGGGGGGTTGATGCGCATGGGGGATGTTGTGCATGGGGGAATGATGCGAATGGGGGAATGATGCACATGGGGGGAATGATGCACATGCAGGGATGTGTGCAAGGGGGGTTGATGTGCATGGGGGATGTTGCACATGGGGGAAGTTGTGCATGGGGGAAGTTGCGCGTGGGGGATGTTGCACATGGGGTGGATATTGCGCTGTGGGGGATGGCACATGGGGGAATTTTACTCCCACAACGCAGGTATGCTTTTCACTAGTTACTAATAAATTGTGTGTAATAAAATATATGTAATAGTTTTAAATTTAAAAAAAAATAGGATGCAGTCCTAGTCAGTCTACTCAGAAGTAAGTCCCATTGTTTTCAAAAGAACTCCAGGGACAGTGTGCGTAGGATTGCAGCCATAATGTTTAAATTAAGCACATGAAAGGAAAATATATGAGTGATTTTAGCTTTTATTTTGTAAAGTCCTACATTTTTCTGGGATGTCCTAAATTTTTTTTTTTGGGGGGGGGGGTGGGCTACTTGTTCTCTCTTTTGTGTTATGGCATATGATTACCCTGTGCTCTGAGGTGCTGTCCACATCTTTTACCAGAAGTAATTGTGGTGACAACATCATATCATTGTGATTACTTTTGGTTTAGGTGGGAGTAGCATTTGTTTCTGGCCCCAAGCAGCACAGGAGCCAGGATAACAACTGTGTGGCCAAGAATAAAGTCTGTATAGTAGGGGCCACCAGGAACACTGTTGACATAGGGTTGTCTAGTGCCTCTTTATCCCTACTTAAGAATCATTTTCCATAAGCAACAAACTGTCTTGTACCACAGTTGTCTATGTAAAGACTTTTATGAACTGGAATCTACTTCATTAGGTGCAACCATCTGATTCATGTGAATTGCATCTAATGAAGTGGATTTTATTCTACGAAAGCATATACTGAAATCCACTTCTTTCCAATTAAGGTGCTATGGTTTAATGTGCTACAAAGTCTGTTGCTTTTATGATTGCAAGAGACTCAAGATGCAATCCTAACCTTGGCCGGCACAACTCATCAGTCTTCCCATTCCTGTGATGATGTATGGCTCTTTTGTGACACTCCAAGGCCAGCGTGGGACTTGTGTTGAGGCTTAGGCTGGCCTAACTGGAGATTACGATTGCACTGGCCTAGGAGGGTGGTAAATGTACTACATACGTACTTGCACCTCTTTGGAGTCAACCACAACAGTGTTCAGAGGTATACTAACCTGTGATCAGATTCAGCTTCCATAGTGGAAGGTGGCAGGTATATGGGTCTGGGGAATTGTGGAGAAGGCATGAGAGGGAAAGGAAGAGGTGGGAAGGAGGCATTTTTTGGGGGAGGGGTGGGTAAGTGATGAGTGAACATATGGGTGGATGGGCAGGGAGCAGGAAGCAGGACCAGCATCCAGTGCTTCTTTTGGATCATAGTAGGTATGGACTGCTCAGATTAGGTGGTACAGATCCAAGTAAACTCACTGGGGCTACTGCAGCTTTCCATGGGGTAAGAGAAATTTTTGGCCAAGTTATACCCAGCCCCAAACTTGTCTTTCACACAGCCTGCCTGTTCCAGTGCAAATTAGGAATGTGCTTCCCAACTGCTATTATGCTTTTGAAATAATTTTCCATAGAGTTCTTTGCAGACCCAGGCTGCAATCTTATACTGTACACATTTACCTAGGAGTAAGTGTCATTGAGCTAAATAGAACTTCTGAACAGACATGCATAGGATTGTGGAGACATTTGTTTTACCACATTTTAGGACTTTGCACGTTAGCATTTGTGGTAACTCTGAATAAAGAAAATCAGTTATTCATTGATTTTATTGTGCAGTTACCTTTTTTCCTGAGAAAATCAACTTAAAACCATGTGCATTTAAACAGAAACACATGATTTGTTAAAAAGGATAGGAATAAAACATCTGTTCTTGATGGGCTTACTAATGTATTCTTAAAAGAGAGATACTGATTTCTGCCTCATTCCCAAATCTTCTCTCTAAGAATATCAAAAAAGTCGCAAAGGGAGATATAGACAGCCAGAAAGGCAGAGGAAATTTTTAATTCTCTTTTTCATGTGTATTAATAAATTCAGTCAAATAATAAAATTAGTATGCCCAGTGATACCAGACTCTCTGAAGGTGATTAAATTTGAGGAAGTGCTCATGGCGCATATTGTAGTACTCAAGACAAACATTCATAAAATCATGAGATGCAGTGCTGCAATAATAACATTTGCTTGAAAGTTTCTCACATAAGTGAAGAGCCAAGCGGAGAAGATCAGTGGTGTGTCTTCTTTAAAGGGAAGGGAAAACTAACTTGGTGGTGGAGGACATACTTTACCTGCCCCAAACCCCAGGATCAATCTCCATCATTTCTGGTGAGGGCTAGGAAATAAAATTTTTGGAGCATTGCTGTTCACTAGACAAGACAATAGAGAGCTAGATCAGGGGGTTCCAGCACAAATTACGGTTGCTGGTTGGACAGAGAGATAGGTCACTTCTGTGAGGAGGGATGATGGGAGCTTTTGCTGCTAACCTGGTTTGTGACACATCTGTCAAAGTTACATGTAGACATAGCAATTCTTGGCAACAGTTATCCTTACACCGTTCGGAGTGGTCAGTGAGACTGGCAGAAACGCTTAATTTCTTTTGTAGAGAAGCGCAAATCAAAGCCTGTTACCAGCCTGATAAGTAGCAAGGAGATGGAGTTATGTACTGTGCATGTTAAGTGGCAAAATGGCTGAGATCATTACTCATTTTCACCTAGTTAGTGAAAGAGGCTGCATGAAAAATGATTCTAATAACACATAGTGTACCTGTAACTTGTTACTTCTATTCATTGGTTAGATGCTAATGAGGGAAAGACTTTTATCCTGGAACAGTTTGCACACCGAAAGATGTCTCAGTAGATTTGTGCTGAATTTCAGATTGCCACCTTACTGAACCGGACATAAAGGTACACAGTTTGAGTCAATTTGTTTTTCTTGAGTATGTTCAGTGGCAATGCTTAGTTTGGTGTCATCCAGGGCAGTCACTTGTGGTGCACCTCCACCCAGTGCACAAATGTGGAAGTAATTGGCTGTGATGTAGCTTCCAATTACTTGTGTGTCTTCAGTGCCCAAAGTCCACTACCCATGTCCTTTTCCTCCACTTTCCTTCCTGATCCTGATCTCTCTCACCATTAGAGACCTGGCCACCCTGCCCTTCTGCCATCTTCACCACCTTGGTGAATCCAGGATCCTCAATAAACTTATTGTGGGGTGCTGGTTCCAAATCGGTGACTGTCCCTGCCATGACAACTCTTGTTCCAATCCAGTTTAAGGTCTTTGAGCTGTCCTACCAGTCCTACAGCCTACCCTATCCTCCTGGATTCCCTTCCCAGATCTAGCATAAGCTGGTGCTCATGGTCATGGCTGTCTGTGGAGACCTGAATGGGAAAGAACTGGGACACAGACTCATCGCCCAGTCTTATGGGCCAGCTGTACTGGTAGAACATGTGTTACAGAATACTGCATGCTTTATGGTAATTGCAAAGCACTATCTGTACCAATGGTGGCCTCATTTGATGACAGTGCCGGAGGTCGGTATTGGATGGGGAACAGTTGGGGGAAGGGAGGAATGGGGCTGAGTCTAGGGCAGGGATGGGAGTGTTTTGAGGCTGGAAAGGGGCAGTAGTTCCACTGACTATCTTTCCCACCTTCCTGGATGCACTCAGACCTGCACTCTGAATGGATGCACTCAGACCTGCCACTCACCTGGATGCACTCAGACCTGCACCAGCAAAATTGCTTGCATAGGTCCTAGTAGACCCATTGCTGCAGCAGAGGCATATTATCCTATAGGAAGGAAACAAATGTCCCTTACTGGAGACTTCTGCGATGGTCAGAAGCAATCTGGTAGTGCAGCTGCCTCAGGAAGTTTCTCATTGTTTTTTGTTTAAATAGGATTTGGCTCTCAGTGAACCTTTGGTCTTATGCAGCTAGACTTTTCTTATAGCACCCTATCTTAAGATCTTTCTGCTAAAGTTTATTATCTTTGAGCTCCTTCAGCAATTCTAATTCTTCTTTCTCATACACATTCTTACCCTTTCCTTTTGGTTTTGTATTGCTTCTGCAATTTATCTCTACCTTCTAACTGGTTACCAAGTATGTTACCATTTTTGTCAAGGACATAACTGGGTGTAAATTCCACCAGATCATCTTTTAACATTTTCCTCTCTTTCCTTCTGTCTTTAATTCTCCCACACTTGTCTCTCAACTCTGACTGCACAACATGTTCTTTCCATTTCCAGTTATCTCCTTGACCCACCCATCTCCAATCTGGCTTGAACTTATTTGATCTTGCTACAATGACTATAACTAAGTTTGCAGCTATCTTTTTTACCCCTGACCAAACCTGACTACTTATTCTTCATCTGTTATCTTTTAAGTGGTTGATTATTCTATTTTTGACTGTTCCTTTTGCTCTGTTGACATTCTGCCATGGTACAGAATGCAGAAGTAACCAGGTAGAGGTAAACAAGGTGGATAGAATAAAACAGTGCATATGATTCCTGCAACAAACATACAAATGTGTTTGCTGACTCAGCCTTGCTTTGCATGTTCTCGGAATGAAAACACAGCTTTCTTCAAGGGCTCCTAGTCATTGACTGCAGTGCTAAATGTAGAGCATGGGTTTATTTTTGAATTGTTTCACTTTCTCTCTCAACATTAGCCCTTTGCTATCCTTTTCTTTCTGTTCTGTATTTTCTCTTCTGAAGCTAATGCAAACTTCACACCATCCCTAAACATCTATACTGACCCCCTGTGGATTTCTGTGTCACTTTCAGGCTACTGAAGAGGCTAGACATCTCTGTCTTTGTTCTTAAGCTTTTATCCAAGGTCATGGACTTTTAGCCTCCTTGTTCTTCTTTCACACATTTTGTCCTTTTTGTGCATAGGAATGCCCTTGCATCTGTTATCTGACAATCATCATCTCCTGCTTCAAAGACTTCTACAAAACCTGCTGTACAGTATTTTCTGAATTGTCACAGATTCTTCTGCTCTACCATATTCTGATTCTTCCTTAGTCCTCCTTACTGCCACTACTTTACCAAACTGTCTTTATATAACCCATATTACTTACAGCATTTAATCACTGAATGTACATTAGTTAACTCCATAATTTATAGTATTTTTATATACACCAGTGCAGGCATATATAAAAGATAAAAGAAATGATAAAAGAGATGTAGGAGGGGTGTATGTTGCATGTTTGTGTCAATGTTTATGAGTACACAGCAAATGAGCAACAACAGTTATTCCACACTAATAACTCTAAAGCCAAAGGGTGAGATCATGTATGAGATTTGTGCAGTCCATTTAGCATTTTGTACATACTATTGTTAATTATATAAAATACCTGAAGTGCATATTTTCTTGTAGAAGGGCAGGTTTTGTGATGACTGATGGACCGGACATTTAAAAAGTGCTTTAGATTGTTATAAAAGTGCTTTAGATTGTTTGGCATAAAGGAATGTGTAAAAGTGCCAGATTCTTGATTTTATATCAAAGGAATGTTAAGGACCATTTTTTTTAGTCCACTCTACCTTTTTTTGGAACTGTCATCTCTATGTCCTTGAGCATGCAGCATGCACACAGGCATCCTGTTCAATTTGATTTACACTTTGGAAGCTGTTAATGGACAGGAAAGGATTGATTGCTCAGGAATTTGCTTCTAACCCAATCCAGATGCTCCCATAGTTTTAACCATTGAGAGTCCTTGGGGCACTTTCACATTCTTTGGAACATATCACTTATGAGCACATTATGAATACTGAAGAGAACCAGTCTTAAGCGGAACCTACATGTAAGCCAATGTAGGTTCCGTGTTCCAATCACAGAGGTGGAAAATGGAAAGAAAAAAGAAAAACCAAACAATCAGCCAGATTGTGTTGATTGTGCCAAATTGTGCTCCATAGGGAGCTATCAGCCCAACCCTGTACAGTTCTACTCAGAATCCTATACCCCATTAATGTCAATAATAGGGCTTACTCCTAGATAAGTGTGGATAGGATTACAGCCTAATGTGGTTGTGCAGTTTAGGCTGCAATCCTAAACACACTTTCCTGGGAGTAAGATCCATTGAACACAATGGGGATTACTTTTGTATAGACATGGAGAACAATCCTAACCATGTCTACTCAAAAGTAAGCCCCATTATGTTCAATGGGTCTTACTCCCAGGAAAGTCTTTAGGATTGCAGCCATGGTTAGGATTGCGCTCTTAATGGACCAAAATAAAAGGAAATGGAGAGAAATAAAAGGAAATAAAATAAAAAGAAAAGAAGAGAGACTGAGGATCTGAAATGTACTTATTAAATGTTTAAATATTGCATTGGCCAGGGTGACCATACAACCACAAAAGGTCAACCACAAAAAAGAGGATAAGGCCATTCAAAATGTAGGGCACCCAAGAAAAATGTGACAAAATAAAAGCTAAAAACACTCATATATATTGCTTTTATGTGGTTAATTTAACACTATATTACTTATTAATAAATTTTTAATTTTCTAATGCTGCCTGCTCATAAGGAAAATGAGGACATTAAAGATTTTTTTTCCAGGACACAAGGCTAAAAAGGGCAACATGTCCTGGAAAAAGGCTACATTTTGCCTGCTCACAAGGAAAAGGAGGACAATGAAGATTTTTTCCTGGATGCAAGACAAAAAACAGGACATGTCCTTGGAAAAACAAGACATATGGCTTTGGGGGAAAGTGATGAAGGGAGCCCCATTTTAATCACTCTCCCCCAATGAATAAATAACGGATCTCTCCATTGCATTGGAGAGGGGTGAGTCAAGAGGGGAGGAGGTTGTGAAAGCAGCTCACACCCCTCCTGGGTCACATTTCCAAGCCAGATTGTTGCTTCTTCTTCTTCTTCCTCCTCTTCTTCTTCTTCTTCTTCCTCCACCCCAATGTAGTGTGTTTGGTCTGCCGGAGGGGGTGCTGGGTGGCTGGCAGCAGCCCAATCTGAGTGATTGACAACTGGGCTGGGCTGCCAGGGGTGCAAGACACGCGTGCAGCATTGGTGAGGAGGTTGCAAGGGGTTGTTGCATCCCCTTCCCCTGGTAGGTAAGTGGGGGGAGTCTCTGCAGCAGCACAGAAGAGCAACAGCACAGCACAGCAGTAGCAGAAGAGGAGGCTTTGTACCTACTCAGGGAAGCAGCCTCCATCACCCGCAAAGCACAGCCACGTGAATCAGTCTCTGTGCGTATCCGGCTTCAGGCAGAGGCGGTGACCGTAGCAAGGAAGGAGGGGAAGAGGCTGGGGTGGCAGCCACAGCACCAGCACCATCTCCAACACCAGCAGCAGCAGCAGCAGCAACAGGGACTTCACTCCTGTCACCTTGCTGTGAAGGTGTGTATTAGGGGGAGGGGGAAAACTGGGAGGGAGAAGAGGGAGAGCACCCAGTGGGTGACAAAGCCTACCAGGGGGTTACCTTGGGGTTATCATTGACTACCATGGGAGTTAGTACTGAGTAGGCATGCATAGGATTGGGCTCTGAGGCTTATATGGGAGTAAGCCCCATTGACTATAATAGGATTTAGTTCTGAGTAGACATGCACAGGATTGGGCTATGAGGATGCAATCCCATTCACTTACCTGGAAGTAATCCTCATTGATTATAATGAGGCTTAGTTCTAAGTAGACGTGCACAGGATTTGGCTTTGTACCTGCATTTCTGTCCACACTTACATGGGAGTAAGAGCCCATTGACTATAGTGGGGCTTACTCCTGAGTAGACATATCAAAGACAAATACCTGTATTTCTATCCACACTTACATGGGAGTAAGAGCCATGTGGGAGTAAGAGACTATAGTGGGGCTTACTCCTGAGTAGACACATCTAGAATTGGGCTTTCTGCAGGCCTATCCATACTTACCTTGGAGTAATCCTTATTGACTATAATGGGACTTACTTCTGGGTAGACATGCTTATGATTGGGCTGTGAGGCTGCAGTCCTGTCCACACTGACAGGACTTCTACTCAACACTTCTACTCAAGAAGTACACAACCTATTGCAGTCAATGGGCTTTACTCCGAGGAAAGTGTGGCTTATTCTTGAGTAAACAAGCCTGGCGTTTGGGCTGTGAGGCAGGCAAATGTGGGCACAGGATGCTTGGAGGGAGAGAGGAAGAGGAGGACAGCAGGTTGGGTTCAGTGGTAAGAGGGACGTGTGTGAGTGAATGAGTATGTGTGATCCAAGAACCCAAGCTTTGGAGAGGCTACTCGGGAGTAAATCCCTTTTGGGTTAGTGTGGCTCACTCTTGTGTGTGTGTGGCTCATTTGGACAGCTTGGGTCAAAGCGCGCGTAAAAGAGGTGAGCGTTCCCAGGGTGCCCACAGAAACTGCAAGGGTTGTGGGTGGGTTGGGGGGGTCAGGAGACGCCCCCCCAGCATGTGGGTCGACGTGAGCGCCTAGAGGAGAATCTCTTCGACCGAGCAGAGTGCCTCAGTGACCCCACTGAGCTCCCTAGCCCTTCCGAGGGCGAGCCACTCTGGGTCCCCCCTTCTCCTCTCCAAGTCCTGCCTCTCTCCAGCCACCACCCTCTTCATGCAGGGAATGCCAACCCCTTTCCCTCCCCCCCCCCATGACCGGTGCCTGGCTGAGGACTGTGCTGTGCAACAGTAAGTGTAGCGGCACAACGTTTCATTGTAGCAGCTCTGGCGTTGCGGCTGTGCTGGGTGCGGGGACACACACACACAACACACACACGCCTCTTGTAGGAGGGGGTGCTGGTGAGCTCTCTTGTCTCCTCCCCCTCCTTTTGTTGTTATCTGGGAGGGGGAAGCTACCCTGCATCTCTCCTGGCTTTTGTAGTACCTGACACACTCACACACACAAAGAGGGGGTATTTTTGTTGTTGACTTGTGTGTGGGGAAGATACCCTACATCTCTCCTTGGCTTTTGTGGTTCTTTACACACACCGCTTGGCTTTTATGGTGTTGTACACACACGTTGTACACACACAAAGAGAGGATGTATTCACACACACAGGCTGCAATCCTAAAGACGCTTTCCTGGGAGTAAGACCTATTGAACACAATGGGACTACTGAGTGGATATGGTTAGGATTGTGCTCACACTCACATACACACACACACACACACATATATCTCCTTGGCTTTTGTGTGGCCTCAAACATACTGTACACACACACACAAAGAGAAGGGGGTACACACACAAAGAGGATATTCAAAGAGAAAGAGAGAGGGAGAAAGAGAGAGAGGGAGGTATTTTTCTTGTCTGTGTTGGGGAAAGATACCCTGCATCTCTACTTGGCTTTTGTGGTGCCTTCTGCACACATACTGTACATGTGTACATACACACACACACACACACACACACACACACACACACACACACAGAGAGAGAGAGAGAGAGAGAGAGAGAGAGGTATACACAGGGGTACTTTTGTTGTCTGTGATGGAAAATACCCTGCATCTCTCCTTGGCTCTTCTGTCTGTCTGTCTCTCTCTCTCTCACACACACACACACACAAACAGACGGTGTGTTTTTTTTAACCCTTTTATAGGCTGGAGGGACTGTGCAGGGAAAGTTAGGATCTTTCTAGTTTCCTTGGTGCTTCTTTTGGTGGGTGTATATTGTGTGTGTTTCCTTTTTCTCCATCCAGGTGAACACAACCCACATTGTTACTGAGGCTGGCGGAAGAGGGATCTCAGCTGCTATCTGGCTGGCTGCCTGGACACTTTACAACAACCTTTGCAGTTTGACCAAAGGGGGACAGAGAGAGGAGGAGGGAGAGTTTTGCAAGCCAGCTCTCCACATCTGCAGGGAGCCAAAAAGAGGAAGAAGAAACACAGCAAGTCAAGCAGTTGCTGCAGACATACTAGTGGCCATTGGAGAACTGGCTGGGCTGATGGCAGAGTTTGGCAGCAGGGCACCTGGCACTGGCAGTGGGGGAATAACCTCCTCCCCAAGTCCAGCAACAGGGAAAGTGGCATTCAAAGCAGGAGATGGGGAAGGGGGCGGCGGAGGTGGTGGCGGTGGAGGAGGTGGTGGTGTAAGAACCTACCTGGACCACACTGGCAATAGGGTCTCCAATGGGGACTGTGCTCAGGTGGGAACCAGGGAAGAGATTGACTCAGCCCAGCCTGGCAGCCCCAGCATTGAAAGAGGATGCTCCACCTTGCAACCAGAAGGCAAAGCTGGGATCCCTAAGAAAACCAGCATCATCAAGGTAAGAGGATGGCCACCTGAGATATTTATCATGCTGTGCAAAAAAAGGCAAGAATCAGGTGTAATTGCTGAGATCCCTGGGGTTGATTGACAGTGAGGGCTATAAGTGCATGCAGATTTGTGGAGGTAGTTTTTTGGGAAGCTTTCACATTGGAAGGGGGCTGGGGAACAGAACCAGTGTGTTGAGTTTCAAGGTGTTTGTGTCAGGTGACAAAGTTGGGGAGTGTGGATGTGCTTCTGCAACAGAAAAAAAGATATTGCTACCTAATCACAGTGGATTCAGCCTGCCATGCAAAATGGTGATTGTGGTGATTGCGTATATTATTGCTGATTCTGTGGAATGCTGTCTGCACCTGTGCAGAGTAATTTTGTAGCTTGCTGACAGACTTGCAGCAAGTGATGCGAAAATCGAAGATGAATAACAGAATGGGGGAGAAATATGAATGCCCTCCTAAAGGTGACAGCACATCCATCATGACACTGTTTATGACAGCTCTACCTGCAGCTCCGGCATTACTTAACTGTTATCTAGGTATTGATGTTCCTTGTACACATTGAACAGACAGAGAAAGATTAAATAGTGCAGGCAGGCAAATCAGAGATAAGAAAAACATGAAGGGCTTCTGGTTACGACCTTTAGTAAATGCAGAGGGAGAGAGCAGTTAGGTTTGTTTTACGTGTGTGTGTGTGTGTGTGTGTGTGTGTGTATAGTCTGAGTGTGTGCACACATCTACCCCATATCTAGATGGCAAAGGATTCATTAGTAGCTGTATTACATATAATCACACAAAGTTAACATGCTTAAAGACACAAGTTTCACTTAAAGATGTATAAAACTGTCATTTTGTAAGATGCATGCAGCAATTCTATATCCAATGTCATCTCTTGAAGAATAAGTATTTTTAGTCCCCCCTCATGAATGAAATGGCTAGTCCATTAACAGCGGATCTGCAGTTCTGCAGGATCTTGTTTTGAGAATCAAGGGGAAGACAAGGACAAGCAGTGGCAGAAAGTATTTGGCAATGATGCACCTACCCTTCCTGTCAGAGAAAGGTGATCAGCCATATGCATGTGTGATGGGAACATTTGCAGTAGAATGACAAACTTCAGTTGCTTCCTGTTCAAGTATATTTTAAAATTAATTTAGGCTACCAAATATCTTTGGACCTCGGTCCAGAATTAGCTTCTAACTCTGTAGTTCTGTTCTTTGTCAGTCTAGCAAAAATGATTGTGGCTAAAAGGTAAAGGTGTCCCCTGTAGGATGCCCTGCTATTTGTGACCAACTCTAAGGGTGGTACTCATCGCTCTTGTAAGGCCCATTTTCTGAAGACATCTTTGTGTATTACTGGAGTAAAGTAAAATGATTTTCAGCATGTTTGTTGATATAGCAGTTTGTGCTTCAGAAGATCTAGGGTAAATATGCATTTTTAAATGTATGGCTAGTTTAATGGTAGAGTAGGGAGTCATGGCTTGGTAGTGTAAAAGTGGACTTTGCCTACTTCACATACTGGATTTTACATAATATGTTTCTCTTTAACTAGGATTGTAAAACTGAAGTACCTTTTTTATATTACCTTTTACATTCCTAGTACCTTTTTTACATTACTGCTCAGTACATAAGAGGCTGCTGTATACAGTGTTTAGACCATGATTTGTCTAACTCAGTATTGTTTGACAGCAGCTCTTTAGAGTTTTAGATGCAGGTCATTGCTAGCTCTTTCTTAGGACTGAACAGGGAATTTTCTGCATGCAAGTGATGTGCTCATCCACTGAGCTATGGCACTGTCTCCCAAATTGCTTTCCATTATGTAAGTCTGTAATTATTTCTGAACTGCAAGATAGGAAAACATAGGTTGAGCTCTAGTAAATACTTTTTGGTGCTTTGGCTCATACTTATTTTGTACTGAATACTGACAATTGTATTTATAGCTAGATTCTATACATGCTTACTTGAAATAATAATTCTGTGCATGTCTACGCAAAAGCAAGTCCTTTTGTATTCACGGGTCTTACAAGAAAGTCTGTATAGGACTGTGTTTCATTAAGCTTTTTTGTCTTGTGTGAATGGATACAAGTCATAGGCTTAAAAGGGACAGAGATAGAATGTACAGTTAGAATAGCTTTGCTGCTCAAGACTATCTCAACTTCTGACTCCTATGGATTCTGGGTACTAGAATCCTAGATATACATAATGTTGTGATATACATAACGTTGTGCAACTGTCTTCTCCACACATGTTCAAAACTTGTCTCTTTGCTTATGCTAATTTGCATCAGTTTTCTTTTCCCTATCGAATTATTTCTGCAATATAGACTTGACAGCCTTACAGTGTACTTTTTGAAGAAATTTTTACTAATTCAAGAATTTGGCAAACCTCATTATAAATTAGTGATCTTAATACAGCTATATTCTCCAGCTAAGTAACAACATGTGCATGCTCGCTTGCATTTGTTGCATGAGTATCTGTGCTTGTTGAATTAATCTTGAACTTCTGAGTTATGAACTAAAAACTGATGTTGAAATGGGAAGCCCAAATATGAAGGCATGCAAATATTTTAAAAAATCTTATTATATTAGCACTGTTCACCATATTGAAAACAAAATTGGCATTTTGAACATTTCCACAGTGTATTTATAATATTTTGTATCCACTCCTAAGATACAAGTAGTATCCTAAGTAGATCCTAAGATCTACTCCTACACTTTGCTTTTGTGGCAGAGTTTTAGACTGCAATCCTGAAGACTCTTTCATGGGAGTAAGACCAGTGGTGGGCACCAGCAGGTTCGCACCTACTCTATAGAACCGGTTGTTAACAAGAGGTAGGACATATAAAGTTTAAAAATAGCCATTTAAAAGTGGCTGCCAGATGGGCAGAGAACCGGTTCTTAATTTCTTTGAAGCCCATCACTGAGTAAGACCCATTGAATACAATGGTGCTTACTTTTGAGTACACATGGTTAGGATTGTGCTCAATGTTTCAGAAGACGTTGGTAGTACTTCCTTTGTAACAGCCCTTCCATCTGGCCTTTCTTTGATACCACAGCAGGATGGGTTTGTGTGAAATATCTGCTGCCCTTTTTTGGGACTTTCTTCCCAAGGGTTCTGAGTCCTACTTGTCCTTCTTGAAAAACTGTTTCTGCATGACAACTTCCCATGCCTCATTTTTGTGCCTCATTTATGGTTTGCTGTTTTGAGTTCTCCTGGGTGAACAGAGAATTTCCAAGCCAGCATTGGACAGAACACTAAACAGACTTGAATGTTTTTTCTTCCATTTGGTCATGTGGAGGAGGTCACTTCAGCTTCAGTGTCACATAGCTTTGTCCTTACAGCTGGAAATAATGCAACTGACTAAGAGGAGAGATGCTTTCAGGATTCTGTTATTTTCTCTATGTAGCATTATAGCCTGTATAAATCATAGTAACAAATTTAAACAATTTCATTTGCAACTTTTAAAATGTGTTTTGCTTGAGCTTCATATGTCTCTAGCAGTCATATATAAGCCTTTTGTTTGTATGGGGGCCCATGTTATCCATGGATGTCAAACAGTCCTCCCCCAGCACCCTGAATTCAACTGGAGCACAGCTCTGGAGGGCTGCCCTGGGCCTCAGAATGCTTTATGAGGCAATAAAATCATCTCTTCAGATTTTACTCCAGAGAATGCTTTTAGGTGCATTCTAAGGCCTGTAGTTGCTGTGTGCGAATGCCCATGGTTTCTGCAGTTCCAAATGGAGTAGAGCACAAATGGAAAAGGGCTTGTCCCAGAAGAGGAGGAGGTCCCCAAATGCCCACAGTTTCAATATCTGTTGGAGTTCTGGGAATGGAACCTCCACTGATAATGAGGACTGCCTGAATTTGTTTCACATTCCCTACAATCCAGAGTAACTACGGGAACACATAAGAGACATTACGTGCACCCGTAGTTACTGCATCACCTAGTGAAAACCTATGGGAAATTCATATTGCAATCCAGAGCAGGTTGTTCTTTACACCAGAGCAAGGACTCCCTGTAGTTACTCTGAATTGCACCCATTGTTTTCTGAATACCGGTATGCCTGACCAGGTCTTTGTTTTCCCAGTCTGTTACAGCCTAGCTCCTTTTCACTTACTTTCTTTTCCCTTTCTCTTACTTTTCATTCTTTCAGATTGTATTGGTAAATTGGATTATCCTTCTTTATAAGGCAATCAACAGATTTGGATGGAGACTCTGTGGGTCCGAACCCTACACTAAGATCCTTCCCTGCTTATCAGTTAGGTTAGGTTGCAAGAGTCTGTATGGAAGTTATACAGTTGGTTCTTGCCAGCTCATTGCTATTGTGCCTGTGCAAATGCACCATTAAAGGACATATATTGAACCTGCATGAAAGCCTTGATGCAGCCATTTGTAATTCTGGGAGCCAGTTATTGATAGATCTCCACATGTGCTTCGAAGAAATAGCAATTTTCTTCTATTAATGCTTCACTTAATTACCTGAATTTGAGTGTTTTCCTAATTTCTCCTGGACCCAAATACTGAGGGTGGGGGTTACATGTTAGTGCATTTGGGTTTTTGATAATAAATGTATCAATTAGATTTAGACCATTTACTCTTGGAAACATTTTTCCTGCAAATGTCTTTAACAAATGCAGTTTTTAAAATTAGCAATATGAAATGACAAGGTACTTAACGGTCAGTTATTGTCTTTTTTAATTTAATTTTTAATTTTTTAAATTTTATTTTTATTTCAGATATGGGAGAACGGAATTGTTGTCGTTATGGATCTCCTATTTTACTTCTGTTATCAATGAATGGCCATAATAAGTGGCTAAAAGCACTTTTAACTGTAATAGTATTTACAAGTGAATCACTTTAAAATGGGAACACTGCTAAATATATGGCAAATAGCAATTCTCAAAATAGAATACCGGTAATTATAGCCATTCTACAGTTATTTTACTATGGCTAAAAGGTAACATGTTTTCCAATCACTTTTTATCTTTGCATAAGTACTGTTCTTTCTACAATATATAAAGGTATTCTTGCAAAAGAATTTTTTTTTAATTTAGTGACAGCCTCTCTGTTTGAAAAATTAAACACATAGGGGAACAGCTGGAGTTGCTTTGTGACAGGTAGGCCTATGCAAGGAGAAGGGAAGAATCAAGGGATAAAATGGAAGTTGACATCAAGATATCAGACTTCTTATGACTAAGAGTTAACCTCCCTCACCTTCAACCCCAAATGTTTACATTTTAAAGTGCAAATATTTATCGCAGTGTATCAAGTTGACTTGTAATATTCTGCAGAAACAAAAAGATGACTGAGTTAATACTGTCATCTTTTGTTTAAAAGGGAGCTGTTTAGTCTGTGCAAAAATATAATGCTGTAATAAAGGACAGGATTTCACAGAGTTACTTGCAAACAAGTCTGTTAAGACTGGTCTTGGCCCTCCAGTAGGTCTTTACTGGAGTCCCTTGTTTATACAGTAGTCACCTAAAATGCAAGCAGCAGACAAATGTTCTCCAGTATGTATACAGTACTTCTGAAACCAGCCAAGAAGAGGGTCCACACAGTTACATCATCCTCTAGTGTTATCTTATGGAAAGTCCTCTTAATTGCTCCGGAGGAAGGGGCTTAATTTCCATTGGCTCCTTTCCATTGGTTCCCCCTTACATAGGAGTGAGCCCCATTGAATGTAATAGGCTTCCTTCAGAGTAGACATGCATAGGCTGGCCTCTCAGAAGAGGCTGAGGAGGTTCTGGCAGAGTGCTGAAACTGGCCATATCCTGGCTGGGACTATTTTTTATGCAGGTTTGTCAAGACATTGCTTGTATATGAGGTTAAAATTTATTAGAAATGTTTGCTTGTCTTGCAAAACACTCCGGTCCAAGGTTTTACTGTATCCTAAATGTGTATGTGACAGAGAACATTTCTTCCTCCATTGCTGCAATAACATTGAAATCCAATGAAGAAAAGTTTCTATTAAACAGTACATCTGTTTCATATAGTACATTTGACATGAATTTGATGGGAATAGAAAGTCAAGGATAATCTCTAATTGGGGAAAAAAGCAGACATTTTCAGTCCTGCAATTAGAGATTTCTTCTTTCCTTAGTGCTCAGTATAATCAATAGTAGAATTTTAGGGACAAATCTTGTTTCAGAATCAAAGTGAAATTTAAATAATGTGAATTGTTCGACCATTAAATGTACACCTGCATTTAATAAAAACATTCAGGCTTTACATGATTTTGGAAAGAAGTGGTGTTTTGAGTCCATGAATCTGTCAGTCTTTTGTGGACCACTGCACAAAAAAATGACTGATAGATTTACTTGTATTTATCTTGTGTTGAATTTGACATAATAGAGGCCAACAATCTGCTGTAAATGTTTCTCAAAGGAAACACTTTGTTCTTTTGTTTTCTGGAACAACATATTTTTGCTTAATAGCATTCATTAATTTTTTTCTTGCATTGACTGGTTTATTTTGCTAAAAACATTGCTTTGTCAGGGGTATTGAAAATATGGACTACTCTGCTGTATTACTGGGGTGGCCCAAGTCCAAGATATAGGGCGCAATCCAGAGTAACTATGGGGAGTCCTTGCTCCAGTGTAAGAACAATTTGCTCTGGATTGCAATATGAATTTCCCATAGGCTTTCACTAGGTGGTGCAGTAACTACGGGTACACGTATTGTCTCTTACATGCTCCTGTAGTTACTCTGGATTGTAGAGATAGCCTAGTTAGATAGGGCAGCCCAAGTGCACTTATAGATTGCAACCCTAGTGTTTGTATGAGGTTGGTTAAGTTAATTTGCATATGAACTGAATGGGGAGATAAGAACATTTTATAGAGCTTCTCTTTGTGGTATTAATAGCTACATTTGTTTTTGCCTATCTTTTAGGCTGGTGTTATGCAGCTTGCATCATGAAAATAGCACTCACATTCAAAGATATGATTAGTAGCCTCTTTTCAAAGGCTGTCTTGACTATTCACACTGAGTGCAGTAAGTTCCATCAAGTTCAATGGGGTTTACTCCCAGGAAAGTGCTCTTAGGATTGCAGCCTAAGGCAGATAGCAGTTTTATTGGATTGACTGCTGCTGTTTTAATTTATTATCTTTATTATATTTTCCTTTATACCAACCTTCTTAGGTAGGTCACATATTTCTCTTTAATGAGATTGCAACATGTTCAACATAGGAGTGGAATTTGAACTTAGGCCTTTCCTATCCTTTTCAGTTATTTACTGTACAATATTGCCTCTCTATTAGGACAGTGGGTAAAATGCTGGGACATTTTGTGGGGGTGGGATCAAACAGTAATTTTCTGTTCTTCATGGTTGTAGATTTTCTGTAAAAATGCTGAGTGAGTAAAATTTAGCACAGTTATATCAAAAGTAACAACTTTTTAGTCTTGTGCAGCAAAAGTATCTAATAATATTTTTCTTTTTCTCTTTTCCAAGGCTTTGAGATTAGGTGGGACATGTAGCTGAGAAGCTTTGGCTGCAATCATAACTCACACTTTTCTGAGAGAAAGTCCCGTAGAACAGAATGAGACTTAGAAATTTTCTGGAAGTTAGTAGATATTGCACCCTATATAGCAATAAAGTGAGTAGACATTGCGCCCTATATAGCAATAATCACTAGGGAGCAGGTTGTAGGCAACTTGTTTGTATCACAGCATATCCTTTATGTGTGCAAGAGATATGCTGCCTGAGTTCAGTCCCTCTTCACATGATCAGATTGTAGAAATGTCTCTAATGCAGGTGCTGTTGCCTTTCCACTTGGGATTTTTGAGGTGAAGAAGGAACTTGATCAGTCTTTTCATAGTATAAAGTACAAACTGCTCCTCTTGTAAAAGATATGACTTAAGTGATGCTCGTTATTTGCCGCAAGCATTCAATCCCAAGGTTGCATTAAGGTCAATACAGTATAGAAACTTTCAGTTTCTAGTGTGAATAACTGTTTCCTCAAAGCATGTAATCTTAGTATGTTATGCCTGTTGGCTGTTACCATGCATAACAAATTGATACAGCATTCAGTTCTAGGAGAAAAAGCAGAAATCTACAGTATCTTGGGGGGGGGGGAGAGAGAGAGATGGTGTCAGAAGAATTTAATTAATCAAGGATCCAGTTGTCAGCCTCTCCGACTGGGAAAAAATGGGCTGGCCTCTAGTTACATATCTGTAATCTTCATGTATACAGAGCCAGTATGACTTTGCCAAAGTAGTTGTTAGAAATCCCTTTGTAGCTATTAACCTTTTCCCTGAAATGCTATGGTTTTAAAAAATTTAGTTCACAGCTTTAAAAAATTTAAAACAGTAAGTATGTAGATTTCATAGCTGCAGAGAAAATATTGAAGCAGAAGGGGTAGCTGATGGTTAGAGAACTGAGAATGAGCACTATGGGAATGTCATTTATTTTCTTGCATCAAAGGTCCTTGCATGTGAAGGAAGAAACTATGATTGCCTGTAATTTGTTAAGAAGTAGTATGTTTTTAGGTGGGGCACCCACCACTTGTTTATCTTCTGAATCTGTCTGATTCTACTTTTCATACACTTAGGTGTGGTGCTGTTAGTTCCTGTTCTTAGTGACACAGTGTAGTGTGTACTGTGTGTCAGTTATGGTAATTACAGGAAGAGCTAATACTTTATAGGACAGGAGTTTGACTAAGGTTTAGACCTGTAACCTGTTTTTAGTGCCAATTCTATTTTATCCCTGGAATAAAAAAGTTGTGACAAAAGGACAAGAGTTTCTGTGAAAGGTGTCTTGAGGCTTCAATTCTGTACTCACTTTCCTGGGAGTAAGACACACTGAATATAATGGGATTTACTTTTGAGTAGACATATGTGGGTTGTGCCCTGAGTTAATTCAGGGCAGGGGACAAGAGCAGTTGTGTCAGCTCTATCAATAGAGAAAGACAGATGGCCTGTTCAGATGTTATTCCACCCTACTGAAAATAACTACGTATTTACTAGTCCTCTGGCCAATATTGATAGTAGGTTGTTCATGTGCTCCATTCTGCCTGACCTCCTCAAAGAAGGAAGAGACTTGGTTTTAATTAACATTGATATTATTATTATTATTACATTAATGTTATAATATTTGTGCATGAGTGTCTTTTGGAAAGTTTCTTACAACATATGCATTCCTTGTCTTTGCAGCATTATTAAATGAGCTGTTGAATAGGTATGTAAACTTCCTGTGTCAAGGCAAAAATCAAACAATTCCCCCCTTTGCTTTAATTTGAAATAAATTACATAATCATTTAGGCACAATTCCTACATTCATATAAGCATCAATGAATGTGACTGTATGTGCCCCTAAGCTTTTTTAGGATTAGATCTTTACTATATTAAAAATCTTCTCTGTATTTAATGTTCTGGAAGATTATGACTACATTGAGTTCAGATTCAATTTAAGCAAATCACTACTTAGAAGTAATCAGAGCTATTCCCTCCTATCCTAATATAAAAAGTCTGCCTTTTTCATCTGGTTCCAAATAGACATACTTGGAACATGTCTCATTGATTAAAGTAGAACTATGGAACTTTATAATAAAAGAATTACTGAGGTATATTTCTTTTAAAAAATTTAAAAGGCACATTTTTCAGTGTGCGAGGGACTCATTTATCTTAATGCATTTTATCTCACAAATTTTTCTTTTGCAGATGTGTTTTGAATTGTCTTTACAGATTTCCATAATATGTATTAGAAATTAGATCTTTATCTTAAAAGTACAGAATGAATTCAGAACTCCTTGTGTGTGTAAGTGAGGTCTCTCTACAGGTGATGAAGGACATTATTAATTATGCATATGGAATCACTGACAGGTCCTTCTTTCAAGGCTTTAATAGTCTAATTATCCCTGGAAACCTATCCCAGGAGCTCTGTCACCAAAGCTGGCTGTGCACTGATAGAAGTGGAATGTTCTGCTAAGGCTCTGATGCGGCAAACCTATTCCTCAGTTAGGCCACCATAAGTCCCGCCACAAGTCCTGTGCTGGCTTGAGTGTGTTGCAAAAGTGCCATAAGGCACTTCTGTGACACTCCTGGGGAGGTTAGTTCAGTGCGTAGACATGTGCCGGCTTCCCTATATATACCACCACAGGAACAAGAAGTGAGTGAATTGTGCCAGCCTGAATTGGTTAGGATTGCACCCTTAATCACCAATTGTTTCTACAGGTATCTTTTGTTTGTGGAAATGGTACTATGTTAACGTAAAGACATTATGCAAGGTTGTAACATAGATTAGGGCTGCAATCCTGAACATATTTTCCTGGGAGTAAAACCCATTGAACACATTGGGGGTCACTTCTGAGTAGACTTGCTTAGGATTACACTCAAACTTACTTCAGTTCCAGAATAGTCGTCGCATTAGCAGAAAATATCACAAAACGCATTTGATTATACAGTGTCAGGCACAGGCTCATTGCACAAGCTGAAAAGTCTTCTCCGGTTAGTGATTGTGTAACATTTTGGAGAACCACCCTGGTAACACTCCTTTTGCAAGCTTCTCTGTGAATGTCACTCCAGAAATCTGTTGAATTGTGATGTCGCCATGGTCAGAATCTTTCTCTTGGACCACTACAGTTGCAATCCTATGCATGCCTCTTTGTCTTCTTCATCTTTGTGTTATTCCCGCCTAGACAGGGGTCTGCTTGTTTGCCTAGATATAGCTATTGGCATGACAGAGATATACTTTAACTGATACGTTGCTCCATCAGTTGTTGAAGGCATTTTATACCTATTGTCCCGTATCTATTTATCTACTTGTACTGACATGCTTTCGAACTGCTAGGATGGCAGGAGCAGGGCAGGAGACGGATGCTCACTCCATCTTACAGTACTTGGGGCCTGTAACTGTTGACCTGCCAAGATTCTGGTTGGCAAACACTTCTAGCAGCAGCGTTCTAACCATTGAGCCACTGCAGCCTCCCAATCCTATGCATATGGTCCTATGGATGCCTACTCAGAAAAAAACCCTGGAGTTCAATAAGCCTTAATCCTGGGTAAATTTATTGCTTTTAAGATGCCTCTTTTATATGTTTTAATGTATTAGAATTTTACTGTTGTTTTTATGGATTGCTTTGTAAGCCGCCTTGAGTCCCTCTGGGAGAAAGGCAGGATACAAATAAAGTTTATTATTATTACTCGTATTAGATGCATTTATAGAAGGTGCAGTGTGGGTGGCGCAAGTGGTTAAGTCACTGTGCCTGTTAACCAGCAGGCCAGGGTTCAAGACCCGGGTTGACCCCACAAGAAAGGGTGAGCTCCTGTCCTTAGCCCAGCTCTGCGACGCCAGCTGGATCCAATCGTATTGGCTCTGCCTTTCCATTGGACTAATTCAGTGGTGTGCAGAGGGGGGATTTGCTGCTTGGGTAACAGCCTATCCTCCATAACAATCTAACCCAGGCTTTCATGCTTCGTATGCAGCGCCAAGCATGATACCATAGTCTTTCAAGACTGATGGAGGTCTGCTTTTTTTTATGGAAGGAGGTGAAGTAGTTGTGGAAGCCTACAGATGATTACAGGGCTTACCCATGGGCCAGATCAGAAGATTTGCTGCAGGCCGCATTAAAGCTCTTTGTGCTTTCCTGTATTTCCTGAAAGCTCTTCCAGTATACTCAACTTCATACAAGTTCTGTATACAAAATACATAAATACTTTTATTTAACATTATATTTGATTGACATGTTTATTTTAAAAAACAACCCAGTATCATTAGCTGTTGAGCAGTTGCATTCAGAAGTCTCTATGTGATCCTTCAGAGGCTCTTTCCAAAGTTATTTTTAAATAAACATGTGGCCAACCACATTCCTCTGTCAGTGTCTGCCAGGTCTGCCTTTTAAACTATTTGCTTCTTCTGAGTAGTTAACCAAAAGTTGAAAATTCCCCTTTATCAGAGTTAGCTGACTAATCCACTGGTCCTTGACCAAAATTGGATGCTTGTCATACTGATTACATTTTAAATGTTAGAATAACATTAAAAAGTTGGTAAACACTTTGGACCAAGTGAAGTGATTGGCTCAGGCAGCAGATCGGGTGGTGATGTCCCCTTCTGTTCCCATATTTATTTCCTCTTCTCCTCTCACTCGATTAGAAAAGTTAGAGGAAGCAAGATGGAGGGCTAGAGGAGGGATTCTCTAATTTCTCCACACCAAAACCTGCCTGTTACCCTGGCAGAGCACACTGTAACCAACCTCCTTCTCCAGCACCAGACCTCCACAGACCTCTGGAAGTCACTATCACAAACCTGAAAGTTAACCATAAGTGACTTTCTGGCTGCTTTTGGATGCCAGCAGAGGCCTGGTATGTGTCTGCCAGACTCCAATTTGGAGCCAACAGGATGCAATGGCAGGTGGGACCACCCAGCTCAGCACCCCACTAGACTTCAGGCCATTTTGTACCGAAGGAGTCCTAGCCCACAGGTTGAGAAACCCTGGGCTAGACCACAGCATCAAAGGGTGCAACTGACAACCACTCTACTTTCCTCCATGCCTTTCCATCATCTGTCCCTCTCTTCTCCAAGAAGAGAAATTCAGGAAACAGAAAGAACAAGAGACTGGTATTTTACCAAGTATGGGGGATACCATTTGCCCCACAGGTTCAAGTCCTGCATTGGTCACATGAGTGCTCATTCATGTATACTGGATGTATACTCATTCAGGTGATACTAATGTAATGTAAATGTACTATACTGAGTTTACATGCATGTAAAGGTCAAAGTGCCAAACACTCCTAATTTGTTCTTCTTGGAAGCCTAGTGAACAACTTTTCTAGCTGTGGAAGTAGGCTTCTCAAACATCATGTCTTGATTTTGTATGTTTGCCTTAAGAAAACATCAATACTGTTAGCATTTTAGAGGGAAATATATGCAATTTGCACTTGGGGTATGAGATTTATTGCCATAGTGCAAAAATGAAAGACATGGTCATTTGGTAAGCTACTCAAGTTACTGTAAATAATGAAATATTGATCTATTTCAGTGCTAAACATTACTGTTTTGTGTTCTTAAGAATTCCAACTGGCTGAAAGTGACTTGCTGAAAAATCCAACTTGGTTGAAAGTATAATGGTAGCTGATTTTGGTGTGATCTTATCTGATCTTACTTGTGTATGGATTCACACTCTCAGTTTTGAGCATGATGTCAATGTTGGGTTACCAAGTGTAATAATATTTATTGTGACCCTTTAAGATGGGAAATATTATATTTTTACAAACTGCATATGAGAAAACAAAGCACAAGACTAAAATATCCACTCCCATTAGTTGTGTTAAAGAAGTACTTACAAGTGGATATGTATGTTCCTTTTGGTGCATATCCACATAAATGCAAAAGCAGAAGGGATAATTGTAGTTATTTCTAGAAATACACCCATGGATACTACATTGGCAAAAAAAGAAGTCTAATTAACACACCAGGAATTATTTCTAACTATGGATAAATTCTGCAATAATAGTTTTTTATGTTCTGATGTAACTGTTTCTGGTTGCTTGTTTCCTCTCAGGAAGTGGTGTAGTAAAAAGAGGTTGTGTCACCATTTTCCTGGAGAATTAGTATTCTAATCTGACTTGTAAGTGCTGTCCTGTAGTAAGCAGGTTGATTTCATTGTATATATATAATATATATAAGACAAGTGCAGAAAGCTTAACAGAAATCTTCACAGATTCAGTAGAAATATGAAATTTAGTATATTCCAAGTAATTATTTTCATTGTTGACTGCTCTGCATCAATGGAAAAGGAATAATATGCTAAGGTATATGTATTGAGTTGGCTAGAACATCACAAGCCAACAACCTTTCTGAGCTATTACAGTTCAGAAGATATTCCTAGAGGTGTTCTTGTTTCTGAAGAGTAAGATAGGATTATAATCTTAACTGAACACCATGGGCTTACTTCTGAGAAAATTAATGACACCTTTTTCAAACACCTCTAATTATTCTTCACCATGGGACTTCTCAGTATGGTGATTCCTCTGTGATTGTCCCTCAACTCAACATGCTAGCTTTGATCAGCTTAGGCGCTCCCAATTTGCCAGCTTTTTCTCTTATCTTAACAAAAGTCTTAGGCGCAATCCAGAGTAACTACGGGGAATCCTTGCTCTGGTGTAAGAACAAATTACTCTGGATTGCAATATGAATTTCCAATAGGTTTTCACTAGGTGGTCAGTACCTACGGGTGCATGTAATGTCTCTTACATGCTCCCGTAGTTACTCTGGATTGTAGGGTTAAAGTCAATGGCTGCTCTCTAGCTAACTCTGGCAACTCTACCCCTAGGTATTGGTCTGGAGATAGTTGCAGTTTTGCTGAAATTAAGCAGGTCTGGTTCTCAACACTGGATGGATGGGAGACTTCCTGGGAAGCTTATGGAAACTGCTTAAGATTCCACGATAGAAGAAAAGTGCACTGTAAATGTAATAATAACTTTCTTCTTTAAAATAGGTTCACCTTTGAAGAGGTTGCCTAATCCTACAAGCCAGAGTAACTGTGGGAGCACTTAACATTTACATTGATGTAGTTATGGCACCACTTAGTGAAAACTTATGGGAAATTCATATTGCAGTCCAGAGTAAATTGTTCTTACACCGGAGCAAGGAATCCCTGTAGTTACTCTGGATTGCACCCTAAGACAGTGTACTCTGGCTGCAAGTCTGTACAGTACTATTAGCCTTGCATGTACAAAGTCTTCCCATCTTCTCCAAAATACCTCTCTTTTCAAACCACTTAAGCTTATTTGAGAATCTACAACCTTTATTGGATATGCAAAACTATATCACTGTAGTACATTTAAACAACAAATACCATTTTTCCCCAATAAGGAAATGCAAAAGAGGTGAAGGCATTAAAGTAGAGGCAATTTGGAAAAGAAACAAAAAGATAAAAACAATTAATGGAATCTGACTCTGCACTGATGGTAATTTTTTAAGATAGCATTTAAGACTTTGAAAGTGACGAAGCTAATCTGCTCATAAATGGATTGGTTTAAGGATCATTAGCATTTTCCCTGGATGAATTATTTTTGTCCACACAAAGAAAAACCTTATTTCCAAGGAGTGTTTTTGACAATTAAACTTTGCTTTGGGAATCTGACAAGTAGGCATAGTATCTTTTATAACACGGAAGTATCCAATGCAGATTTCAGCTCTGAAATTGGCCTTACTACCAATGTGTGTTTTATTATTTATTATTATTAAAGGTAAATACGATAGGAGAGAATTTCATTTACCAGCTGTCAGAACAGAGAGATTGTTTAAAAGCTGTTGCTTACTTGGGCATTTATCTGTCAGGAAGAAGTTAGTGTGAGACAAACTCCTGATTCCTGGAAAGTACAGTACTTTATATTGCTTTTATGGAAACTTGAGGTTCACTTTTTAAGTTGGAAGTACATCAAAATGTAACCAGATTGGATTCTTTCATCACAGGGCAAATAGCTGTATGAATATTCAAATTTATCCATGTCTACACCTTTGTACAGAAGAATTTGGGGGATAAAAGATTTAAGAAAACTATCCGTGCATGGAATCTGCAGACTTAATTTTCTTTAGGTCACCTGTGTTAATTTTTCCCATTTGTTTAAGGAAATTAATAATGCATTTAATCTTTTTTCTTCTTTTGTCTTTTAAATGGATTGGATTTTAATGGTTTTGTTAACATTGGATACAAGATTTGTTCCAGCGGTAATGGCTGAACTATTGAATTGGTTTATTACAAAAGAAGCTTACTGATCAATGTAATCAAAACCTCACAGCAATAACACAAACCCTTTCCCTGTGTAATACTGCTGTATTTGTGGGAGGCCTTATAGAACTTGTCATGACCATGCAGTGATAATAGGCTTTGATGAAAGGACTCTTTGTCTTTATAACTGGTAGTATTATTATTAAAATATAGTGCATGTACCAGTAATTTTATTGTGTTTGTTGCAGGTGAGGAGAAATAGTTTCCTCAACTCTATAGTTTTCATACTGTGTCCTTTGAGGGTCAATTGGAAGGTAGTACAAAGACTTAAAGAAGGGTATGATCCTGATTCAAGGGAAGCGTTTCTTTTCTCCGGCACTTGCCAATACCTGTTCTATTTTTGAATAAGTGACTGGTCTTTATGTTAATGTGCCAGTATAATAGTTCACTTTACCTTACTATTTTTCTTTATTCATGCAAGTGAGAATTGTGTTGGCTGTGTGGTTGCTCTCTTTTTTCTGATGGTATGGCCTGTGCTTTTTGAATGTGAAGAGTCTCATATTTATTTGACTATGAATATCAAGTCAGGATTTTGATTATTTTTGGTGTAGTGACAGAGATCCATGGCCCAGGGCTGCTTCTTCCTTTCTTCCTTTTTTGTTAGGCACAAGAGGGCCTCTTAAAAAGTGGGGGCTATGTTGATTATCTGGATGCAGGATTTCTTAAGATAGCTGCAGTGCAGAGTTCAAATTGTGATATACTATTTACTCTTTAAAACTGATATACTCTTTAAAATTGTGATATACTATTATTGCTTCCAGTTTGCATTGATACAGGAACAGCATTTTTCCTTTCCTTTGACAAACAAATATAATGCGGTAATTACACACACAGACACAGACACAGACACAGACACAGACACACACACACACACACACACAGACAGTATTAGAGGTCTGCAAAATGTGGCCCCCACCATAAGATTTTTTTGTAATCCCAGCACCTTTTTTTGTCAGAACATTTGTTAACGTTTGACATTATGCTCCTTATCTCTAATTTCTTAGTTTAAGCATGACTTTGTATTTTTGTAATTATTATTGCTGATGGAGGTAAAATCCACTCTGAAGGTTGCTCTCTTGTGTTATATAGTAGTAGTTGCTTATATGTCCACTGCAGTTTCTCAAGGAAGATTTACTGGTTTGAAGAACTTGGGTTCAGAATTCACGATGTTAAGCTGTTCCTCTTATATGCCATCCAGCACACCAAATGCCTGATTAAACAAATGCCTTTGGTATCCTCCAAAGGGCATTAAGGAAGGTTAGCTATCTATTCAGACTGGGAATTCAAAAACGTAGTTGTGAAGGCAAAAAAGATCACAAAAGTTTACAGCTTTATGGGTCTTCCCACTTAACATTGTCCCACATTCCTCCAGTGGCTTTGTAAATAGCCTAAAATGATCAGCAGAGAATCAATGGCTTCCATGCAAAATATGGACTATCCCTTGCTGTTAGAGATGTATGACAAACTGATCGCCAGTATTCCCTACTCCTCTCCCAATGTTTCAGTAGAGGATGAATTTTTATTTTTGTGCAGACTGGTAATGGGGCAGTAATTCAGTAGAAGACACCTGCTTTACATATAAGACGTGTTCGGTTAAATCCCTGGAATTCCCAGGTAGGGCCAGAAAAGACTCCCGTCTGGAACCCTACGGAGTGAGTGCTAGTCAATGTAGACCAGTGATTTTCAACCCTTTTCATCTCATGACACACTAATAAGGCACTGAAATTGTCAAGGTACACCATCAGTTGTTTTTACCATTGACGATGCACACCAGGCTGTTCAAATCCCTCAATTTTCCTATTAATTAATGACCCTCCCCAAATTTCCACGGCACAGCTAAGGACTATCCATGGCACACCAGCAATGGTACCACTGGCGTCACTGGCGGGGGGTGAGGCCCGCACCAGGTGATGTGCCCAGGGGGTGATGCACACTGGGGGACCTGTGGGACTCCCAAAAATCAAGTTTGCGATGGTGCACACTACCCACTCGAGTAGTATGTTGTTGGATTTGTCTTGGAGAGCAAAGTTCAATGCAACAATCTGTTTTGAGCTAGCCAAAGTTATGTCCAAAACCTGAAAAAGCCCCAAATTTGCATATCGCGACTAATTAGTAGGCAAAAGCATCTTACTCTGCTAGAAACACCAGGCTGAGAGGAAGCCAAGGACACTGGAAGGGTTCTGATCCAGGAACTACAGCCCCCACAAATCACCCCCAGGAGGAAGTTCCCTCCCCCAACCTTACCCTCTGCCTTGAAGCCCAATGAAAATGAACAGCCACATTTACTAACGAGTAAGCGAATGCTTTGCTGGTGTGGAAGGTCACTCCATGAGGTGTAAGGCTTCCAGAATGGCCCTGATCCCAGGAATCTGGACCTGGTGCATCCTGGACAGATTGTCCCTCTATAAAGTGGGTCCCTAGAAGGTTTGAGACCTTGCAACAAGTTGTTAGAAAGGTGGCACCCTTGAGGGGGTGACACCACCAGTGACTAAAATGGCTAAAAATCAAGGTTTTTGGGATAATCCCATCATATTACATACCATTGGATGCGTAATTTACAGCAGAATGTAACAGAACAAACCACTTTGAAATATATTTATTCTATTAAAATGTGTGGCCAAAAACAAACAGAGGTGGGGCAATGGCACTATGCCCACCACCCAGATTGTTGCCTCACCCACTGGATGGGAGTGATGCATTGGCCTCCCACACTTGGTGACGTGAACCCTAGTGACACCGCTGCATGGCACACTGGTTGAAAATCACTGATATAGACAGTAATCAGTAAAATGGACAGTTAAATTACAAGCGAGTTAAGTAATGTCTTGGTGTTAGGCAATCTCCTGTGTAAAAACACAAAATTATCTTTCTATGCTTTTGCATAGGCATCCTTCAATCTCGAAAGACTATGGTATCATGCTCTGAATGGAGGTCCTAAAACAGCATCTTGTATGGCCAATTCGAGAGTGGCAATCCCTTCCACACTGAGGACAGATAAAGTTTGTCCCCTGCCCAGCACCCAGATTTAGCTGGTTCTGGGATTGCCTCTTTGCCTTAGCCTGCCAAACAAGTGTCTTTTCAAGTTGGAGAAGGCCATGCTGAGTCTTTTGCCTCCAGGCTGAATGATCAGAGGTCAAGGTTTCCCAGCTGCTGATTTCCATTCCCAAGGCCTTTAGATCCTTCTTGCAGATGTCCTTATATTGCAGCTGTGGTCTCCCTTTAGGACGCTTTCCCTGCACTAATTCTCCATATAGGAGATCTTTCAGAATCCAACCATCAGCCATTCTCACAACATGCCCAAGCCAGCATAGACGTCACTGTTTCAAAAATGCATACGTGCTAGAGATTCCAGCACATTCCAACACCGCACTATTTCTATGCTCTATCCCCATTTTAAAGAAAGGCCACATGTGGAATGTAATGCTCTTGGACTTAGCAGAATCAGAGTGACACGCTTGCTCTGGTGGTGTGAATTGCTTTGATATATTGTTGGCGCAAGGTGCATTTTAATTAATAATACTTTGTCTATCCTTTTTCCCCTTGCAGGGGAGCAATCCTCCTGATCGTCCCCGATCGTCCTCCATGATCACCTGTTCATTTCCTCCCTGATCGTTTGTTCAATCCCCCCAATCCACCTTCTCTGTAAAATTTGCCACAGCTCTCTAGTCACTTTATCATACTGCATATAAGTTTAAATATGTGTACATGAAGTAATACTGCTTCTGTTTATCTCTCCCACCACTATTCTTTGTAGTGTCTCTTTATAGATTGGTAGTGTTTTGTGGCAGAAATCTATTTTTTATCTGTTCTATGGCACCATATATTAATAGCATTGTTCAAATAAATAATGTTTGTATTGCCACTGCAGTGTTGTCTTTGAAAGGAGTTAGAGGACAATCCTAACCATGTCTACACAAAAGTAAGCCTAATTATGTTCAATGGGTCTTATTCCCTTAAAGTATCTTTAGGATTGCAACCTTATTTAAGCTAGTTAATTTGCTAATATATGTAGTGGTAGGCTTCTGCCTTCACTCTCACCCAAGGGGAATGTCAAGGGAATGCTCTTCCTTTCTGTAACAGCTGGGGCAGGTGAAGGTGTTCTCTTTTCCTCTGAGAGGCAAAAGTGTTTGCTAGTGAGCAAGCATTTGTACCCTGTCAACCATGTAATTGAGTAGGTGGATTTCAGGTGATTGGCAAAGGAATAGAATTGAAATTGGGGTGAGTGGGATTGAAGGCTAGACATTCTTCAGCATTCCCATAGAACACCTATACAGCTGCACTACACCTATACATGTTAAAGAACATTTTATCCATATCAGTTTGCAGACTAGATATTTATGTGAATGCGTGACACTCCAGCATGCCAGTTTCAGTTTGTTGAAAACTGAAGCTGGCAGCCCCCACTGTTGACAGCCCTTAGGCAACTGCCTGCTGTTTCGCAGCTCATGGGAAGAGAGGGTCTCTCTGTGTGCTGATTGAATTTCATCCAGCAGCAAGCAGAAGGCTTGCTTTTTTTTCAGGAGTGCTGCATTCCTGGTGGCTGATGCCACCTTGCATAATAGCAGCAGCTATAAAAGGATTTTGTTAATAATAATAATAACAAAAATAAATAATATTTCTGCAATGTGAATTTGATGGTGTACTGTTTGGGAAAGTAGGTGGATTTCAGGTGATTGGTAAAGGAATAGAATTGAAATTGGGGTGAGTGAGATTGAAGGCTAAAAAATATATATAATTGCTAGGTAAGGCAAGAAATAAGACCTAAGGCTTTTTTCTGGTCAACTCAGGAAATATTTGAGGGAGTTTCTTGATAAGCCAATGTACTGTAGGTGTTTGTCTATAACGTGAATAGAAAATATATAATTGCTAGGTAAGGCAGGAAATAAAACCTAAGGCTTTTTTCTGGTCAACTCAGGAAATATTTGAGGGAGTTTCTTGATAAGCTAAAGTACTGTAGATGCTTGTCTATTACATGAATAATTTCTGCAAATAAATCAAGTATAAATCACCTCCTATCTTCAGGTCACTTAGGAGTCAGTGCTGTTCATACAGCAGGAACACAATGCAGAGATAATTAGAAGACTATTAGTTTCCATAGTAATGAGGCTTCAAAACTGCAGCCAAAGTTAACCCTCTCATTCCTCAAGGAAAAACAAGCCTCCTTCTCTTTGGTAGGATCACATCCGACACTTCTGCAGCCTTGTTTTGCTTTGCAAAGGTTTGGAAGAGGTCTGGTTTTTAAAACCACAGGATGTAGCCTTCATTTCCATTTGATACAAAGTCCATAGATACAATTCAGTTTATTGTTACTTCAGAGTAACAGCCATGGAAAGCAGTGGGTCAGCTTCTCAGTAAATCGGGCTGTAATCCTAACCTCCTGGTAAGTCTGGATAAGTCCTGGCACAAGTCCCATGCTGGCCTGGGGGTGTTCCAGAAGTGCCATAAGGCACTTACTCACTACTCCTGATGGGGTGAGGCCAGTAAGATTCCTAAATGAAGAAGACGACAGTAAGATCCATTTCCATATGGTTTATCTTAAATGCTTATAGATTAGCAGTCAGAGGTTGGCCAAATAAATTTGCCTTTGTAATGTGCAAATAAATTACCGGTAATTGCATCTCAATAATGGGGAAAAATAACAGTGAGAACTTGATATTACAGGTATAATCATTGCAATATCAGTGCTATATTGGCAAATATGCCTGTACTTTTGTATTCTTGAGTAAGTAAATGTTGAAAACTATAAAGTATTTGAATATTATGCTAATAGTATTGGGGGATGTCTTTATTTAATATTGATTTTTGTGAAGATCTAACTTGACACGTTTTAGAGCAGAGATTTTTTGTGGTTGCTCTTCCTCATTATCCATTTTCATTTTAAAATGTTCTAAAGGATTTTATAATCTGCTCCTCCAGCATTCTTTGAATTGCTTGAAGTTGGTGCAATTAAACCAGCAGACGTGAATGTGTGTATTTTAAAATACATGTCAAATGTAACTTTGTCCTTTGTAGTCATACCTTGTTCTTATCGACTCAGAAGCAAGTCCCAGAATTCAGCAGGGCTTATTGCTCCCCAATATGTGTACAGTATACAGGATTGAAGCCTGACACTCAGTGGATGGCATGATTTTTAAAATTTTGTTCAGTAATGGAAAATGATGACAGACTTCTAAAAATTTATCTTCATCCTCTTTGCCCTTCCAGCGTTTGACAAACATCACTGTTGCCAGAAATGTATTCCCAGATGGAGAGGCAGCATGCTCTGTTTTCTCTCCCAAATCCCAGTGGGAAAGCAAAAAGGGTTTGTGCTTTGCACCTGCTCCATGACATGAAGGGAAGACTCATGTCATAAATATGAATTACCTTTTCCTTGTTTCTTTTTTATTTCAAAATGGCACAACATTGGCATTGTTTTGTTAATATTCATTGTACTTTACAGAGCTAGTGACAAGATGAACTCTAATGGAGAGTGGGAGAAATGAGATGGAGAAAAGCATTAGGATTGCAAATGTGCAACTGAAGGGGGAGTGTGTTTGAGAGAGACACAGAGTGAGAATTTAAAGAAAAAGGAGTTAAGAATATGTACAGACAGAAGTAATTTTTTCAGAGGCTTTGAATGGGAGGTTACTAACTACTGTAGTTACTTATCAACAATAGATTTTGAAAGAGGATCTTATTTGCATTGGACAAGTGCTGAAGACCAGAATATTGATTATTTTTTGACCCCTGCCCCATTCCAATTGAAACACAGCCAAAGTGATCTTTAGCCCCCACACAGCCATGTGAACATGGCTTGTGAACATTAACAGCTACTCACAGCTACTCTGACTAAGCTGCTTTGGGGGGATGGGAGAAAATTAGGAAACAATGGTCTTGGCTGAAGTGTGTGCTGTGGGAGTTTGTGGAATGGGAAGCTATGGGGTGTTCCGGGATGCTATGAAGTCATTGGGAAACAAACTGAGCCTCTAATTTGCTTTGATTATTCTAATCTTGATTTCCCAAATACTGTATAAGGGGCAGTCTAGGAGAATTAATTGAAGTTACATGCAGTGTAGGTCTGATCCTAAATTAAGCCTAAGAGTGGCAGTCTGTCTAGTAATCCGTATGAAAGCGACTCTAAGAATAATAGTGAAATAACATTTAACTGGCATGCATAAACTTTAACAGACCTTACCCTAATGCATAGGTTTTCAGACTGAGGTGTTGTGACACCCTAGTCTGAGAAGCCTTGCCTCTGACCCCTTAATCTTGAAGGGTCTGCTTCTTCCAATGACCCCTTTGTTTCAGCCTGTAAAAGTTATATAAAGGACTATGTTCTTCTATATCAACTTGCTTTCCCTTTAAGATCATTCGAGAGGACAAGCTTGCGCAGGACAGCAGAAGGGATAAGGCCTTTTAGTCCCACTTTAACTTTGGAGCTGCTTCCCTGTTGGTGACAGGACCATTGCATTTGGACAACTGTGTCCCAGTCAAAGACATCCTGGTACTGGATGTCTTGGACATTTTGTCTTGGACATTTTTTGCCCCTATATATTAGATGTACTCTAATTTTAATTTTTGAAATGCACAGTTAAGGTGTGATAAGAGGCCTCACATTTACAAGTGGGATGCAAAAAGAGAGTGAATGTTAATGTCTAGGAATGCCAATGATCAGGACACAACTATCTGAGAATACCCTCCTTGTACACATTCCAGTGGAGGTTAAAGATTTGTTTAGTGTTCCTCCCCGCTTTTTTAGTTGCTGTTCAATAACTATAAACTGGGTTGCTATGTATTTATCATCTGCTGCTGATTTTATGATGATGTATGTTTTTAGCAACATTGTTTGCAATCCTTACTTCCACTTAGGCTGGCCTAGCTCTGACATAAGTCCTGTGCTGGCCTGGGATAGGGTTGCTACAATTCTCTTTCACAAAACCTCTGTCCCATTTGCCAGTATGTGAATACAGTCCCCCAAAATTGGGGTTTTCCCTGTTTTTCAGGACATATGGCAACCCTAGCTTAGGCACTCTACCCCACTCCTGAGGAAGTGGAGGGTTAGGCCAATGCACAGGCATATGCCGAACTCCCCATTTTCCTGTGATGTTTGTATTTTAATATTTTCTTCTTAAGCTACCCTGGGCATCTCATTTTTATGGGAGAAAAGGTGAGATATAAATATTTTAAATTCATAAATGTAAAATAGAAGGAACTGACCTTGTATGTGACCTTGGTAGTACAATTGTGGATTAAATAACTTATTCTTGGAATGCAGTATTTTCCTTTGATATCTTTTCTCTCCATGCCCTTTCAGAGAATTTATTTTAACACTCAAACGACTTGCAAATGCAGCCTTCCCCAACTTCCCAATTTATCTTTATCTTTCCATAATGTTCTATAAATATGTGCAGTATGGTAGCTTTCAGATGTCTGTGGAAATTCTACAGGGAGGGGAGTTCATGTGGGTCAGTAAATGCAGAGCAGAACATGGTTCATCACTGTGCTGGAAAGAACTTTCTGTCTCTGGTATATTAGGCAAAGCAGTCCATATGGCTTTTTAGGATTGCTACAATTTAGATTGTAAGCTGCCGTGATTTGGTGAAAAAGTGGGATAAATACAGACACAAAACATTAATAGTCCACATCAGCATAAATCATGTCTATACAGTGTATACTGTAATTTATTCATATTTTTTAAGAATTCAATGCAAGACCTACTTTAAAGACCAGTGCTTCTGTTTTCATTGGATATTCTAGGGAAGGACTATGGCTCTGTTTTAGGGCCCTTGCTTACCTGGCCTTACCTGCATCTCTAGCCCTACAATCCAGAGTTACTATGGGAAGACGTAAGAGGCACTTACTCTGGATTGCTCTATGCATTTCCCATAAGTGGCACCGTAACTATGTCGGTGTAAAAGGTCTCATAGTTACTCTGGATTGTATCCTAGGTAGGACAAAGAAGGATTCCTGGAATGAATCAACCATTCTTATTTATTGTATGGCACATTCACATCACATTTCAATAAGAAAATGTGTCGATTAAAATGTGAGATATAATATATAAAATCTAAAATATCAATAAAATTTTTACAAATGTATACCTAAGATACAAATTTGATTTTTCACTTTGTCACAGCAAGAATATCAGCGAAATCTCCATTATAAACTCTGTTTATAACGCTTTTTTAATAAGCTATCTGGCACTCTGCATTACATGTTAGTTAGTTTGTTTTTCAGCCCCACATTCACAAATTGGAGAATACATTCTGCCCTACTTATAGTGTGCTTCTGCCATGTCCAGTGGTAATTTAATTTAGTGTTGCCCATGTTGCATGGGGCTGATCAAATCCAGGTGGTTTTTTTTTTTGGGGGGGGGGGGAATACAAGACAGACTTTGACATTGTGGGAGCAGTTTTCTAATGAATGTGTTTCTACAAACTAACTATAAATGTTAAAAACACTATCACTAAGTTCTTTAGCAGTAACAATGGCCGGATGTCTAGATCTCAGCCTATTTTGTTCCAGGGAATTCAGTATTGACAACTGGAAGTTATCAATAATTTTCAAGTACAATGGTCCCTCACAGAAAGAGCTTAAATCGTTCCAGAGGCATGCTCTTTAAGTGAAATGCTCTTTAAGTGAAGCAGATTTTTCCATAAGAAATAATGGAAACTCAAGACGACTGGTTCCACAACCCCCAAAATATTCATATAAAAATACAAACTGTATATAAAAATGATGACAAAAGACTGGAATTGAATTCAAAACATGCATTCAATGTGCATGATTCTATGAAGTCTACTTAGGCTGCAGTCCTAAAGACACTTTCCTTGGAGTAAGCCCAATTGAACACAATGGGGCTTACTTCTGGGTAGACATGGTTAGGAGGCTGCAATCAAAGACACTTTCCTGGAAGGCTTACCTGGGCTGCCGTTGGAGGTTCAAGGTGGTCGGTGGGGGCACTTGAGGGCAGTTGTCTCCAGTTGGGGGCAGTCAGAGGCAGCAGTGTTGGCCGGCACCCCTTTTAAAGAGCCTCCGTGCGGAGCATCAGGGCTTCATTGCATGCGTGTCCATAGCGTGCTTGCTTGGTAAGTGAAGCAGAACTTGTTATGTGAAGCAAGATTTCTTGGAAATTTTCGTTTGTTATGTGAAACGCTTGCTAAGTGAGGTGCTTGTTAAGCAAGGTACCACTGTATTCTTGTGGGAGGCTAATCTGTGTTAAGAATACTGACAATGATGTACCAATGTTCTGATTCAATATATGGCTTTTCCTAGAATCTAACAAAAGAAAGAAGCAGAAAAAGAATTAGATCTATTTGTTCCCATTATGCTTCTTTATACCATAATCTGCATTATGTCAGATCACAGCTATGATACAGCAGCCAAGAAGATCAAGTGAGATGTACTGTACCATAGTGGTAACAAAGCACCTAGCTCTGCTTGATTTAAACAATTGCTAAGTCCAAGTCCAAGTCTGACTGCACTTGCACAATAAGCAAGTGAGATTTAGCATAGAATTCACTGATCTTGCACGTATAATGAAAAAGCAGCCAAAAGGCTTAGAAGTGTCGGAAAGGGAAAACAGGCAGAGGCTATGGTTGCTGATGGAGTTGGGGGACATGCATACTTGAACTGGACATCTGATCTTGCAGCTGCCAAAGAGCTCCTTGAATGGCCATTACTAAGAATGCACTGGCTGAAAAAGAAGTGTGATTGAAGCTACCAACAAAAGGCACTTACCAAGAGTGATTGAATTTATGCAGAAGACACAAGCCAATTTTCCTTTGCATCGCAATATTGCATAGAACTAAATTTGTCACAAATTATGCTCATCCTAGAAGCAAAGAGGGAACAGAATGCAAACCTTCATTGTCATAACGTCTTAGTAGTTGTTGACGAATTAAGAACCAGAAAATGTTTTCTCCAACATTCCTTTTATTGCGTTAGAAGTCTGATATGTTTTTCCATATTTGTATTAAGTGAGACCCAGAAATGTATTTTGGATAGAACTTGTTCTCTTTAGTAAAAATGGAAAAGAAAAAGAGTGAGGGAAAGACCCAGGAGTTATGAGGGGTGTGAGGTACTCTGGTCCCTTCCTCAGTCTCGGTTACACTGGGCATTCTGCCACTAGGCTCCCAGTTTTCAGTCAGTGTTGATTCATGCCAGATTGGTAGCTAAGTAATCAGCGGCTCATGTATAACATCATCTTGTAAATTTCAGGCTGTCATTTTGGTATGCGTTGCAAAGCTGTGACTGAAAGAAGCAGGTGGGACTGTTTTGATCCAGGTGTTTTCAACTGAACTCCATATTCAGTAGTACAAGGTAGTACAGCACTAGTTATTGTGTATGTAAAATAATACAACTACATCACTAGTCATAGATCTTTACAAGTAAAGAAAATGGGATGGGCTTACCATCTTACCTGAGGGGTAACAGAGGGAAGAGTAGAATGTGGAGGGAACTGGTAAAGAATAACTTGTGCGTGCATATGCTTGTGTATGTACCTGAGCTTAGTACTGTGACTTGGTTTATTTATTATTTATTGTACAGATTCTGCCTTGGGCATCTGTAGTTGCTTTGGGCACCTGTTCTTAATAGAGGAAAGGTGGGATTTTAAATAAATAAATATTTGTCTAGTAGCATTTTTATAGATATTTCATGTCAAGTACAATGGTTTCCAACATTTATTAGAAGCAAAAGAAAGATTGTTCATCTTCTGCCAAATCATCTGTAGCAAATTTGTATATGTGTTTTGTTGGTTCCCTTGGGTTTCTCTGGCAAGTGCATCTTTAGATGTAAGAAGAACATCCAAACTTCATGGTTGTCTGAATACAGTATGTCTGAATCCATTCTCTTGTGAAGGGAAGTATACTGGATATGTTCTTTTGCCTGGAATTGAAGTGGTTTCAGGCAAAAGATTCACCTTGGAGAATTCCAAGAATGGCATCACCATACGAATTAACTCTCAGGGAGTCTCTGGATAATGCCAGGACATTATTGGAAATTTATCTATTGGTATCAGTGATTCTTCAATCTGTACCCTTGTTGATCTGTGGAATATGAAAATGAATGAACACACTTGCTCATAGAGAACCTATTCTGTGGTCCAAAGTGATTTTCTGATGAAATGATGCGCTCTAACTCACTTGTCAAAGATTGTGTGTAGATAGCAGAGGATTGTGTTGAGTCTGATTTGGACAACATAGCATTGGGCCTTCAAATCAATATGTCCAAACTATTCAGTGGCAGGCAGGCACCCAATATATGTTTTAGGCCAAAACCTTTTCAGTTCTCTTAAACTGCAATCCTATTCTTATGTACCTGGGAATAAGCCCAACTGGCTCTAATAGGCCATTTTCTGAGTAGACATGCTTAAGATTGGGGTCTTAATATGTCTGGAAAGTATGTTGCTGCTTAATTTATAGTGGGTTCATGTTCATAGTGGGTGTGTATAACAGCAATAGTTTTATCTCATTAATCATAGTCCTTTCAAAAACATATGACTGCTTTTTGTTTACACCTTGATGGTAAGTATATTTTCCTTATGAAAAATCCCCATTTATTGCAGTAGAATGTAGCAGGTTTAGGATTGTAGCCCTAGTAAGCTGCTGCTTGTGTGTATTTGAGTTAAGCACAATAGTGCTTTATCCAGAGGAAAGGCAGAGGATTAGTATGTGTGGCTTACAGACAGGATACTATTTAAATTAAGTCTGAAACATAAGCAAATGTAATTCAGGCAAATTCTGAATCGCATTAGGAGTGTTATTTACAGAAGAGATTTTGTAAAAATGGGATTCTTTTGCTGTAATCAGGATAATTTCATTCATATATCTGTAACTAGGTAAAACACAGTATTGCTGTCCATTTCCTTTTTCTGATAGTCTCTATTTTTATCACCTTTGACCTGCCTTCTGCTTTCATTTTTAACATCATTCCAGGTCCTGTGTACGTGATTTTATTTTATTATTTGAGATGAGTTAACCTAATTGTCAGTGGAAACAGATTTCCTCTTTCATCTTTCCTTCCTCTTTCATCTTTCAGAATTAAGAATGATCCCTCTGTATGTTTTTAGTTTGTGGTTAATGAGAGGCAGTATTATTTTTTGGTTAAGGTACTAGACGGTTCTTGATCCTATATTTTTCTTGCCAAAGTGGAGAGGTTATTCAGTCCAACAAAAACTGAAGCTATCAGACCATTTATGGTTTTCTTGCGAGTATAAATTTATTTTATAAAGACAAATATGTATTTAGAATCCAGTTATTGAAAAGATCGTGCTGGGAACACTGACTGCAATTGTCTTATAATACAGTGTCCCATTGGAGTTTTGTCCCATAAAAGTTAAGACTACAAGGGTGAAATGATGCCTTTCCTTTTATTGTCATGGAAAAAAATGACAAAGGTTGCAATCCTAAATACGTTTTCCTGAGAGTAAAATAGATTGAACATAATGGGGCTTACTGTTAACTAGATATGGTTAGGATTGTGCTCTAAATATTTTCAAAACATTTATAAAATTTCTTCTCTCCTCCTGATATATTGACTATCATGACTTTTTAAAAATTGGTTGCCATCTGCACATCTGCTACTATGGTTAGCTTTTGCTTGTACGCATGCAAAAAACATGTATGTACTAAAAGTTGCTAAAATATGTAATAAAATAGCAGATTGTTCAAACATAAAGAAAATCATACAGAAGACCTTTAAAAGGTAGATGGGGAGGGTTTGGGTATAGGGGGGATAAAAGTGGTGTATTAGATGGATAAAGAAGCCATTGTTGGTTGTATTTCTTGGTTGGGAGATCTTTTATTGCAGTTCTATCTGCAAGTACAATATGTAACCTATACGTGAAGCACTATTTCAAACAAGTGTTTATGTGTTTAGTGTTTAGTGGTTACATACCCATATTTACTTGAATCTAATGTGCCATCAAATCTAATGCGCACTCTATATTTATAATAAAAATACAGTATTTACTGTATTTCCTCAAATCTAATTAACATAGGCCTATATTCTAAAGTGAAATTAAGCTCCTTGCTCTGGAGCAGTTAATATGACTTTCCATAAGATACGGTAATACTAGAGGGTGATGTAACTGTGTAGACCCGTAAAACTGCTATGGATTTATCCATAGAATCTCATGTGCACCCTGATTTTGGAGACTGAATTTGGCTGAAAAAGGTGAGTGTTAGATTTGCGTAAATACAGTATTTCTTAATAAGCTTGGTCTATGACTGTTGGTGTAGCATTGTGGTTAAATGTTGAATCAGTTCAATCAGTTTTAGTTCCCAAGTTTGAAACTTGCCTCTACCATTAACTAAGTACTGGTAGGTGCCGCAAGCCTCATCTTCTCTGTCTCAGTTGCAATACAGGGATAATAATACTCCCTTGCTTTATGGATCAGGTTTGATGATAATGTTTGTTCAGGTACAGTATTATGATAATTTATGTGAAGCACTTTCTGCTTTCAAAAGAATTGTAAAAAAGTATTAATTTTTTGACAGTGTAAAATGGTGAACAGTTATGAAACTAGATGTTATATTCCAAATATTTTGGAGTTAGTTTAAGGAATATAATGAAAATTGTTAGTGTTTTTATTGCTTGTTCTTTGTAGGAGAGTCAATGTATACCATTCAGACAGCAGTTTTTAATGGTGTTTACAAACCATAGTCCCTAAAATCTTCTGTTTCATAATAAGATCCAGATCAATGTGTCTGAGCATCTTGTTTCTTAAAAACTTAGATCAGCACTGTTTATTGCCATATTGACTTTTAAGCCAGTCTCAGAACGTTATATATTCTGTCCTCAGCAAAACTAATGTTTAAATACTAGCTTGTTGCAGCAGTGCACAAATGTGAAAGAAACATAAATAAGCTTTGTTTCCTGGAAATTTTTTTTGACTGAATACGATTTTCAAGCAAGGCCCTTGTGATTAAATGTCTCTTTTCCAAGAAACTAAAATTTACTAACTGATACTGAGTAGTTCATGACTGCAAAGTCATGGCTCTTTTTTCAGCAAATGCTGTTATTACTGTCAGTGTTGGAGAAAACTCTTGTCTATCATTATCCACTACAGTGCCATTCCAGAGCCTACCATAGATAAAAAAATCCATGGATAAACACAAAGTGGAAAAATAGATTTAAAGACTCACTTCTAGGTTTCTTGTTTCTCTATTGCCATCTGTTTTTTGCTCAGCTGAAGAATGGAATGATTGTTTCCAAGACTGCCTCTCTACAACAACAAGAAAAGCAGTTTTTAAAAGTGTGATATTAAAAGGGTGCATTTTCCCTCCAGTCCAGGGATTGGCATGTTCCTTCTCATTTGCAGTGGCTATTTATGTTGAGTTGAACCCATGTACAAAGAAATTTATATATAACAAGGTTGGACCTGAATTATGCTTTGACCATCTGGTCTTCAGGGCTATATGCAATCTCTAGGTTCAGAAGTAATACGCAGGAGGAAAGATAAAGTCTTACTTCATCTGTGGTGAGGTTCTATGACGCATCTAGTTGGTGACTTAGAGCACAATCCTAACCATGTCTACTCAAAAGTAAGCTCCATTGTGTTCAGTGGGTCTTACTCCCAGGAAAGCGTCTTTAGGATTGCAGCCTAAGAAAATATTGGACAAGATGACCAATATTGAAGTGGTCCAGCAGGGCTCTTCTTCTGTCCAGCTCCGTGTGTGCATCAAAAGGTCCATGTGTGCAGAATGATGGAATGGGACAGTTCTCTACAGATTCTTACAAACGTGCTACTGTCTATATTCTGTATGTCAGGGTTATTTGAAATTGTATGGAAGAATACACTGAATGCAGTGGTTTGGAGCTGTGTTAAATATTCTAATCTGAAGATATTTACTTTTCTTTCTGAAACAGGGGAATACAGGTTGCTTCTCCGATTCTCACTCTTTATGTCTTTAACAAACTTCTCAACAGTTTTACATCAAAGTTATCCATAATTCAGACTATGTTTCCCATTTAAAATCTGAAATAAAACTGCCCCATGTCTCATTCACAGTTGTGTATGTTAATATTGTTTTAAAAATATCTTATTCCCTAATCCTATTGAGGGACTATGCCAATGAATAGGGGGAAGGAGGGCAGAACAGGACAGCAATATGGGCAGTTCAGGAACACTGGTGCATGCTGTATCCAAGCCTCTTGCTGGGCTCCACTTGCACAAATCAACAGGGACTAGTGCCAGAGATACTGCTCGAACAAGTTGACTCATTACAGCTGCTGGGACTTAACCTGCAGAGGTCCCATAACCACATGGAAACCTCCAGCCACCCCAAATCCCTTGTTGGATGAAGTGGAAGCTGGTTTTATGCCAATGATCTTCAAAGTGGGGTTTGGAGGTCTCAACTTCATTTTGGGAGGGTCACAAAAAGCTGGGTGCAGCCATCTTGGAATATGGCACTGGGCACCTTTAATGTCACTTCCAGCCGAGACAACATTTTCAGAGGGGGTCCCAGACAGATTATCATTCACGGAAGGAGTCCCATGCTGAAATGCTTGAGTACCACTGTTCTATGCATTGCTAGGAGAGGGTTTAGATAGAATTGGGCTTTAATGTCTGAATGACATTGAAAATTTCCTAGCACCACTGTTTTTATAGCATACAAGCTAAGCTGCACAAGCTATGCTTTACAAGCTTTCTGTGTCCAGTTTTCAGTGAGCAGCTTTCAAATAAATTAATACCTTTTCATTTTGTTTAGTGCTTCAGGGATTGTTTTAAAAGTAATTTGGTTCAAATGTGAAGCTTAATTCATTATTAGCATTTGAAACAAAGCTTTGCTTGCTTGCTTTGTATCAATTTTATGTCTGTGTTAAATACCAATTCTTTGTATAATGCAACAGTTAATTCAGTGCTAATGCTTTCATGCTGATTACTTGGATAAAGAGAATTTTAGTTCACCTTTCAAAGGTGCAATATTGCTTATAGTGGGGCCACTGTGTTTTGCAAATTTTTTGGGGGGAGGAACCTTTTCTTTTAGGTTTCGGGTGACTAATAAAAACAAGTAAAACAGTAATAGTAGTATTAGTGATTAGTAAAACAGTAATATATGTGCTGATTGCATAAATTCATTAAGCAACATGAAACTATTTGTTATTAAGTATTTTGGCTTTCAAAATGTTCAACAATCATTTATCAATTTGACATTGCACATTTGAATATTACTGTAAAATATGGGTGCTTGAAGAGCACTATGAGCTATTTATCTTTAAAATCATACAACGAAAGACTCCTTTGGTTATGAGTGAAGTAAAATTGAACTCCAGAACTTGTTAGATCTGCTGAGATGGATTTGGCAGAAGATGATTCCTTGCTTATTTTGAACACTGGTGTAGCTTCTGGCTATGTATTGTTGTCACAAATCCTCCTAAGAATATGTGATGGTACAACAAGAAAAGTATTAATAACAAAGGTTTTCTTGATTGCCCTTTAGAACAAATGTGGTCTGCCCTGTCTTCTCAACGTGCTGAGAAGTCCAGGGTTATTGCCTTTTGTGGGGAATGACCATATAGTCTTTGCTAATTCTAGAATCTTGTCAACAATATAAAATTGTGTGTTTGCTTTCTGGAGGTGATTCTCCACATTTAGTAGTAAGGGCTAAACCAGGAGCTGCTGGGCCCAATTGGAAATAATTTTGTGGGCCTCCAGGTTCACGATTTTGTAGAAACCAGAGATATAAATAAAATTTATTATATATGTTACAACCTTATGGTAGAATGGAAAGAAGTCAATACAATAAGCACTTTAAAAATATAGGTGAGTATATATAGGTACTAAGCACATTTTAATATAAAATTGTACACATGTAAGCCTACAAGTAACAAACAACTTGGGTAGCTTACTTTTGAAAAGAACATAATTTAAAAAAGTACTTTTTTTTTAACTATAAAGTCATTTAGTAAAAATATTAATTCTGTTTTGCCTTGGCATGGAGCCCCATTAGATATGGGCCCAATTAGTAACAGTTGGTCCGATTGGCTTGAAGTTAGTTCTGAGTTACACATTGGGTTCTCCTATAGGAAGATCAGGGCTACAAGGCTATGATTCTTGTTAAGGAAACATGCCTAATGAAGAAGAGAGTCCTTATATACTGTATTTCACCTCTGAACAGAGATCTTAAAAGATTTTAAAAATTAGCCCCTTGAAAATAGTATGTATTTTATCAGTAGAAGTTGGATGAGAAGAAACCTACCTACATTGCGCTGTCTGAATAAAGGACAACAGGATGCGGTCTCCTTCCTCCAGGGACTCTGCTTCACAAGTATGAACCTTTTCACCCCTCTCCCATCCTACATGTGATATATTTCTCAGCTGTCTGGAAATAAAGGCTGGCTGTGGGAAAGAAACAGAGAGAGGGAGAGAATTTGGCATTCCTACCTCTTATTACAGAAGAGCCACTTCTGTAATTTTTAAATTTGTCTTTCTTCTATACATGTCTCTGCTTCCTTAGAATCTAATCTATTCAGTGTTCCTCATAGTACACATTTAATTTTTCTATTCTGTATTATTTGTACAACACCATTATTAATATCAAAGCTTTAAAAAAGTGAAATTGCCTGTGATGGAACAAAAGAACTAGAACAGATTCATCTGTATGTGTACAATCTGACGTTTTGTGCCATCTTGGATTAAAAATGTACAGTACCAGATGGTTGGCAAAGGACTGCCCCAGAAGCAGAAAGAAAATTGCCTGGGGATAATTTAACATCTGCAGTACTGTTCTCATCAATTGTATACAGTACACAGGATTGTACATTGTTTCCTAGCATCAGGTAAAATTGTGTACAGCAAACATGAGATTACAAAGTTGGAGGGGTTTGTTATGATAACCTGGTTTAGAGTGCTGATTATCAATTTTTCTCCCTTTTAATTCTGCTTTTGCTAAATTTTTTTAAAGTGTATAAACCTTAATTTATAGACATTAGATACGGTAATTAAACCTTGTGTTGGTTTCCCAGTGGATGATTATTCTTATTGTTGAAGAAAATTGTTTGCTGTTTGTGTGGTTTTTTTAAGTTTTTATCTGTTAGATTTATAGGAATAACGAGAACCATCAGGTTAAAAATATATGCAGAGACCACTTCTTTTATACAAGTGTACTTACAGTATTTTCTTAATGGCAACATACACTTAGGGTGAAATCCAGAGTAACTACGGAGAGTCCTTGCTCTGGAGTAAGAACAAGTTACTCTGGATTGCAGTATGAATTTCCCATAGGTTTTCAGTAGGTGGTGCAGTAACTACGGGTGCACCTAATGTCTCTTAGGTGCTCCCATAGTTACTCTGGATTGTGCCCTTAAAGTATTAGAGTATCAAACCATCTAGCTTTCTTTCATCTGGAAATTCCACCATTGTGTGACAAAATATGACATTGGGTGATTGCTGCACCATAACAATCCAGTATACCAGCATACCCAGGGAAAGGACAAGATTTACATTGAAGTTCCTGCTATTTTTCTTACCCCCAAATCCAGAGTAACTACAGGAGCACGTAAGAGACTTTATGTGCACCAGTAGTTACTGCACCATTTAGTGAAAACCAATGGGAAATTCATATTGGAATCCAGAGTAAGTTCTTCTTACACCAGAGCAAGGACTCCCCGTAGTTACTCTGGATTTTGGCCTTAGCCCTGTTGGTGTACATGCTGCATCTGCCTCGTTGGGCCATGTACGAGGGAGATGGAGACAGGGTGACCATATGTCCTCTTTCCCAGGACATGTTCTAGATTTTAGCCTTGTGACTTGGAAAAAAACTTCAATGTCCTCCTTTTCTTTGTAGCATGTAGACTTCTTGTAATGTAAGAAATTATATGTAATTGTTTTAAATTTGATAATAGTGTTTAACCACATGAAAGCAAAATATATGAGTGTCTTTCGTTTTATTTTGTAACATCCTACATTTTTCTGGCGTGCACTCCATTTTGGGAGTCTTGTTAGTTATGGTATTTGGTCACCCTGGAGGGAGACAATTAGTGGACTAGATTCAGCTAAGGAATTTATGTCAAAACTTCAGGTTACTCATGTTCAGAGCTCCCTTTTCACCTCTCAGTATATTTGAAACTTTCTCTGTGCTGAAGAACAATCTGGACAGGACTGTAGAACTGAACAGTATTTACTCCAGCACACCTCTTCCTTCAAGGAAACTGTTACACTTTTTCCTAAAAATGAACATCTTACTAAGCATTTGTTTATATGGTCTGAATTATAATTACTATCTCCCACTTTTAGCATGCTTGTATTTGGAATCAATCACTTTTCAGGACAGGTTTTTAACTGAGGCAGAGATTAGGAGGCATTGTTTTGTAAATTATGAAAGTTTTTATATTCTTAACTGTTCTTAAAAGTTGTTCTTGTGGTTTTTATCTGTATATTTTTTCATAGTAGTTCCCCATGAATCAGACTTTGGCTGAAAAAGGTAGAGTATAAATTATTTAAATAAATGAATAAAATAATATTCTCTTGGATAAAGTCATTAGATTTTCTTAATTCTTCCTCAGATAAAGCAGTTGTTCTGGATCTCTGCTTTCTTGTAGTAGAATGAACCTTTTCCAGAAGCATGCTGATGTATTTTGAAATTATTTTAAGTTGCTTTTAATTTCTTTTAGCTTTCATAGGACTGACCAGACATGAAATTTTCACACTAGAATTCTATAAAGCTGAATGCATGAGCTAATAAAGTACGAGGTAATGGATCCCAGCTGTGGTGGTGTTAATTCTGAACACTGTATGTAGTTACTTTCTTAGGTTGTCTTTTGCTAATAACATTGTTCTAATCTTTGTTCAGTCTCCTACTGTGACCCAAATTGGTTCAACTACATCCCAGCCAGTTTACACAACCACATGTCAAGCAAAAATATTTGATAAGAGCCTAACATTGTGTCCTGTGTTATCTGTGGAACTTAAAAGTCAATGCTACATTTTTTTCTCATTTCAAAGAGCTGGTAATTGAGTGATCCAGGGGGGCAGAAATCCTCCAGAAACATCATAACAAAAGCCCAGAAACAGAGTTGTAGCAGATAGGAGAATTCTGAAGAGACACTGCAACACACTTCTGTGCAGGAATTGTATCATAGGAAAAATAATTCATGTTTTTAGTGGTGTTTACAGCCCAATCCTAAACTGCACAGCCGGGCCGTATGGCTGGAGATCTTTGTGGGACAAGTGGATATATTTCGTCATTCCCAAGTATAACCATTGGTTATTTGATTTTCTTTGTAAACTGCTTTGTGAACTTTTTGTTAAAAAGTTGGTATATAAATATTGTTAATAAATCCCCAGCTTGCCTGATTGGGCTTCTTGGATCTGTCCCCAGTGTAACACTGAGTGGGGGATTAGAATTAGATGGAGGATAGGATAGGCATCCTCTGCCCCCCTCCTAGGCTCAGCGTACTTTGCCTCACCTAGAAACTTCCCTTCCCTACCACACTCTGAGCTATGGTATGCACTATGTTATCTGCTGGTATGCAGTACATTACCTGCTCTGGCCAATGCTGCTCCTAGAAACAGTAATAGCAGGCTGACTCAAGCCTTTGAGATAGCATTGCGGGCTCACGAGTAGCCGCAAACATGCTTTATGGCACACTTAACAATACTCTGAGCTGGCACAGTGACAGCTTCATAGGCTTAGGATTGCACTGTCAATTCAGCAGAGAAAGAAATGAAATAAAGGTGGGTAGAAGCACTGGTTCATTGATCTAGTCTAGTTCATGTTTGTTTTTTTTATATTGAAGGTCCCAGGTTCAATTCCTGGCATCTCCACACAGAGCAGATAAAAATGGTGTGAAATCCAGGTGAATGACTGCTAGAGAGGTAACAACACTTAACACTAACTTAAACACATACTGACTTGTATGTTGACTCATAATCTAACTCAGTATAAATAACTTGCTAGAACATCAAATCTAAAAAAGTTGTTCTGTCTAATGCAAAAAATAATTTTTCGTGAAAAATCCCTATGTTTAATTGCCTAAGACTTTGATCAGTTGTGTTAATTTGTGTCAAGGAAGAAAGAATAAGCATTGTATAGAAAGATTTTCAGCATTATTGCAGAACATATACATATAGTGAGTGGGGATAGGGCCTTATCCTATCCCAGCATTAGTGCAACTACAAAGCAGCCTCAAGGTAAAGTAACAAAACAGTCCCTTACTTTGAGAAGGCCTTCCACTCCCCCCACAGGATGCAGCTCATATACAGTTGGCACAGCTCCACTGGCACAAGAAAGTGGCATAGGATTGGACATACAGTTGCCATCTTTTATCTATTGCTGTGCCTTTCAAACTGCTTAGCAAACAGATTCATTGTTCTCATATGGTTCTCTGTTCCTCTATTATAGTTCTCATATACATTATAGCTGTAAGCTCAGCAAACTCTTTCATATAAGTTCTATAACTTATTCACATTTCAAATGTAAATTATTTCCTTTTTGACCCCTGGCACAGAGTCAGAGGGATATTGTGGTCCTCTTGCCAAAATCAAGCCCACCGCTGCTGGTCTTGCAAATTGTAGCTAATACTATATATTTCCTTTTATCAGGGAGAAGAGTCTGATTCCTCTGTTTCTTGCTTGCATGTTGATTAGCCAGTTCGCATAGCAACATGGACTCCATGAGATTTCTTTCCAGTACACTCAAGTGTTTTCTTGTTATTTTTAAATTGTTTTAAATTAAAACCACCACAACAAATTATGCGTCAGAGAATAATACAGTACGTATGTCTAAGGCTGTTCCAGTGCTTAGCTCCTATACTACGTGGTTAATGAAACATCTGATTAAATTGATGAATGTAACTTCATCACTTTCCAATCTTTCTTTCTTAGAGAAGGTGATTAAGCGAGTATTAGTGTCCCAGCTCCAGGTGTTCCTAGATGAAAAGGAGTATTTGGAACCCTTCCAATCTGGCTACATGCCATGTTTTGGAACAGAGACAGTCTGGTTGCTCTGATAGATTACCCTTGCCAGGGAGTAGATAAAGTTAGTGCATTTCTGTTGGTCCTATTGGACCTGTCGGCAGCATATGACTCATTGACCACTGTATTCCTCTTGTTTGGCTGGCCTTATTTTGGCTTGGAGGCACTGCTCTGCAGTGATTCCACTCCTTCCTCTCTTACAGGACCCAAATGGTATGGGGTACCGCAAGTATCTACCCTTTCCCCCATGTAAAATATATACATGAGGAGTGGTTTTGTGGATCTATGGATTTGGACCGAGGTGCCACCAATATGCAGACGACTCCCAACACTGTCTCACCTTTTCATTCTGCTCTGAAAAGGCTGTGGTTCTCTGAAATAAGCAGAAAAGATTTTGGGTCACTGTCTAAATGCCATTAGGGACTGGGTGAAAGCCCAAATAATAAAATGACAGAATTTCTCTTACTCAAGAAATCCTCAGTGCAAAACACTGAATCATCACTTTGAATGGGGTTGCACTCCCTTTGCAAAAATAAATATTAAATATGCAGTTTGCAGGTTCTCCTGGACTCTCGGCTCTCCCTGGAAAATCAGGTACCTGAAGTTGATAAAAAATGCATTCACCCAGCTTAAGCTAGTGTGCCAACTTAAACCATATGTAACACATTTCAGACCTCACTGTGCTTATGCATGCATTAGTAACTTCAAGACTGGACTACTGCAATGTGCTCTATGTGAGACTACCTACAAAAGCAATTCACAATCTGGAGCTAGTTCATAATGCAGCAGTTTCATTCCACTGTAACCAAGTGGTTTACAGGGGCCAGATGTGACTCGCCTGGACCACTGCTTCAGCAGCTATACTGACTGGCCTTTTGTTTCTGGTCCTAATTCAAGGTGCTGGTTCTAACCTTTAAGACCCTACATAACTTGGGTCTAAAAGACTGTCTCCTTCCATACATCCCAGCCAATTCAGTCTGCTGGAGATGTACTTCTACAAGTGCTTCCTCTGTCCCAGGTGACAGGAGTGGCAGCTCGATGACAAGCATTCTCTGTGGCGCCACAGTTGTGGACTACTCTCTCTAGGGAACTGAGGAATATCACCTCTCTCATGGCTTTCCAATGCTGATTGATGTAGTCACTTAACTTCCAACTACCCTATCAAACGTCCTTGTTTTTCCAGGAAATAAGGCCATTTTGAGGTTCTTGCTCTTTCCTTCACAGAAAACATCGCCAGAATGAGGGATATGAGTTTGCTGGGAGAAGGCAGTGTTTTTGATCAGATGATCTGGTGCACAAGTGTTCATCTCCAATCGTGATAACAAATCTATTTTTAAAGTGAAACTGAATGAACAATATTCTATTCTATGTAATCTGTTTGCTCTTTAATCTGCTATCTTTGTCCTCTATGCTGTCAGTCCTATGCCACACAGTGTTTTGTTGTTTGATTAAGGATGTTAGGTACACTTAAGTATTTGAGGAAGGCACACTGAGGCCGCAGTCCTTCCCTAACCCCCTCCCCCAGTTAGGCAAGCATAAGGGTGCAATCCTAACCATGTCTACTCAAAAGTAAGCCCCACTGTGTTCAGTGGGTCTTACTCCCAGGAAAGTGTCTTTAGGATTGCAGCCTATGTCTCAGCACAAGTCCCATGGAGGCCTGGGGGTGTTGCAAAAGTGCCTTATGGCACTTTTGCCACTCCTGGGGGGTTTAGGCCAGTACACAGAAACCTGCTAGCCTCCCTACACCACCACAGGAAGGAAGAGCAGTTGAATTATGCCAGCTTAAATTGTTTAGGAGTGCACCCTAAGCCTATATTGTATAGTGCTTGTATCAGCAAAGCTTCTGAATGACCAGTATGTGAACTAATGGAACTGTGGTAAACTTGGGGAACTTTGAAGCTTGTTATAAGTGTTTAGCCAGTGAAAGGAAAGTTGTCAGTTTGACTGTCTCACATAAGGTGAACTGTGGGAGGTCCTGGGACACAGAGAAGCTAAGGAATGTAGATGGGTACTGTGGGGATGGGTACCCTGTGGGGAATGGACTAAGATAGTAACCTGAAGAAGGGGCAGGTGGCTTGGGGAGTTGAGATGGGAGTTGGGACTTTGGAGAAACTTCACTATTAGGAGAAGCTGTGTTTTGTTGAAGGTGAGAAATGGATGTCCTGCTAGGCAGACTGGTCAATTGACAGTGTAACTGAAAAATGCCTATACAGGTCTATTCAGAAATACATCCCATTTTGTCTAATGCATGGACTTATTCCCATGCATATGACTGCAACCTAAAAGAAATTGTTACTAGCCTACACTTTTGTATCAGGATTATATGAGTCACTATTTCAGCTATCATTTTGGCCTTGTGACCCAGCAACCCTAAGGGGACACAAGTGCTGGGGTAGAGAGGGGGAGACACTGAATTTTACACATTGATTTAGCTAATCAACTGGTTCTTTAGCTTCAGGCATCTAGTCACCCTGGAATAACATTATTCACAAAAGAAAAGCGTTTTGGTGATATTCATAAAGCTGGATGTTGCATAGTTTATAATATTGCTATTTGCAATGTGATTTTGACTGTTTGTTGCTAATAAAAGGGACTTCTCTATAACATACCGTGTTGTGAAGTAGGGCTTTTCCTTTAGAATATTTTAGCTATTCAAGCAGACTAGTTATTTTTAAATTGTGGAAACTTCCTACTCATTAAAAAATTGGAGTATTTCATTATACTTTTTCTCCTACAAGTTCCCAGAGGTTTTTTGGCCAGTGTCAGGCTGTTCTGAAATCTAAAATTTTTCCCATGACTTCAGGCTGTACTAAAGACAAGCATGACGCCAATATAAAGGAAACAAGTTTCACTTCAGTATGACTGCAAAGGAGACAGGTTATAATAGGGCAGCATTTAAATTAATGACAATACATAACTCTTTCTGCTTGGAAACCTCTTGTATGCTGCTGTTTTGTATTTTTGTTGTTCCTAATACCCTTTGGGCTAAAATTATTACTAAGGGCTTACGCACAAGATTACTTAAACAGGATCATTCCAGCAAAAAGCACTGACCTTTCCAGGAGAATAAATTACAAACTGATTTCCTAGCCCTTTATATAAAAAGGGACTGCTTAACCTCATTTTAAAGATAATTACAATTAAGAAATGAGTAGCTTACCACAAAATAAGAAATCATTGTGAAATTAGGTAAAGCACAGTTCATTTTTTGGACATTTCAGAAAGACCCCTTTGAGCCTTTCCATGTACATAGAGAATTCAATCAATTTTTAAAAAGGCATTTCTTATCTAGGAGGAGCATCATTGTAACAAAAAAGAGTGAATCAGTCTGAAAGGAAGAATATTATCTTTAACAGTTATTTATGTAAACTGAAGGTAAAAATCATACTACGTACAGGCCTCCGTCAGTCTTGAAAGACTATGGTATCGTGCTCGGCGCTGCATACGCTGCATGCGAAGCACGAAAGCCTGGGTTAGATTGTTATGGAGGATAGGCTGTTTCCCAAGTAGCAAATGTCCCCTCTCCACGCCACTGAATTAGTCCAATGGAAAGGCAGAGCCAATACGATTGGATCCAGCTGCGTCGCAGAGCTGGGCTAAGGACAGGAGCTCACCCTGTCTTGTGGGGCCGACCCGGGTCTCGAACCCTGGCCTGCTGGTTATCAGGCACTGCATCTTAACCGCATACTATATGTATAGTATATACAAAGTTTTCTGTGATAATGAGCTGCTCTATCACCAAAATAATATTTACTGTATAATGTTCAGTTGTGGGTCTCAAATTTTAATTGTCTCAAAAGTAACACCAAGTATGGTATGTAAGTTGAAACAAAACAGTATTTAGAGCTTGTTTATACAATTAAAAGTCTAGAGCAAAGTTTAATACCTAAATGTTTTAGAGCAATATTTCCGAAATGGTGGATTGGGACACATCAGTGGGTCACAAGACAATTTTTGGTCAGTTCCAAACATTTTTTGCAAAAAGTTTTTGCAACAAAAAACACATTTTCTGTTCTTTTCAGTCTTAAAGGGATGTATTGCATGGCTTTATGTATTGCATTTTTCCTGTCCACCTCTGAAAATGGGTGTGAGGGGCAAGTACCTGAAGTGCAGAATGGTGCTGTGAACATGTGTACTAAATTCTATTTTGATATCTCAGTAGTCAATTATGTTATCTCACTAAAACTGGTCAACATATGGCTTGGCAAGTGTACTGGGAGGCCACAACGTGTCTTATGTAGGTGTAAATTGTATCAATCCCAAATCTATACTATCTCATGCATAGGAACTTTGTGATCACTCTGATGAAGTTACATCAAAAGGTGGTCCTTCTCTTGACCTGTATGTGTATTGTTTATTTATGTGTGTAGTGGTATCATCAGGGTTTGTGTCACGCAGTGTGGTAGGGCAGTTTGTTACCCCTATGATAGACCCTCTCCAGTGCAGTGGGCAGAGCAGCACCCCAAGCGGTGGGTGTAGTAATGCACCATTGCCCCACCCACTGTTTTTTTTTTTTTTTGCTATAACTTTTGGTAGAATAAAATTTCAATGTGATTTGTTGTCATTGTATTCTGCATGAAATTATGTATCAGATGATATAAAACATGATGGTATTATTCAAAAATACAAAGATATTAAAATGTTTTGCCAGAACTGATGAAACATCCCTGTATGTTGCCCCATGTGGTTGTACCCTCTAGTGATGCCACATGTGTGTGAATGTATGTACATGTTTACTTTTGATTTGTGAGATTATATAATGGAACATATAGTAATTGCATATAACAGCTGTCCTAAAGAAAATAGTAGTCATTCCTCTAACATACCAGTAAGGCTGTTGCTTTATACTCTTCTCTTTTAAAGAATGTGAAATAACATCACACCAGTATGTCTGGAATTAGAGAAATGGGGTCTGTTTATCTAGAGTTGGCAGCTTAGTATAAAATCTATTTGTCTTCATAAAGATTTTCTTTTCAACAGTTAATTTTTCAGCCATGACTAGGGCTTGTCCAACTAAGCCCCTATTCACTTAATGTTATGTGTAGCAAATAAATCCTGTGTGAAAGTAACAGATAATGAATGAGCCCTTTATATCAGCTTGTATGATTATACCCTTGGTTATTATGAAAAGTCATGCCTGTATCTCAAATTCCTTGTTCTGGACTTTGTGTTTTGTACACTTCTTGTTTTGACACTTTCTGGTAAGAAAGTAAAAGTTTTAGAAACTTAATACAGGTCCATCCTTGTTATACATGGATACACAGATTTGACTCAACATGAATTGCCACTGCAAAACACTACAAAGTTTTTAAAACTTCTTTCCACGGTTGTAGTGAGGCAGCAGTGCAAGCAATAATTCATTCTTCAGCTGAGCTGGACAAAGGCAGGGAGTTGTTTGCATTTCTAATTGATGACTGTCTCTATACAACAGTAAGAAAAGCTGTTTTTAAACAACTGTAAAGCGACACACATGTTATTTTTTAAAATTGCTTTTATTTAACACATTTGTTTGTATTTGGAAAGCCACAGGCACAACCTTATTACATTAGGAGCAATGCAGGAGCAAGAAACCTGGAAGTGAGCCTTTAAATCTATTTTTTTCATTGTTTTTAATCCACATGATATCCCAGAGTGGAACCCTAGTGCATAATGAGGGACACTTGTAGTTTCTGTTCAAAATATGAAAGTCATATTAGACCTTTAAGCATCTGTGCATGAATTTCTTCTTCAGAATATTGTCTGAGAGGTGAATTTAATATGAGCATGCAATGTTTTGAATTTAAATGATGCGTATAATAATATGAGGTCACAATCAGTTAACCTATTGAACATCACTGTATTAGCAGTCCTCATGTAATTCAGTTTGCAATGCGGTTTCATGGCCTTAAAAGGACTAGATCCATGTTAACTTAAGAGAGTCTTAAATATATCTTCCTATTAAAGCAACACAGAATAAGATAAACAGGAGTTTCACATAAATATACTATTTCTGTAAAAGTTGTCCTTTGTTTTGCAATAAATTCTTTTTATTTTGTGTTAAGGAAATGAAATGAAAATGCAAAAGAACTTTTTTAAAAAAAGACAGGACTTGCCAGATCTCAGTACATGAAGGGTATTTAGATACTTGCCTGCAGGCAAGAAATTTCTGCCAATAAATCAATCTTAGATACTCACCTTGCCTTCTCTGGGATGTCACTCAAGAGTCGGGTCCGTTCAGGCAGGTTGTGGGACATTGCAAAAATGAGGGCTTTTAGATTCCACAGCCACATGTGTAGATGTTGTGTTCTTAGGTAACAATTACAGGTAGGTTATTTTTCAGGATCTGGCTTTGGGTAAAATCAGACAAAACTATAGTGAATGCCCCCTAAGTTTAACTCCCAACTTGTCTGAGGGTAATAGAGAAAAATCCATGATTTTTGACTGAAAATCTGTCCTTAATTTATCTGTTAGATCAACTCAAGTATCTGTGGGAGTTTCAACTTCTCAGCAACTTGTCCATAAAGCAAAAAACCTTTAGCATAGTATTTCCATCCCTCTAGGCAAGGAAAATTCTTGTTTATGTCAATGGAGAGCTGTCAGTTTAATTTAATTATTTATAGACATCTGGACTAGAAGCCAGTTTTCTACCAACATATCACAGGCAAACATCTTATTTCCCACTTGAAGCTAAAAATAAACAACCACTAGGTCACAATTCCTTTTCAGATTCTATTGACCAGCATATGAAATGAACCTGATTTACTTACCAATTTGTTTGTTACTGCTGTGTTCCAGGCCACACATTTGTTCCACATGGAACTTGTGATTGGCATCAAGTAAAGCTGTCTAATCTTACTGCTTTACAGTTCTTTACAGTTGTAAGCTGACTTTGTAAAAATTTGTGCTGTTGCATAAGGAGCATCTTAATTTAAGATAAGTGGACCAGATTGGCAGTTTAACAACTGAATAAGTGAAGCATAGAAATGAGACATAGGGCAAAATCCAGAGTAAATACAGGGAGTCCTTGCTCTGGTGTAAGAACAATTTACTCTGGATTGCAATATGAATTTCCCATAGGTTTTCACGAGGTGGCTGTAACTACGGGTGCACGTAATGTCTCTTAGTGTTCCCGTAGTTACTCTGGATTGTAGGGATAATTTGTTTTGGAACTAATCTTAATATGTAATTGACTGAAAGTTATAGCATCTTGTGGTGATCCAGCAAAATAAAAAATCACTTCTGAAGGATTATCATGATCAGGGGCTTGCACAGTTTGGCAAGTTTTGGTAGTCAAGTTAAAATAAAGAGTTGCCAGGATTGTGCACGTCCCTTTAGGCTTTGCATTACATCACTTGAAATAAGTTATAGAATAATATTCTTTCCCCCTCCTTCCAGAATCCAAGCATGGAGATGGATTGGCAGGGATAATCTGCATAGTTGCATGGGTGAACTCATCACAATATCAGGGACTGTCACTGATTCCACACCTTATCCAGCTTCACTCTGGAGTGCAGCATAAAAAAATGTGTCATAATACCAATAAATTTATTTTTAATTTTTCCTTCATGTAGGCCTTTTGTTTCAAAGATAAATGAAGCGTTAGTAACAGTTTCTGCTAAACGTTTCAGTGGCATGGAGAGGGGGGATTTGCTACTTGGGTAACAGCCTATCCTCCATAATAATCTACCCACGCCTTCGTGGTTCACATGTAGTGTCGAGCACGATACCAGTCTTTCAAGACTGATGGATGCCAAGTTGTTTTTTTAATTTGGGGTTTTCAGTTTTACTTCCAAATAAGAATCATGCTGATTTCAATTCACTTTCTTTGCTATATAGTAGTTAATAATAGTGCTTTTGCTGCCTTGAAGAGATGCCAGACCCAGCTGAATCAATTAGAAGGCTATAGATTTGTATTTTTTTCTGGACAAGTGAATTTATGAACTACAAGCTCAGAGTGACACTGGTTACACTGATATAAATTTATTAATATAAGCAGGAAGAGTGCAAACTTAAAACAAATACAGAAAATGTCATCATAAATTATTGCCAGTAAATCTCAGTGCAGTTTTGTTCCCTTCCCCAAGTATTATTACATGTGAGGGAAATGGCTCTGGCATTAGTCTAATTGTGGTAATGTTAAGGTTCATTTTAGATTATGCAATAAAGGAACTTGTTCTGCATTGCCGCCAACAAATACATTGGATACAGGTATTGTTCAGTTAATATCAATATGTAATTATTATATTTTTAATACATTTTGCTATATGTAGTAGATTTTATTTCCCTCCCCACCCCTGCTGCAAAACATTTTTCAGGCTTTGATAGATAGCTAATTTCTCAATCCTAAAACAGGAAGCACTATTGAATATTGTGCAGATGCAAAAATGGTATTATTCTGACACTGTGGGGAATGTTATGCTGACCAAGGATAGACAGTGTTACAGAGTTATTTGTGGTCCATGCAGTAAAGTTGCTACTTGTGTTGGGTGTGGCTGAACTGAACTACTTCCTGTGGTCCCAAATGATATTGCTGCCAACCCAAGCACTTTGCTTCTTAAGTGTCCCTATTTTGTATGATGCACTGATGTATCAGTAATTTGCTGACAGAGATGTATAATTTTTTTTTTCAATTGACAAGGTAATGAATAATCCGGAGAATTTTATTTGTTGCACACAGCGTTTGCTGAAAGATTTCTTGACTGTGGGAAATGTTCATCCTGGCTTAGATTTTTTCCTGATTTGCAGTGATTTATCGTTTAGTCTGATGGATTTCTTTCATTGATACACTACAGCTGCAATCCTAAAGACACTTTCCTGGGAGTAAGACCCATTGAACACAATGGGGCTGACTTTTGAGTAGACATGGTTAGGATTGTGCTCTTAGAGAAGCTATGCTCTTTAAAATAGATTGTGTATCTCAACTAAAACTGCAGAAAAGAACTAGGTAGTATCACAGATATAATTTGCAGATAATGATAGTGCATCATGGAGGATAATCAAGTGAATGAATGATAGTTTTGCCGACATTATTGGCTCCTGAAAAGGTGTTGTTTGAATAAACATTCTGAGAGTGTAGATATCTTGGCTTGATTTTTCTGTTTCAGTGTTTTTTAAACAGTGATTTTAACTCAGTGTGAATCAAGTCCATCCCTTAAATTAAAAGATAAAGATAATTTATTTAAACAGTTGTTAATGGCTTTTAAAAAGCCTGCTTACCATAGTAATGCAGCAGGCAATTAATCTTGCCTGAGAAAGGCATTAAAAAAGCTTTAGATTCAGTTTTGGTTTCAGCTGGTAGGTAGACCCCTTCCTTCCCCATGTGATATCACATGAATACAATGTGATCATCACTTCCCAATTGCTTGACATTGAAGTGTCTGCCTCCCAGCGGAAGCATTTTTAAGCATGGGATAGGGAAACTGATTCATAGATTACCATGGCAAACAATTGCTTTTCTATACCATGAAAACTGATATCCATGGAAGTTCCTGGAACAAACTATATAAAGTGAATTGTGGAGTATAAGAAAACTGTGCTTTGTGATACGTACACCGTAGTGTACACGCTTTTCATGCTATTTGATTGACTTTCATGATTTTTGATAGATGAATTTCTTTTATGATCCCAAAGACAATCTTAAAATTTAATCTTAAAATTTAATTCCTATAAAGTTGTTAGTAGTAAGACTAATTTAGCAGAAGGAAAGTGTTTGCAGCCTTACTTGGTTATGTCAGAGATTGTAACTGGGACTGTCTGCATGCATAACATCTGCCCTGCCACTGAGCATCAGATGTGAACTTGTATTAAGTACCTCTTGTCAGAGTCATGAAAACATACACTTTCTCCTGACTTGCATGGATTTAAGTGGTAACAAACACTGGGGCTGCATGCATTGGCATCCTTCAGTCTCGAAAGACTATGGTATCGTGCTCTGATTGGAGGTCCTAAGACAGCATCTGGAGGGGCTACTAGGACTACTGACTTGGAAAGAGCCATGGATTTTGACAACTCAAGTTCAGCCATGGCATGAGGGGCTATTTGTGTATTCTGATGTTGTGCCACTTCTGTATTGTCTTATAACTCATGTGGTGATCTGAAAGTCAGGTATTTAGGTCTGCATGAGTAGTAGCAACCTGTAACAAGGTTGTGTTATGTTCAGTCAGGTGGCAAAGATGGTGGAGAGAAACAATTTTTTTGTTTGGGTTGTAGAGGTAACTAGTTGCTAAAGTAACTAGCTGGGTTGTCAGGGATATCAAAGCCTTAGCACAGGGCAGGATGTCACCCGCGTCAAACCTTCATGTGGCCGGCATTAAGTCCCCTCTATCCGGTCCTGGGGCAAACCCTGTAATCTTCCAGACGTGAGGGAAGCTCTACTCCTGGAAGGGCTGAGGAGTCTGTGTGCACCTCCACTCTACAGTTGGATATCTATTCAGTTCTATATGGTTGGATATCCGGAAAAAAATTCCTGACGGTGAGGACGGTTTGGCAATGGAACAGATTGCCAAGGGAGGTGGTGGACTCTCCCTCACTGGGGATTTTCAAGCAGAGGCTCAACGAGCACCTGTCGGGGATGCTCTAGGGGGATTTCCTGCTGCAGGCAGGGGGTTGGACTAGGTGACCTACTAGGTCCCTTCCAACTCTATGATTCTATGATTTTATGATTCTATGATTTGGGTTGGCCCCAAGACAGGGTGAGCTCCTGTCCTTAGCCCAGCTCTGCGACGCAGCTGGATCCAATTGTATTGGCTCTGCCTTTCCATTGGACTAATTCAGTGGCATGGAGAGGGGGGGATTTGCTGCTTGGGTAACAGCCAATCCTCCATAACAATCTAACCTAGGTTTTCGTGCTTTGTATGCAGCACCGAGCACGATACCATAGTCTACATCTACATCTACATCTACAGTATTTATATACTGCTTTTCAACTGAAAAGTTCACAAAGCGGTTTACAAGAAAATGAAAAAATTAATAGCTAATTAATAGCTAATAGGTTCCTGTCCCAAAAGGGCTCACAATCTAAAGTGCAAAAAGAACACCAGCAGAAGCCACTAGAACAGATATTGCAGGGGTGTGGTGGGCCAGTTACTCTGCCCCTGCTAAAGAAAAGAGGAACACCCACTTGAAAGAGTGTCTCTTGCCTAGTAAGCAGGGGTCTTGTCTTGGCTAGTCCAAGACATAGTCCACTTCCAAGACTGACGGAGGCCTGCAATGATTCTTCTGTGTATAAAAGTGCTTATAAACTAGTTTTAGATCACACCCTTCTCTGTGTTAACAAAGTGTTTATGAACTGATTTGAATCCATTCATTCATACATAAGTTCAGTCTCTAATATATATTCATTTACGTTAATTTATTCAAATTTAAACTAAATTTAAACTTTTTTTTCTTCTGGCCCTCAAACCAGTGTTAGAGAGATGATGTGGCCCTCATGCTGAAAGGTTTGGACACCCCAGGTCTAGATGGGGAGGAATGTTCTTGTATTCCAGTCCATTTCAGGGGTCTCGAAACCCCAGCCTGCAGGATCTCTAGTGGCCTGCAGAGAGTTCCAACGTGGCCCATGGAAACCCCAGAGTCTTCAGTGGGAATCCAGCCTGCAGTACGATCGCCTCCACACCCTTGGGAGTTCAAAGGAAAAAGCATGCTGAGCTGGCATTTGAAGAGCGCCCATACTGGCCCAATGCCTGTGATGAATTGGGCTTTGGCTTTGGACAGGGTAACCATACATCATAAACAAAACAGAGGATAGCCCATCCCCAAATCTAGGACACCTAAAAAAATGTAGGGCATAATATAATAAAAACTGAAAACCTTATATTTAAGGTTTTAAATATACCTTATATATAACATTACATATAACCTAATATATTTTCATGTAGTTAATTTAAGCACTATCAGCCCAATCCAGAGCAACTAATCTGTCCACATAAGAGCCCTTAGGTTGCCCTATCTAACACTAGGTTGGAGCAACTGCAAGATGCTCCCTCCCAGTTACTCTGAAGGAGGCTTAGGGCAGAGCAAGGCAAGATAGGGTGCCCTAAGAGAGGTGGACCTGCTCTGCCCTAACTGGGGCAGCCTAAGCAGCTCAGGAAAGGCAAGTTGAGGGCATGTTTAGCATTGCCTAGGGCAGAGCAGTTACTCTGTATCCAGAGCCTGTTTCCAAGGCAGAAATGCCCTCTTCCAGCCCTCAGAGTTATACCACCTCAGGAGCAGGTATAGTAATGAGTAGACCCATAGGGGTGCATGATAAGGCCCGAGTAAGAATGGCAGTGCTGACCAAAAATCTGAGTTCTTGGCCAGCCTAGCTGCAACCCCTGCCTCTCAACCTCAGGATATGGAACAAACTACGGCTGCCCACAAACCTCAGGATACAGCAGGCCACTCCAAGAAGCCCCTTGTATTCACTGTAGAATGTACTGACATCTCATCAGGGACTCCTTATAAGGCAGGCACCCAGTGGCGTCACCAGACTGGTGCGGCTGGTGTGGGCTGCATTGGGGATGCGCTCCGTATGGGGTGATGTGCCGGAGGAGTTTGACTGTCCTTTGGCAGGCCCCAGGCGTCAGCACACCCATTCAGGCCTGCTCCAAGGCGGAGAATCAGCCAGAAGCTGACACTTGTCTGAGGAGCTGGCCTGAACGGCCATCTGAGGTGCACTGCGCAGAAACACACTGAGCATGCCGAACAGCTTCAGAGGAGACTTCCTTAGAGCAGAGAAAGTCCGCGCCTCTGCACAGCCATTCACCCTCACTCAGGAGGCGGACGGCAGCCGAATGGCTTCAGAAAGAGTACTGCAGAGGCACCAACTCTGACGCCTGCACAGTCTCCCCCGAAGCCAAAAGGCTTCAGAAAAGTACTGCGCAGGTGTCAGAGATGGTGCCTGCACAGTACTCTTTCTGAAGCCAGTTGGCTTCAGAAACAACTGCGCAGGCGCCAACTTTGGTGACTGTGCAGTCCAGGTTGGGGGGGGGGGCGCCTCCCAGGGATGACGCACAGACTTCCGCACCAGGTGATGTGCAGAGTCATGTCACCACTGTAGGCACCACAGCTGTTCCTTGTTCAGTGTGATCTGAGGGGTGTCTCCTCAGGAGCAAGTCTTCCCCTTGTGTCAATTACTTAGCATGCTCTGGAGCAGTTAGGGCAGCCCAGGCTTCCTGACTCTCTGGATTCAGCATAACTTTCTGCTCTGGATACAGAATAGTTAGGAAAGTGCAGTTAGGTCAGAGCAGGCTGAATTTGCTCTGGATTGCAGCCTATGTTGCCTATTGTAAAATTTAGATCTATTAATATAATACATATTTATGTAGTACAAGGAAGCTACATGCTTCCTGCTTACCAGGAATCAGAGAACAGTGAAGTTTTTTCCAGAACAAAGGGCTAAAATCCAGGATATGTCCTGGAAAAAAGAGGACATGCTGTCACCCTTTCCTAGGATCTCATGTCTGCATTTGTTGTACCTGTCCAGTAAATCAGTGAAAAAATGGTGCTTTCCTAGGACAAAGGGCTAAAATCCAGGACATGTCCTGGAAAAAGAGAATATGTTGTCACCCTGTCCTAGGATCTCCTGTGTGTCTTTGCATTTGTTGCATCTGTGCAGTAAATCCTTTGATGAATTGTGTTTTACCCATAGGATCACCTGTTTGTGGTTTGGAGTTTTTTTAGCTGAATTTGTAGAGCCTGTGTGCCTTGAAGGCAGGTGAATTGTTTGTCTCAGGCTGCACTCCGATCCATGTTTTCCTGAGTGTAAGATCCATTGCTTGTGATGGGATGTACTTCTGAGTAGACATGCATAGGATTGAAATCTCAGAAATGAAATCTTGTGTTTCTCCAGTAAATGTTCTTGTATTCTCTATTAAAATTCATTCATTAATGTTCTGCGTCCAGTGTATGCAAATTGCATGTCAATTTATTTAAATTTATTTATTTAAATTTTGAATTTAAATTAATTCATTTCCCCGGCCCCCATTTGGTGTGTCCGGGAGATAATATGGCCCTTCTGCCAAAAACTTCGGAGGCCCCTGGGATAGAGGATGTTTCCTGATCTTTTTATTTGGGGGGGGGGGGGGGGGAGAGCGACAGAGTAGCAGCATCTCCTTTCTTTTCCTGTGGAGCATCAGCTGACTTTTTAATGTAGAAGACTTAGGACTCAAGCCTTTTTAAGATCCAAAACACTCTGGGCACATTTGAAAAGTCCCTCCATTAGGACTCTGTTCAGGTTGAGTTAAAGGAGGTAGAGGCTCGTGACTTGACTGACTCATCTCAGGTCATGCTGGATTTGCCCATCTTCGCTAAGCAGATTCTGAGGATTTCCTCGTAACATATTAATGTGTGCCTTTGTTTACATTAGCAAATTGGAAAGTCCATTGTAGCATGCATGTAGGGCCTTGTACTGATGCACTAGCTTTTACCTTTCTTTTGTAAACAGCATAGGTTTAGTTTATTTTTAATTTGGGGGGCTGATGATAACAATTTTCAACTCCTGTAATGTTCCAAAATGTCTAGCCACCATTTGTTACTCACTTGTCTTATCATCACTCTCCATCACCTTATCATATGGTAACAGCTGGTATGAGTAAAGTGGCTTCTATGTAACAGTTCTGTAGCTATGTCCTTGTATGGACAAATATTATCCTTCTTAGTGAGGCAGATCTTTGTTTTAGAGCAGGGGTCTCTAAACATTTTGGCCAAAGGGCCAAATCAAATACCTGGCATGGTGTCAAGGGTCAGAAAAAATTTAAATATGAAATTTAAATAGACTAAAATTGGAATGAATAAATGGATTCAAATTTCCAGGATTTCTGAAGACACCAAAATACAGCATAGAAATAAAACACATACGTAAATGAACCCCTTTTTCCCCACTCCACCTTCAGAATTCCTGTCATATTTGGGTAACTGGGTCTGAGCCTCTTAGGGGACCAAAGGCTGGCTGCAGGCTGCTTTGAAGCTTGCCACGGCCCCAGACTAGGGTTTGGAGACTCCTGTGATACAGATGTATTCAATTTTTTTTTGTATCTTAGTGGTTTCAGAAGTATAACCTCATGACTCATATCCATTGTTCTCTATAGTGTCCTTCACTGTCACTTCAAATAACATTGCAAATGCCTGCAGGATTTTCACATTTTTCCCTATCTTGATTTTCAATTAGGACAATAGTTTAACTTATTGCTTCCCCCATAAAATCAGATTGCAGAAATATTTGTGTGTGTGTAAATGATGCTGACTTAGATTTCCTATTGATTATTATTTTTGCAGCTAATAGGCTGTTAATGTTTGACAAGAGAGGGGGGAGTAGGGAGGAGGACTAGCCTGTTAAAGGTCCAGCCTTGTTATACATATGGTAACAGCTGGTAATTGAATATCAGTGACTATTGTAGATAAGTAGTCATGCAAGCAATTGTTCCATTTTTTCATTCCCAGAATCAAACCCCTGCAGATATTGAGGCACTACCTTATTCAGTTAGATGCAATAGAGGATCAACAAACCTGGAAGTGGGTCTTTAAACCTATTTTTTTATTGTTTTCTTTATACATGGAATTTTTTTATCCATGGGGACACCTGTATAATCTTTTTTCAGTTTTGTTTTCCACCCATTCCTCTTCCATCAAGACACTAATTCTAGTCCTTATTCCCGTCTACTGCTGAAGCTATAGGCACAAGAGGTGAAGCTAGACTTGCCTCCTTTTTCTTCTAAACTGGACACTGTCTTGAGAAACTCCTCATGCGGTAGAGGATGTGTTGCTCCACTGCTCCACCAACATGACTTTAACACTGATTCAGTGTTGGAACCACATTCATTATCTTCTTGTACTTTGGGGACCATCAAAATAAATGGATTTTGATATAACACTATAAGAAAACTCATTTAAAATGCCAAAGGCATGCATACACAATTATCCTTTAACATTTTAGATATTTCTAAAGAGGAAGCACCACGTATCACTTAATTCTAGTTCCTTCCTAAATACATTTCTTTCCTGAATGTTTTCCCCAAATAAACCTCCACATTATTGGAGATTTAATTCTGTCCCTGTGCCAGCAATGCCATTAGGAACAGGCAAATAGGTGAAATATGCATACAATCCTATGCACACTTTCCCAGGAATAAGCCTGAATTAACACAGTGGGACAATTAGCCAATTACTGTCGGCTTTCCACTTGGCGCTATGTCACAAAGATACCATGAAGCACATTTGCAGGCCCTGAGCGCTGGCCCAGTGCCAGAGTTAGCTCTGCACCAGTGGAACATTAGTGCTCTAGCTCAGTGGTTGCACAGATCGCCAGGTGACAGAGAGGTGAGGGGGGGGAGGAATTGTTCTGTGGGAACGGAAGGTGTGCTGGAGAGGAAGTCGGGCAGTAAGAGGATGGGACTCATGGTGCTCAACTCTGCAAGATCCAGAGCTTCCGTGTCAGGCTTTGCAGCCCAACATGGAGGTTCATGATTCCACTGCAGCCCAAGAATCGAGTTCCCCATTGTGGGGTACTTCCCTTATCTGGAGGAAGGGGACAAAAGCTCTTAAGCTGAGGAACTGCCCAGTCGCGCACAGGATACTGTGGCAGTCCTAGCACTTAACATATTAGAAATGTCTATTCCTTCTGCCACTGCAAAATGAAGTGCTTTTCTCTAGAAATAAAGGTGGAGGTATTCACTATGAAGAAGTTATAAAGGTGAGGGTACTCACCATTAAGATGTTATTTGTAATCATAGGCATGTCTACTTTGAGGGCCACAGAGGTGCTTGTACTCACCAAGGCATGCCGGTACTCAGTGTCAGTGAATACCCCCTCAAAAAGACCCTTGCATATTTGTAAGATTTATGTTCATGTTATATTTCTATAGAAATATAGAAACCAAACAGACATGGTGAGAACCCAAATACTGTAATATTTAAGATTTTAAAGAATTCATTTAAAGGGTTTTGCTTTTTTTGCACAGAATACTGTGTGGAGAGCTTATCTTATTTAATATAACTAGGACACTTAGCTCCTGCTGGAGTCTGTAGTTTTATGTGACATGTCAGTTTCTAAAAATCTAATCTTACTCATCTTAACTGCATGGGAGGTCAAATGTACAAAATTACAGCATAGAGTTAAAAGTTTAATTGCCAATATCAGTATTTAGGAATGAAGAAAATAAAGAACTTAACCAGTATCAGATCCCCAAGAAACAAGAAACTACCACTCTCAGTCCATTATTGGAAACTTTGTAAATGCATGATGAGTATTTATATAAATACACTCATGGTAAAAGTCAGCAACTTAACCCTGAGATTCAATGCTTACACACTAACCACTGTCATCATTGTAGTATGTTAACTGAGTTCTTCAGCCAGATAAATGTAGCATGAACTTCTAAAGTTCCTTTAAATCTTTACCCTGACACCCAAAGGCATTAACTGGTAAAGCTCGTTAGATAGGTACATAATTCCATCTTCACTAAAACTAAGCACAATGAACTAATAGCTATGTCTGCTATCCTAACTCCCAGTTAGGCTACCATAAGCTCCAGCACAAGTCTCATACTGGTCTGGGGGTGTCCCAAAAGTGCTGCAAGGCACATTTCTGGGAAAGGGTTAGGCCAGTGCACAGACAGGCGCTTGCCTCCCTACATCACCGTGAGAATGGGAAGACTGATGAGTTGTGCCAGCCTAACCCTGCAATCCAGAGTAATTACAGGAGCACATAAGAAACATTACGTGTACCCGTAGTTACTTCACTACCTAGTGAAAACCTAATGGGAAATTCATATTGCAATCCAGAGCAAATTGTTCTTATACCGGAGCAAGGACTCCCCGTAGTTACTCTGGATTGCGCCCTAAGTTAAGATTGTACCCTAAGTTAGATTTCTGGAACTAAGTTATTCCATCTTCACTGGAACTAAACATACTATCCGACATCCGAAGTATGCTATCAGTTCCTTGGTTAAAAGATTCCTTGATGAACTCTTTTACAAATTAGGAAGGGTGCACAACTGGAGCACACAGTACTTGGGTTTGTACACAATACTATGCCAGTGGAATTATGTGTTGTTCCTGTGCAACTCTTATTCTTTTGTTCCCAACAATTGTTACTAATTGCTCAAGATGCAGAAGAAGGAGAAAGGGTTGAATTTCTTCTCTTGTCCTTATGCTTGCTCTGTGAGCAGGATTGGCCCCTCCTTTCTTCTGCTGTAGACAGAGTTGTAGACAGAGTTGTTGGGAATAAAAGCAAAGAGAAACCATATGTACTACCTTAGAGGTTCTTGGAGGAAAGTCTGCATAAAAATGTGAAAAATAATTGCTATAAAAATTAATCAATACTAAGACTAATTCATTGTGCATGAACTTCAGAATTTTGGAGAGGTTAGTTAGCCTCCCCCCAATCCTTACATGTAGACATGTTTTGCGTCATATGACAAATATTTTATTAATTTTCCTCCTCTCTGTTTTCAGGATGGTACGAAGCAAAAGAGAGAACGTAAGAAGACGGTGTCATTCAGCAGCATGCCGACTGAGAAGAAGATCAGTAGTGCAAGTGACTGTATTAATGCCATGGTTGAAGGCTCTGAACTCAAAAAGGTTCGGTCCAACTCTAGAATATACCATCGATACTTCCTTTTAGATGCAGATATGCAGTCACTACGTTGGGAACCTTCAAAGAAAGATTCTGAAAAAGCAAAAATTGATGTGAAATCCGTCAAAGAAGTGAGAACCGGAAAAAATACAGACATTTTTCGTAGCAATGGAATTTCTGACCAGATTTCAGAAGACTGTGCTTTTTCTATTATTTATGGAGATAATTATGAGTCTCTAGATCTTGTTGCAAATTCTGCAGATATTGCAAACATTTGGGTTACTGGGCTAAGATACTTGATATCATATGGTAAACATACACTAGATATGTTGGAAAGTAGCCAAGATAAAATGCGGACTTCATGGGTTTCACATATGTTTAATGAAACAGATGTGGATAATTTGGGACGTATATCCTTGTGTAGAGCTGTGCAATTTATAAAAAACCTAAATCCTGGTTTGAAAACAAGCAAAATTGAAATTAAATTTAAAGAGCTACACAGATCAAAAGACAAACCTGGTACTGAGGTAACGAAGGAAGAGTTTATTGAAGTTTTTCATGAGCTTTGCACTCGCCCTGAAATATATTTCTTATTAGTTCAGTTTTCTAGCAATAAAGAATTCCTCGACACCAAGGACCTAATGATGTTTTTAGAAGCAGAACAGGGTATGGCACATGTCACTGAAGAGATAAGCCTTGAAATTATTCGCAAATATGAGCCCTCTCAAGAGGGCCAGGAAAAGGGCTGGCTTTCTATAGATGGTTTTACAAATTATCTCACTTCACCGGAATGTCATATATTTGATCCAGAACATAAAAAGGTGTGCCAGGACATGAATCAACCTTTATCTCATTATTTCATAAACTCATCTCATAATACGTACTTGATAGAGGACCAGTTTCGAGGCCCGTCAGATATCACTGGATACATCCGTGCTCTGAAAATGGGGTGTCGGAGTGTTGAATTGGATGTGTGGGATGGTCCTGACAATGAGCCTGTAATTTACACAGGGCATACAATGACCTCACAGATAGTCTTCCGTAGTGTAATAGACATTATTAACAAATATGCGTTCTCTGCTTCGGACTATCCTCTTATACTGTGCTTAGAAAATCATTGTTCTCTCAAGCAACAGAAAGTGATGTTTCAGCATATGAAAAAAATATTGGGGGACAAGCTGCACACAGACTCTCCAAATGTAGAGGAATCCTATCTGCCTTCTCCGGAATCTCTTAAAGCAAAAATATTAATTAAAGCTAAGAAGTTATCCTCTAACTGCTCTGGGCTAGAGGGAGATGTCACAGATGAGGATGAAGGATTGGAAATGTCCCAGAGAATGGGGAAGGAGGGTGTGGAACAACAGACTGCTGTGCCAGTGAAACGGTTCCAACTCTGTAAAGAGCTTTCAGATCTGGTAAGCATATGCAAGTCAGTTCAGTTCAAAGATTTTCAGGCTACATTTCAGCATCAAAAATACTGGGAGGTTTGCTCCTTTAATGAAGTGCTTGCTACCAAATATGCCAATGAGAACCCTGGGGACTTTGTGAATTATAACAAACGTTTCCTTGCCAGGGTGTTTCCTAGCCCTATGAGGATTGATTCTAGTAATATGAATCCACAAGATTTTTGGAAGTGTGGCTGTCAGATAGTGGCAATGAACTTTCAGACGCCTGGATTAATGATGGATCTCAACATTGGTTGGTTTAGACAAAATGGAAACTGTGGTTATGTGCTGCGACCTGCCATCATGCGGGAAGAAATATCTTTCTTCAGTGCAAATACAAAAGACACTGTGCCTGGAGTTTCACCTCAGCTTCTTCATGTTAAGATTATAAGTGGACAGAACTTTCCAAAACCAAAAGGTTCTGGTGCCAAAGGTGATGTTGTGGACCCTTATGTTTATGTAGAAATTCATGGGATCCCTGCAGACTGTGCAGAGCAAAGGACAAAAACTATACATCAGAATGGGGACAACCCAATTTTCGATGAGAGCTTTGAATTTCAGATTAATCTACCTGAACTTGCCATGGTGCGTTTTGTAGTGCTAGATGATGATTATATTGGGGATGAATTCATTGGGCAGTACACAATTCCCTTTGAGTGTTTACAAACAGGTTATCGGCATGTTCCACTTCAGTCTCTGACAGGAGAAGCTCTACCACATGCTTCCTTATTTGTACATGTTGCTATTACAAATCGAAGGGGTGGTGGGAAACCTCATAAAAGAGGTCTTTCTGTCAGGAAAAGCAAGAAATCCAGAGAATATGCCTCTATGCGGACATTGTGGATTAAAATCATTGATGAAGTATTTAAGAATGCTCTCCAGCCTATCCGGGATGCCACGGATTTGAGGGAAAACATGCAGGTACTGTCTTTTACTTATTATTTGAGAATGTGTTATTTTCATATACATGTATATATGTAATCCATATTTCTGGAATAAGTATAAGTGATATATACTTAAAGATAGAAAATGCTTAGTTATAGAGTTATGACATAAGGATATTGTAAAATAACGCGTGTGATCCATCTTTACTTCTTACTGACTGTAGATAGAGAAAATGAGAAGAAGCAATTAGGTTGCACATGCATGTACCTCACTTGGTGGATTAGCATTTGATGGTTTGCAGCTGAACATATAAACTGAGTTCATTGTAAGCACTGTCTGAAGTGAAATGAAAGCTCTTCCTATGGCATTGATCTGCAGTTACTTATAGTGAAATCCTATACATAATTTTTCCAAAGTATGCAATAGGGTTTACTTTAGGGTAAGTGTGTATACGACTGTATGTTTTATTTACATACATGTTGCCATTTGGCACTGAAATATTTGAAAGATAAATAAGAATGTGTGAAGGAAAAGATTATTAAACAAGACTTTGCAAATGGAGTCCTGATCTTTGATAATGATGCAGAACTTTTTCCCCACACTAATGGGAAATCTTTCAAAGGAACTCTATGCTTTTAAAAAGCAGCAATATTTTAAAATACATTGGCACTGAAAATATATATTTGTAAGTGTTTCCTCTCAATTTTTAGAGAAACTGGCAGCTGCAGTATGGAAGTGGTATTATGCCAGAGAATTGCCACCATTTGTAGTTCAGCATAATACTTAATTTGGTTAGATTTAATTTGGATTTAATTTCTCTATAGGTGTTAAGTTAAAGATAAATGGCTCATATAAGAACTCTAAGGAGTTCTAGTCTAGCAGGTAGAAAAGGCTTTAGAATTGAAAAGGTTTTTATCCTTTAGATCACTATGTTGAGGGTGTGCCATATAAATTCATAGATGGAAATGCCATAGCTGAGTGGCAGGGTATGTTATTTACATTCAGAAGGTCCTAATTTCAATCCTTGGCATTGCCAGGCTTCAAATAATCTATCCCCCAAATACTAGAAACTCATTGTCGACCATTATAAATAATACTGAGTTAGAGGAACCGATATTCTGTATCAGCAATAAGGCAGCTTTCAATGTTCTTATTTCTGATAGTACTCCAGCCTCTGACTGTGTACTTGGAATACTGTATACTTGGATTGTGTACTTGGATAACTCTTAAGAACTGTTAATTGTAGATTAACATTAGGTAAATAATTAAATGTCAGTCTGCCAGAGTAAGAATTGTCACAGGCTGCCAAACAATGTACTAGGCCAGATTCTCAAAATAAAAATTGGCACAGGAGATTGAAATAGTGAACAGGAATGCTACATAAATTGATGTCAGTCAGACTAATAGACCCTTTTCCATGCCAACTTCCTCTTTCTTCCAATGATTTCAAGATTAGAATTCCATCTTATGAATGTATTAATGATATAAAATGGTTAGAGTAAACTAAATAAAGCTAGTATTTGTAAATATTTTACATTCTAAAAGTTAATTTTAGTAGATAATTTTAGTAATTTTAGTTAATTTTAATAGGAACTAAGTTTTAAATTAGACGTCTTTAATCCCGAACCTGATATATCATGAGACCCCTTGCTGACTATGGCAGATGGACCTCCAGATGATATACAATTCATCTTTATCTTTTAGGGTATGGTGGGGAAGCTGTTTCTATACCTTGTTACCCTGGATAGGCAATATACTGTATTTACTCAAATCTAACGCTCACCTTTTCCAGTCTCCAAAATTAGGGTGTGCATTCAATTTGATGGTTAATTAGATTTGAGTAAATGCAGTATTTACTTATTCTGGCAGTTCTGTCAACTGGGAGAATTTTATTTGTAGTCATAATGAGCCAAATGAGTTGTAACTGGATATTTTATAAATCCAAGTTGAGTCCTTGCTTTCAGATAGCCCCATCCTATCTTCCACCCCACCCCTACACTGATGCAGACATGCAAAAAAAGGCACACACTGTATTAATCTGCAGTTAGTGGATATGCAGGCTTCAGAGGGGAAAGAAGAATTATTTTCCATTATCCTACTATAAACCATCCACAAGACAATGGGTGCAATCCAGAGTAACTACAGGGAGTCCTTGCTCCGGTGTAAGAACACTTTACTCTGGATAGCAATATGAATTTCCCATAGGTTTTCACTAGGTGGTGCAGTAACTACGGGTGCATGTAATGTCTCTTACATGCTGCCGTAGTTACTCTGGATTATAGGGAATGGGTCTCCTTGGATCTGTGCTCTTTTTTTAGCTGAAGTAAGTAAAAGGTGCTTGGGAAATGTGGAATAAAGGAAATTCCCTCTGTGTTTCCAACACAAACCTTTGACTCCATATCCACTTTGTTGAAAGTGATATATGAATATAGATTCAACCTAGTTATACGCAGATTTTTTGGTATATGGATTTGATTCAACACGAATGGCCATTGCAAATAATAGTTTAAAAAACAGCTTTTCTCCTGTTGTAGAGAGGTAGTCATCAATCATTCCATTTTTCAGTCCCAGAATCATATCCCTGGAGATACTGAGACCACAAGTGGGCAGATGCCGGTTCGGGCCTATTCGCCCGAACCGGATCTTCCCACGCGGCAGACTCTAGCGAACTGGAAAGAGCCATGGCTGTCAGAACCGAGCTTCAGGAGACGCACTGCGCAAGTGCCAAGCCTGGCGCATGCGCAGTGCGGCAGGATTAGGGTCCTGCCCCCTGACACCTGACCCTGGCCCACCCCCCAACTTCCGGCGAACCGGATCTTGGGGTTGGCAGGGCCCACCCCCGATTGAGACACTACCTTATACTATTAGGTTCAATAGAGGAGCAGGAAACCTGGAAGTGGGTCTTTAAACCTATTTTTCCTTTGTTTTCTTTATACATGAATATTTTTTTAACCATGGGAGGTTCCAGAACAAAACCCTAGTGGATAAATATGGGCACTTGTATTCTAAAGATAGTTTCCACCCTGTTCTGTAGCCTCACTACACAGTTTCACCCCACCCAACCTGCTCTGGTGGTGGTGGTGATGATGTCTGTTGCCCCAGCATGTGCAGAATGGCTCCCAGCAGAGCATTCTGTATGTGATTGGCAGTTATTTTGAGACAATAAAAGTGCCTTCCACTGTCACAACATGCATTGACTGGCAGCCCATGCCTCAGTATGGTTGGATTGTAATTAATCATACAATGTAGAATATTATAATCTGTTATTCTAGGTTAAAAATGGCGATATTTGTTCTATCTACTTATTTACCCAGTATAGGAGAAAATTCAAGGGTTGATGTGCGTTTAATGTGATTCAGTAACTTTGAGCAAGATAAAATGTTCTTAACTTGCACCCATTTCATCCCAGGATAATCATGAAAATAACGTGAACACTTTATTTCTGGAGGGTTGAATTAATCCTTGAAATGGGAAATTGACCCGGACGGTCATTCAAAATTATATGACTAAAAAGATTGTCAGGTAGAAAGAATGATATGGAAGGCACATTATCATATTAACTTTGAATTTCTCCCTAAGAGAGAGAAAACATGTAGTTGAAAAGTAAAATTAATTTCCTGTAACAAAATATCACAAATTATCTAGGGTACTTTCCTTAAGTTTAGAAAAAAATCTCATTCATCCAGAATATCACAATTGGTAACCTTATCATAACTTATACCATGATGTAGACATCTATTAACCTGAGAAACTATTAGTGATGATTAACTTCATTCCTTTTTTCTAACAGAATGCAGTAGGTTCATTCAAAGAGTTGTGTGGCCTATCTCCTGTAGCAAATCTTATGCAATGCATTCTAGCAGTATCTACACGCTTGGTGAGATCTGATAACACACCTCTTGTGGTTGTGAATCTCAGTGATCAATATCCCATCATGGAATTGCAAGGAATTGTTCCAGAAGTTTTGAAAAAAATTGTGACTGCATACGAAACGGTGAGTAGCCCTTTGAGTCTCCCACAATCTGAAAACCAATCTTAGATAAAAATAAAAAAGTATAGATTTGATTAATCTCTACTTGTTTCAAAATGTCCTTTCTCTGGCATCTATACACCTGCTGTGTTTATAATAATTATTTTTTTTTTTACAAATTCTTGTGATTTGCAATTTTGCATGCTACTAAGTTTTAGTTCTTCCCTGCCATTTAGGATAAAAGACAGGAAATTCTGTTTTAGGAAAAAAATACAGGAAAAACATGCTATTTTTAGGGTCTAGATACATGAACAAATCTGAACTGTGAATCACTTTTACAATGCTTTTTGAGAAATCTATGATCAACCTTACAGTTAAGTTAATTTTTGCAAAATACTCTGGCAAACTTTAGCACTTTCTATAACACACATGAAATGAATTTTAAAACTGGATAAACACATAAAATGCAACGCATCAAAATGTAAAATATATAGGTGAAATAATAAACAACTATTAGCTGTATCTTTTTAAATGTACAAATAATATTTGTTAAATTGTGCTGTATTCCTTACGCTGCTGTTCCAGCAAGTGCTGTTTATAAAGAACCATCCCAAACTTTGGCTTGCAAGGCTTCTCCTGGAGTCTTGACCATATGCAACACCTCAAAATGTAGGACATGGGTCCCCAAAAGTCCAGATTTTCAGTTGAAAATCCGGACTTTTAGAGGACCTTGTCTTACATTTAAACAAAATTAATTTTTTTTAAAAAACCCCATCAACCCCCCATGCGCATCAACCCCCCCATGCGCATCAACCCCCCCATGCGCATCAACCCCCCCATGCGCATCAATCCCCCATGCGCATCAACCCCCCCATGCGCATCAACCCCCCCATGCGCATCAACCCCCCCATGCGCATCAACCCCCCCATGCGCATCAACCCCCCCATGCGCATCAATCCCCCATGCGCATCAATCCCCCATGCGCGACTTCCCCCCATGCGCAGCTTCCCCCCATGCGCAGCTTCCCCCCATGCGCAGCTTCCCCCCATGCGCAGCTTCCCCCCATGCGCAACTTTCCCCCATGTGCAGCTTCCCCCCATGCGCAGCTTCCCCCCATGTGCAACTTTCCCCCATGTGCAACTTTCCCCCATGTGCAACTTCCCTCCATGTGCAACTTTCCCCCAAGTGCAACTTCTCCCCATGCGCAGAATCCTCACCAGTGCAACCTCTTCCTCCGGAAAACATCCCCCAGTGCACCAGGGTCTGAGCACCAAATTGGCTGGATGTTGTTCAGTCTCCCATGTTAAGTATAGGACAGAAACACATTGCCCCCTTTTCAGCCCCTGAAGGGTTAAATTTCTCCACATGGTTCTTGGTGGGTGTTCAGGTGACAGAAGGAACTCCCAGAATTCCATGCTTCAGGCCCAGCAGTTGGGGAGGAATGTTGCTGAGTCAGCAATTCTCAATGCAAAGTATAGGGAGGAAAACGCCTTGCGCCCCTTTTCACCCCCTTCCGGTTGGAATTTCGGAAAATCGGTTCATAGTGCACCCCTCAGTCATGGAAGGAACACCCACCCCAAATTTCACACTTCTAGGCCCAGTAGTTTTGGCAGGGCGGTGATGAGTCAGTGAGTCAGTCAGTGAGTCAGTGAGTGACTTTTCTCTTTTATATATATAGATGTAGCATGTGTCTGTAGCTTAGGGCAGTCGTCCTCAACCTTTTTGGCCGTGGGGACCAGCTCTGTGGAAAAGAAATTTTCCAGGGACCAGCCCAGGGGTAGGGGGAGAGTTCTCCCTCTGCCAGCTTGAAGGGAGGGCTTCCCCACTGGCTTACCCCTGAGCACAGCACAGCTGCCTCCAGCTGTAAATGCCATTTTAATAAATAGAGTTATTGCCAGGTTTCTGTGGATAGGATTGCAGGTGAGAGCGCAATGTCTCAGTGCATGTCTGCTCAGAGCAGTGACTCTCAACCTTTTTCAAAGCAGGATGTATTGAAAATGCACAAAGCCATCCTAGTTACTCTTATTGGAGAGTAAGACTCATTGACTGTAATGGGACTTATTTTTGAGTAACAGGCATTGGATTGGGCTCTGAGGCTGCAATCTTATCCTTTCTTTCCTGGGAGTAATCTCCACTGCCTACAATGGGACATTTCTGAGTAAACAGGCATAGGATTGAGCGCTGAGGCTGCAGTCCTGTTCACACTTTCCTGAGAGTAAGCTCTACTGACTACAGTGGGACTTACTACTGAGTAGAGAGGCATAAGATTGGTCTCTGAGGCTGCAATCCTCCAACAGAGCCCTCCTGCTGTGAGGAGGGGAAGAGGCACTTAGAGGAGTCCTCTTGTGGACCAGTCAGGCAGGTGCCAAGGACCACCAGTGGTCCCTGGACCAGGGGTTGAGAAACCCAAGCTTATGGTAATTGCTTTGTTTGTGGGCATTCCAAGTTGACTGTATATACAGTATTGAGTCGGACCAATAGTCTGACTGCATAAGGAGAGCTTCAAGTGTTGAAGCTGTTCAACTTGTTCAACTTCAAGTGTTGAAGTGTTCAGGTCTTTCCCGTATAAAAGGAATAATCAAAATACCCCACAAGGAATCAACCAAAGGAGCCTAGTTGCATTTGGAGCACCCCGCCCCTTAAAAAAAGTCAAGGATAACCTCTAAGAAATAATGATTCTGTGAATGTTAAAGTATGTTTGTAAGACAGCAGTCCTATATACATTTGCTTGAGCACAATGAGACTTCTGAGTAGTTAAGCATAGGACTGCGCTATATTGTAAAACATGAAAATAACAATGGTGTTACTTAAAGTAGCTGAGGCAAATTATGCTGAAGTTGTTTCATCTAATGTGAGAGCAAGAAAACGTTCTGTTGAATAACTTGCTGAGAACTTGCTGTGTTTTAGCATGCTGCAGATTTATTGTATAAAAGGATGAAAACACACTTTTTTTGCAATAAAAGGTCTATCAATACGGCTAACAATAATATAAAATACAATAAACCCATAAATGCAACATTGTTCTGCGTTCCCATAGGCATTTCCTTATGGAGTGTTTTTTAAACAAACCTTGGTTACCATAGTAAGCGCACAGGCTATCTCTGGTTGACATTGTTGTTTCATTCTATGCCTCATGGTTAGTGTAGATGTTTCCAAAAGCTCAACTGTTCCAGGGTCAGTCCATCTCAGATAAATAAACTAATATTTAACATGTTGTCAGAAATGCCTCCCTAGCAATAAAAATAAAAGTAAACATTTACACTGGTGACTGGACTTATCAACACATGCTCCCACTTCTCTCTTCCTTTTTTAGGTTTAGCAGAATTTTTACACAGAGCAATTAAAGAACTCAATAAGCTATGAATAGATGAGGGCAATCTCCAGTAAAGAACTAGTCTGCATTAGAGTAATTATAAAATATAAAATACTACAGGGAACCAAGACATTGTAAAATTAAATGGAGTGCTATAGTTTGGGACAACGTGTAATTATTGAAGAAGTATATCAAGTGAACACACATTTTCAGTCAATTAGAGCCTCCCTAGATACTTGCTACATTATGCTTCTTGCCATGAACTGTGAACCATGACATAATTTATTGTACAAATTTAATATACATTATTGTATGCAAATCATTGGATTTGCATTTGGGTTTTTTGTCCAGACTCTTGGGATCTGAAAGAATGAAAAAGTTGCAAAAATTTTCAGATGGGATTTGACACTATGCCCTAATTTGTATGTATTAATAGTTGTAGGGAAAAAGCTGAATATGTATACTAATAGCACAGCCATTATTGTCAGCATGAAATCGAATAACATTTTCAGTGTTTGTTGGAGTTTGGATTACACAAACTCCATGTTTGTTTGGATTAAACAATGTTTAACAAACTTATTAATGGTATATTATTTTTTAAAAAAACACCTGAAGCTTTTGTTTTAATATCATTGGGGGGGGGGGGGAGTTGGATGAATGTTAGAATGATTTTAACACCTTTTTTTCTCATCACATCTGGGAAATAAGACAATAACCAAAGTGACTGTGGCTTATGAATAAATAAACAGAAGTTTATGATGGAATAAATAGGTTAGTTCTTAGATTGCTACAAAATTTTGTTTTTTGCTGCTACAGTATAGAGACTGAGGGCCTAATCCTAAGGGCTGTGGTGCTGACACCTGGGGAGGAAGACCTGTTGACACTGAACCTCAGCACTGAGTGGAAATGTTGTAGTAGTGCTTGGTATAAGTCACACTGCTGGGAAGCTGTGGGGGTTTTCAGGGTAGTAGGACATATTCTGGAGTTGGGGGAGGATAGGGGAGCGACTGGCCCTGGAGGAGTGTAAGACTGACCCTGCTCTATTGCATCCTCTCCTTCATGTTGGGCTGCCTCAGTAAAATAGCCCTGTGCCCTTACTCAGGAAGGGGTCAAATGTCCCCTTCTCTCATGGAGTCCTCTATCAAGACTGTAGAATACAATGGTTGACACTTGGTGCTGTTGCATCAGGTGGCTCTGCTGATCTATCATTCTGGAATCATATACTTTAGAGTACTGAGACAAAATGTACTCGTATATACAAGAGACAGTTTCTCCGAATGAAGCAAGCAATACTTAAGTAATTGCATGGTTCTTGTTCTCTTAAAAACCTATAAAGATAACCTGCCCATCAGCTGGAAGTTCTAATAATTGACTGCCTTTGATTAATTTTGATAGGTGGCCTGAGTTGGATGGTTTCCAAGTATGAATAGATCTTAAATGCTGGGATCAAAGAAAAGAAACGAGTCACAGCAAGAGTTTTGCTTTGGCTTCTTCATGCAGCCTTTCCCACTGCCCAGTAGATAAGCTGCATTTAATACTCACTCCCCTGTTTGGTGGTGGATGCTTCACAGCAAAACATAAAATAAAGCCAAGTTCAGTTTGTTCTTCCCACCTTTCTGGGAAAGTAAGGCCCAACCTCCCCTTTCTACAGTATGAGGTGGTAAGTTGAGAGACTAGAATTCTGGACTTGTTCCACTCATACTGCAGGTGAGGAATCATATTTTAGAATTCCTTCCCATTAAAAAAAATGAATCCTGCATGTAATAAATCTTCCAGTATGTTCATCTATTAAATGCACCTACTGATGGGGCAAAAAGACTATTTTCCGGCACTGCTTTTACAAACTTTACAAACTTCAAGGTCTTTTAGGACAAGGAATCTTAAGGAATTTTATTTCTGCTGTTATGTAAACAATGTTATTTGTTTAGCTAGCTGGAAAAGGTGGTCATAATAATAATACATGCAGTGAGTGGGATGTCTTTTATTTTTTGGCATGTGGAAGTTTTAATTAATTCCCCATATTTGCAAGTGAAAGTGAAACAGGTTAGCAGTCTGTTGGTAATCCACTTCACTATTGGTAGTACATAAATTGTACTAAATGCATGTGCTAGATCAGCTGTAGAGTCAAAGTCCATAAATTCTTCTCTACTTTAGAGGCAACACCAATTAGTTGCAGTTTTTAAAATTTTTGAAGTTTGCTGAAAGCAACTTTTCTGTGCACATGACATGGTGTGTGAGTTCAAGAAGACTTCTCCCAATTTGGAAAGGGTCATTCCTTATGTTTGTCTAACAAACCACAGATAGGAAAGGCAGAAGACAAGGATAACAGAGGCAGCAATTTATCTGTCAGCCATGTGGTCTGCACCCATAACAAATCAAGTAAAGCAGAAAACGTGCTCTCATGCTACTTTTCTAGTATAATTTCATGTGCAAGTACTAGAGAGAGGGATAATTTCATGTGCAAGTACTGTATGTTTTGGTTCCTAGCTGAATAGTATTCAACTTACAGCTTTCAAGCAATTCTGGGGTTCAGACTTACAATTAAGACTTCTGAATTTGCTTTGTAGTGGGATGGAATATATAATGGAATAATAACTGGGAGCATCAGACAGGTTCAATCTCTTAAACGTTACCTGAGTAGTGGCATATGGATGACAAGTACTTTATTGTAAACATAAGTAACACCCAGAAGCTTTGTTTTCTTACATTAGCAATTTTGGACAGCACTTAAAGCAGTAGAAAGATCAATTACACTTCATTATAAATTGACTTGGTCTGGTTCTAACCACAGCTGGTCTACAATGAGGTTACTATTGATTGCTGTCTTGTTTGCAGGTTCTTTTCTCAATTGCCATAGAACTTGATATGAAAGGCTTCTTTTAACTGAAGATCTGACTTCACTAGCTGCCTAAAGTTATTGTGAAAATGATACAGGGGTGAATCAGGTGTGTAGGGCTCCCCATATACCCCCATGTACACCCTGTCCAACTATCCATGTCCTCTTCCTGGCTCAGGCTGAGCCTTACAGTACAAAATCTTGGAAGATTTTCTAACACACCTCGGCAGAACAGATTTTGCCCGTTCTGCTTACTCAAACCTGACTCCATTGACCACATTCTACTTCGCTGTCCTGCTCACCTTGTTCCTAGATCCACTTTTCTTGCCCCTTTTCTCTCATCCCTTCCTCCCTCCCTGGCTGATCCCTTACCAATCCTTCTAAGTGACTTCTCCCCTTCAATTACAAATCTTATGGCAGATTATTTGTTAGCAGTTTTTGTTGCCAGCCGTAATTCCCAGTCCCCGCCTCTCTAGGTATACATTTTGTTAACCTTTTCCTTCCTTATTATTTGCTGTTAATTCTTATTATTGATACCAATAAAGGTTATGTTGTTGTTGTTGTCAGTACAAAAAGGCACTTCTGTATTTTCTGGGGGGAAAAAAATCAGAAGTTACATTTTTAAAGCCTTGTAGGCATTTCCTGCAGATATCTGATGGCAAGGGGGACAGGATCTGGCACATGCCCTCATCATAGGATCAACTCCATTTTGCAGCCTCTTTTATGCCCCTGCCCCTTTTATGTCCCTTCCTGTACCTGTTCTGTCCTGCTCCCCATCCTACCTCTCCTGCTGACTTACATGCTCTAGCCAGTGATGGGAGAGTGAATGACATGGGCAGAAAGAAGCTGGCCATTCCCACTAGCATCCTGACACCATGCTGTTTATGGTGCTTTTCCAGTTTTTAAAGCTGGCAAAACACTCATTCTACTAAAGCCTAATAGAATTGGGATGACAGTCTGTTAACAGCATTTTCAGTCCTATCCATTGCTTAATTCTCTTGTTTGGTGCATCAGTAGCATCTCTTGATATTATTGCTTTGGCACCATTGCAGTTCTTCTTGGCTGTTGTTTTTAAAGGCCATCAAATGCCAAAGTCTGATTTATTGTATTCTTTAAATAGTGTATAGATGCAAAAATCTTTACAGTACTTTATAGCTTTATACTTAGATATTTAACTGGTATCTTATCAAGAAATGGATACAGATCCCTACATAGAATTTTTTGTACATAGATTTTACTCAACACAAATGGTCACTGCAAATCACAGTTTAAAAAACTGCTTTTCTACTGTTGTAGAGAGGTAGTCATTCAAGCAATCATTCCATTTTTCAGTACCAGAATCAAACACATGCAAATATTGAGGCACTATCATATTCCATTTGGCACAACAGAGGAAGCAAGAAACCTGGAAGTGAGTCTTTAAACCTATTTTTCCAATGTTTTCTTTATACATGAATTTTTTTTAATCCACGAGAGGTTCTGGAACAGAACCCTAGTGGTCAAAAAGGGATACCTGTAAATAGGAGCAGAGGATTTGGTACGATGGTGGAAGGATGTCTTTGGTTATGAAATTATCTGCTGACCATTGGACTTTACCTATTTTTAACACTAACTTTGGAATTTTACCACTAAGGCTACAATCCAGGGTCAATTTACAGGACCCAATCCAGGGTCACAATGTGTGTGCAAATATTTGACTTCTGAGTTGACAGGTGTATGTTTCGTGTATAGTTGCACATGCCTCTGTTCCTTCAAACAACACATAAAAGGTGTGGCCCAGTTTTTACTGGTACTTCTACTGGTCTTATTTTTCATGTAAAGTGTAAATAGGGCCCTATGGTCCTTCTACTGGCCCTATTTTACAATGTTAACCAGACATGAAAAGAATCAAGAGAAAATCTCATAATTACAGAGAAAGGACAAAGTTATAGAGTGATAAAATAAGCTAAATACTGATAGTTTTTTTGGGTTTGTTGGCAAGAGTCACCAAGGCAAGGCTTAACAACTGATTCTAGTACCAATACTGCGAGTCAATGTTGCTTTTAAAAAAAAAATCTTTCTTATTTTGTCAAATTTAGCCACTCGACTTACTTTTCAATTGTAGCTTTTACCACTGATATCATGTAGGATGGAAAGATGCCTAATAGGACCTACTTTTCCTTCCACACAATAAAATAAAATTAATGTAGAAGTCCCAAGTGTACGTTGGAGAAAAATCTAGAGCAGGGGTCTCCAAAACCCAGCCCAAGGGCCAGATGCATCCCTTGGTGAGCCTCAGTGGCCCTTCACAAGATCCTCCTATCCGGCCCTTCGGCAAGCCTTGCAATCCACTCCAATACTTTCTTATATATAAATTTGTTCAAATTTGAAATGTAAATTATTTTTTATTTTATTTCCTAATTATTTAGTAGAAAATAAGTTTTCTGGCCCCCGACAGAGTGTCAGAGAGATGATGTGGCCCTCCTGCCAAAAAATTTGGAGATCCCAGATCTAGAGCTCTGTCTGTCTATCCTAACCATATCTACTCAAAAGAAAGCCCCATTGTGTTCAGTGGGTCTTACTCCCAGGAAAGTGTCTTTAGGATTGCAGCCCTAATTGTTTTCTAGTTTCTTTCTTATGGTTCAGGCATTATTGCTATATCTTTTCTGTGAATTTATATTTTTCATGGCACTAATTCAGTTTTTTGTTCTTGCTGTAAGAACTTGCTAGGTGTGCTCTTGCTGTGTGTCTGGCTGAGTATATCATGAGGTGCTCTAATATCTGAATGTCATCCCATATCCATGTGCATAGAATCCAAAAGCTAAAGGTCAATTTAGATTCACTTTTTCAGAGTTTTTAGTCAAAAAAACCCTTTATGCTAGAGTTTTGAAGTTCTGTTTCCCACAATATTCCAGTTATTTCCAATATAAAACTTACAATATTTGAAGTTCTGTTTCCCACAATATTTTATAAGCTTATAAAAGATACAGTCCTTCCCTTGACAGTTCAGGTGGGACATTTACATGTGGGAATTCATACCTGATCTGGTCGCTGTTAGCAAAAAATGTGTTATATGAAATGGTTTGTGTTTGTCGGGTGGTGAAGAGTGGGAAAGGAAGTGACAAAAGAGAGAAGGGTCATGCACAGCAGCTATGAGACTCAACCAGTGAGGTTGGTTGTGTCATGATGTTTTTAATTAACTTACTGCAATTCCAAGGCGTTTATTTTTACATGTTTTAAATATGTTTTATTGTTAAGTTATTTTAAATTGGTTTTTTACTTTATTGTATTACGTGCTTTTGTTAGCCACCTTAGGGACCCTACTGTGGGACAAAGGTGGGAGACAAGTATAATAAATAAATAAATAAATAAAGACTCAATCCTTGGCAGCTCTATTCAGAAGTAGTCCCACTCCAGTCTCCTCCCCATCCATGCACTTGGTACAATCTGCCCACACTTGTTACTCACAAAAGATGGTACAGTAGTGCCTCACATAAAGAGCTTAATTCGTTCTGGAGGCATGCTCTTTAAGTGAAAGCAGATTTTCTCATAGGAAACAATGGAAACTCAGACGATTGGTTCCACAACCCCGAAAATATTCATATAAAAATATTAACTGGATGTAAAAATGATGACAAAACACTGGAATTGAATTCAAAACATGCATTCAAGGGCATGATCCTATGAAGTCTACTTAGGCTGCAATCCTAAAGACACTTTCCTGGGAGTAAGACACTTTCTGAGTAGACATAGGAGACTGCAATCAAAGAAACTTTCCTGGGAGGCTTACCTGGGCTGCTGCTGGAGGTTCAAGGTGGTTGGTGGGGGGCAGTTAGGGGCAGCTGCCTCTGTCACCTCCAGGCAACTGCCCCCAAGTTGGAGACAGTTAGAGGCAGCAGTGCTGGCCAGCAGCCCTTTTAAAGAGCCTTTGCGCGAAGCATCAGGGCTGTATAACTGTTTTTTAAGTGAAGTGAAACTTATTATGTGAAGCAAGATTTCTTGGAAATGTTTGCTCTTTATGTGAAACACTTGTTAAGCGAGGTACCACTGTCCTTGGAAAGAAAGGTCACTTGCAAAACAAAAATAATACAGAGACTTTGGACAGCCAGGGCCAATTGATGTAGATAGTTCTGGACTAGATACGCCAACTTATTGTTTACTTTATTTAAATAAACATTTGAAACTATGCTGTTCTATATTTACAGATGCTTCAGAATATCAAGACTTTGATAGAAAATGCAGATAATGTTTATGAAAAAATAGTCCAGTGCCAAAAAGCAGGTAAATACAACTCTCATTTTTAAAATACAAATAAATGTTAACAGTTTTATAACATTTTGCACTGAGTTAAGCTGTTTTTGTTCAAAATTGCATTTATACAACAGGGACCCAAGAAGAAATGGGTTAATCTATCCCACTGAACAATATAACATTCAACGCTAAGTTTTTGTTAAAATCTCCAAAATTCAGTAAATGATGTTATCCCTACTTTTGAGATTTGTGTTAAGAGGCATGCAAGAGGCATTCCTGCAATACAAACAAAAACTCGTGACTGCAGCTAACTGATTAATCAGTTTTTCATTTCATCACTAAACTGTTTTAGTCTTTCATTACATCTCACTGTGGGTATAAATTTTGTTTTTTGGCTAGATGAAGTATTTAGAAATTCAGTCACTTGCCAAAAGTCACAAATTACTTTAACTGGGATAAGAACCAAGTCTGCCTCAGCTTGCCTATGTCAAAATCTGAAAGTGTTAACTGAGACAAGGATTAAATGTGTAGCGTCTGCTGATGAATATTTAATGGTACTTTGAATTATATATAATATTTATGATGCATAGTATATATTGCCCCCCCGCCCTCTCTCTCTCTCTCTCTCTCTCTCTCTCTCTCTCTCTTATTTTCATATTTTATTTGACAATGAATAGAAAATTCATGCCAACAGCCTGTATTTTAATTCTGGATGGATGGATGCCTGCCATAGTCAGACAGACATCATTTGGCAACAGTGTGCCTGATCTAAGGGTACAGGATATGGTGTGTTATAAAAAGTTGCTTAATTTCTGCTAAATTTTCCTTCTTTGTAAAGCACATAATGTTGCCTTGGAAAGTAGTGGAACTATTTAAAACCAAACAACGTCAGGTCAATAATGGTGATTACAGTGATATAGATATTTAGTGGTATTTAGGCTATAAAGCAGGCCTCCGTCAGTCTTGAAAGACTATGGTATCCTGCTCGGCGCTGCATATGCTGCATGCGAAGCACGAAAGCCTGGGTTGGATTGTTATGGCTGTTACCCAAGCAGCAAATCCCCCCTCTCCACACTACTGAATTAGTCCAGTGGAAAGGCAGACCAATACGATTGGATCCAGCTGGCATCGCAGAGCTGGGCTAAGGACAGGAGCTCACCCTGTCTTGTGGGGCCGACCCGGGAATCGAACCCTGGCCTTCTGGTTAACAGGCGCAGCGTCTTTACCGCTTGCGCCACCCTACAATACAGAGTAACTACGGCACCTTTTACACCGATGTAGTTATGGTGCCACCTATGGGAAATGCATAGAGCAATCCAGAGTAAGTGCCTCTTATGTCTTCCCGTAGTTACTCTGGATTGTAGGGTTCATTAGAAATGTTAGTATATATGGTCACTTTTGTGTTCTCAAGGAGATGCAAAAATGTTCAGATAGGTTGAGTTCAGTGTTTCTCAATTGATAGTTGGCGTGAGGTGGTGTACAGTGATGTGACAAACAGTGGTATGACACATGGCTTGAAGAGCAGAGCTCCATACTTTTTGCATGCTCAAGAAATCCCACTTGTCTGCCCTAAACATCTTACTGGTATTTATTGCATTGTGTTTAGCCTCCCAACCCAGAATTAACTTGTAATTGCACCATTGCCAGTTACTTTCAGTGGAACTTCCAGTAGGTAGACCATGCGAAACAGTAAAATGAGGACAAACATTGAGAAACTCTGATCTAGCTGAATTGAGAAAGACAAGCTTTTGAAGTGGACAGAAGTCTTGTCCTCCTGATAGAGTTATAATTTGTTCCAGTAGCATGCTTGTAATCCAAAACTCTTATAATCAAAAGTGGATTTTCTCATAGGAAATAATGGAAACTCAGATGATTGGTTCTACAATCCAAAAATATTTATATAAAAATATTTACTGTATATAAAAATGTAATATAATGCAAGACACTGTCATAAAGAAAATATTGTACAGTATTGCACTGTACTGTACCTTTGAAAACCTTCATGGCTGGTGTCTGGGAGACGAGAGAGGAGGATGTCTTTCACTATCCCTAACAGAGTCACTGCTGTCCATTGGCTCAATGGAATCTGTCTTTTTGTGCAGCTTTAACATTCCCATACTGCTGATGGGGAGCAGCATTGGAACATTGAGAAGGCACACCTTCCACACACAGATCCCACACACACCTGGCTCAAGTTGCTCCCCCCAGATCCCCCCATGAGTTCCCTGCCCATGGCAATCCGTACCAAACTTTTCCCAGGGCCCAACCTCAGCTCAAGCTACCCCTCCAGTAACCTCCCTTGAGTTCTCCCTCCATGGAAGCCTGATCCAAACTTCCTCAGAAGAGCTCGTCTTCCAAGACAGTGCTCTTAAACCAAGTCAAAATTTATGAGAAAATTTTGCTTGTAGTCCAAGTCACTTGTAAACCAAGGTACCACTGTGTATGTGAACATTAATTGCATGTTTCCCTTGTCATCATAGCCAATCTGCTCAAATTTTTAGCTGAATTACAATTAGTTAAAGGCTAGTCTGCACACACATTTTGGGAGAGTGATGTTTCTGTCTGTTGTGTTTTTTACTTGGGCTGGTGTGAATCTAATCATCCTTACACAGGTAAGGATTGATGTGCAGAATGTATTTGCTATATGGATCATTGCTAGTGATTGCTCTATGCTTCTTTCTATGAATGCCACTCTCCCAAGCAATACTAAAAATCTGTGTGGCAAGCTGATGGTTTAAGTGTCATTCACATTAGTACCCAAATTGTGTGGTGAAGATCGGTTAGTGAACTGGTTAAGCTGGTGGTAAAAATGTGCATGAGTGCATTGGAGTTTGATCTGTACCATGGATCCTGGTCCTGATTAGTGTGCCATTGCGTATTATTTAGAGCACCATATACAAATATCAGATATTTGTATTAATAAGTAACCTTGCTGCATCTGATTAAAGTCCTATGTTTAGTCAACCCCCTGTTTGCTCTGCATTCAGTAATGTTGCCAAATATTTACTGCGCTACATTTAATTGTGGCTAGTACTTCTTCGTGAAGGAAGAGAATGAATAATTTCTTGTGTTTTATCCTTTGTGAATTATTATTTCAGGAAGCAGCAATCTGCATTTCAAGCACCTTAAAGGCAAGATCATGAAACATTGTTTGCAATGAGATGTTTTCATAGGCTTTGGGATCTGTGAAGCTCTCTTTAGGATCAAAGTCCTTGTGTGTGTGTGTGTGTGTGTGTACATTGTCATCTCTGTATATGATTCTTTATGTGGAAGGAGAAATATAATTCCTCCCTGGGGTAGGGGGTACAATCTGGATAGCCCAAGGAAAACAATGAAGACATGGGAGTATATGCATTTTTGAATTGCATGTATCTAGACTTTTATGCAGTACAGAAAGAGTAAGGTGCCAAAGCCTTTATAGAAAGCAAGTATTTTTAAATAAGAAGTTTGAAGGAAGTAAGATAGGGTATATCACAGTGCAAAATTTATAGTATCTTTAATAAGCTCAGAAAGATCTGTTTAACTGGACTTGCTGTGTTAATTAAACCAATTGTTGGCTTAAGTGAATAATAGAGTCTTAGCCTTTATTGAATTCTTCTAATTTCAAGTAAAGGGTACATCCATTTATCTTGGACTGTCACTGTGTGGTGAACCCATGTCTGTACCGAACTACTGCCATGCTACTGGTGGGGCTCATATTACTGAAAGTCATTCTCACTCTCACAGAGATTCCCTTTCCATAGAAAACTAGCATGTCAGCCATTCTAGCCTTGTCTTCTCCATAAAAGTTGGTTTGTGCAAAGGGTATGTTCTGTATGGAGGAACATTCATTATTGTGAACCTGCACTAAAATATATGTATTGACTGAAAACTTTTTGGATGCAGATTTTGGTGTTTTCTAGTTAGAAATGCAGGAGAAAGAGTTAAGTGGTTCTTATTCCAAATGTGCATTTTTTGAATTTTATAATTTAGGTAGTGATATAGATAGCAGATGCAGTAGATACATACGAAGGTGTAAGATGATATGTAGCAGTGTTAGAGAATTGGTTTTTTTTACTGAATTTGCTGAATTTTGTGGTTTGGGGTTTTTTTTTACAAAAATGAAAAGTGCAGAAAGTGGTTTTATGAATTTTTATTTTATTATGACAGAAAGAATCCATCTCTAGATATAGGTCAGACACATGTTTAGTATCTTTATGACATCTTTGGTGGAGTAATGATTCATTTAATAAAGGAAAGGAGATGGAAATTAGGGAGAAAGAACAAGGAGGTGAACTTGCTCCATAAGCACTTTATATTACTGTATATTCAGATACATGTTTCAGTGTTGTTATGACTCCAAGTTCATCCTGTGCAGCTACACTTTACTTATTGTTTGCATTTACATTCTGTCCTTTACCACATGGGCCCAGAGTGGCTCTCAACATTAAGAAACATAGTAAAACAACAGCAGTCACTTAGGCTGCAATCCTTAAGACACTTTCCTGTGAGTAAGATCCATTGAACACAGTGGGGCTTACTTCTTACACTCATTCTCTTGCAAATAAAGGCTTATCAGAATTCAGTTAAATGTCTTTTGTGTGATATTTAAGTTAGGCCTTTTCTGTTTCTACTATAATTCAGTTCACTGACTTTGGCTGCAGTCCTAAAGATACTTTCCTGGGAGTAAGAACCAATGAATACAATGGGGATTACTTTTGAGTAGACATGGTTAGGATTGTGCTCTTTGCAACACCTAACTTTTTTTAATGCTTTGTCAATTGTCTCTGAGAAATAAGTATTGGCACTCATCAGTCTTGAAAGACTATGATATTGTCTGTATATGAAGCACAAAGGCCTGGGTAGATTAATATGAAGGGTAGGTTGTTACCCAAGCAGAAAATCCCCCCTCGCCATGCCACTGAACCAGTCCAATGGAATGGCAGAGCCGATACGATTGGTTCCAGCTGCGTCGCAGAGCTGCGCTAAGGACAGGAGCTCACCCTGTCTTGTGGGGACCCGTGTCTCTAACCTTGGCCTACTGGTTAACAGGCACAGTGTCTTAGCTACCTGTGCTACCCACACCCTCTGATAAACTTGGTGATGATATTCAGTGTCAAAGTGCGTGGTTTGCACTAAATACATCATTAGATGCTTTTTAACTATTGATTGGAGTAGTCAGACTTGTTCCAATCAGAACCAGAGAGAGAGGGGGGGGGTAGTATATGTGTATTGGGAGGAACTTTAATTATTATTCCTGTTTGTCCTGGCAAGACCACTCCATTTAGGGACCTGCCCTCAAATAAGCTGGCTCTAATGAGGTGTTTAAAGTAACATTTACTTTAGCTTTTACACACCTATATTTGTCCAATTCTAGTTATATAATTATTAAACTATCTTGAAGCCTCTAGAGCTTCTGGATTCTATCCCTTTCAAATCCTGTCTATTCTTTTCTACTATTTTTGCACCCTTAAAATTGCTGCAGCTGATGGCATAAACTGTCTGATTTGTTAACATCCTAGAAGTACCGGTACATTGACAAGGAGAAATTGATAAGGTGAAGTACTGTATTTTTACAGGTGGAAATGCTTTTTTTCCAAAGGTCACAGGCTTAGGTTTATTATTTGAATATTGTTTTATGAAACCCTGTTTTGTGATATAAATTAAAACAGCTCCCACTGTGGATTTTGGTGAAGAACAGTGTTTTGAAGGATAGGAAAGTGGGAAATAGAGCTAATTATATTTGGGCAGTAAGTGAAATGTGGTGGTGTTTCTGGCTAAAGGAACACAGATAATAACTCTTGAGTCTTGGTCTTAAGGTGGTTTCTGACATACGGTTGCGATATGAAGTCTGCTTGAAATGACCTCTTTTTGTGTCTATTGTTGAATGTGCTACAAAGATCAGCCACCACCGTCTTCATAGAGTTTGAAAACTGTCAACAGAATTGTTTTGTGGCAGACCAGAGAAATCAATACTTGGAATGGCAATGCCAAAAAAAAAAACTGTGGGCTTCATGGACTTAAAAGTAGAAACAAGGAAAACTGATTATTCACAAATCTCACACTCATGCTCTATTATCAAGCAAGGGTGATGTGAAGGTTTGGATGCATTAAGAATGCAATGGTTGTTTGTCTGCTGCATGAGATGGAGAAACCTTTTCCTCAAAATAATATATCTGTTGCCAGTTCATAGCCTATTTTCAAAAGTCAAACGTGCATATTTATGAGCATTTATAAAAAGTTACCCACATATACTCAAGTATAAGCCGACCTGAGTATAAGTTGAGGCACCTAATTTTATCACAAAAAATTGGGAAAACTTATTGACTCGAGTATAAGCCTAGGGTGGGAAATGTAGCAGGTACTGGTACTGGTCCTTTTCCTTGTAGCCTTGGAACTCATAGGCTGCAATCCTAAATACACTTTCCTGGGAGTAAGCCTCATTGAACTTAGTGGGGCTTACTTCAGAGTAGACATGCATGGGACAGGGTGACCAGATGCCAGACCCAAAATTCCTGAACCCCCAGGCCAAAATTCCTACCCGCTTTATTTTTTATAGTTTTTGTTTTTTTTTGTTTGTTTTTTGGCCGTAACTTTTGATAGGAAGGAGATATCTCAAAACTGATTTTTTCATTGGATTCTGCTCTTCAATATGAATCCAGTGGTATATGACATGATGGGGTTTGATCCCACCACTTTTCAGTTCACCCGAGTATAAGCCGAGGGGGCTTTTGGGGCCCATTTTTGGGGCCCCAAAATCTCGGCTTATACTTGAGTACATACCGTATGTTTACTATCTAAAGCAACACAACAAACAGGCAGTATTTTTAAAAAAGCTATTTCTGGGGGGCTCAAGATGTTATCCACAGGGTACTGACCAGATAAAGCTGTCTGTAGATATATTATTTTGCTCCTTTACATTAGAAAAATTCATGTGTCTCACCTCAACTGCTTTTTCATTTATGCCATTTTGTTAACAATACTCATACGTGTTTCCTTTCTGCAGTAATAGCCTCTTTAGCCAAGTGGCTAAAGTGTGTTACATAAGGCAATTTATCACTCATCTTTTAGGACACTGTTGACTTTGGCAATGGTGGGAGGGGAGAGTTAATATACCTTTTTTGGTTAGCCAGAATGGAGCACCAACTGGTGGTGGTGGTTGATAACCTTGAAATTTCCCAAGATTGCATTTCTGTGCTTTCCTGTTTGGAGCAACAAACAAGATGTGAAATTCACTGTTATAAGTGCTTAAATCCACATTTCACTTGTAGAAAGCAGTCCTCTTAACTAAGCAGTCTTCTTAACTTAATACAGCAGATATAAATTAATGCAAAGCATATGCTTCATCATGTCGTCCTGCTTATGAGAGATGTACTGCCTGAAAAGATTGACAGAGGAATTAGATGCTTATTAAGCTATTCCTTTCTTTTAATGGATATACGGATTAACAAATGAGAATCAAGTGGAATTGCCATTTGAAGAAAAAGAACCAATTATTTTAAATTAATGAGGTACTTCTCATAAGAGGATATTGTTTAAGTGAAAAGCTCTAGAAAACATTTCATGGTTCTGCTACAGCTTCCCTATCATGTTATGATTCATGACTTGTGTGTTAGAGTTCTTCTAATTGCCATAAAGCAGGGGTGGGCAAGCTGGGCCACTTTAGGAATCCTGGATCTTTAACAATTGTATAGAAGATTGTATATATACATGAATATAAAATAAAGTTGAGGTGGGGAGTCTGAGAAACAGGACCAGATTTCCATTGGGAATACCTCTTCTTTATCGCCTCCTCCACACCAGCTACCTGGTAAAGGAACTCCTGTGTGCAGTAATAGATGGCCAAAGATGAATTTGGATTCTCAACTGTGTAGTTGAGTGTGTATTTAAACAGTACTGTTTCTTATATTTTCCCTGTGCAATTTTTCCCCTCTGTGCTTTTTCCCCCCCGTATAAAGTCTGACATTTGTTGACAAAATATTTATAATATTAGGTACTGTCCTGAAAGAGAGAGTTCTTCTGTCGGAAAAATTAAAAACAAAAACATTTAACATTGTTTTCCTTTTCCAGCAATGGAGTTTCACGAACACTTGCAAAGTATAGGAACAAAGGAAGGCTTGAAAGAGAGAAAACTACAAAAAGCAGTGGAAAGTTTTACCTGGAATATTACAATCTTAAAGGTAATCACTCTGTTAACATATATTGAGGATATACTGTGTTTTTTGTTTTAAACCATGGGTTTCCAATTTTAATTGCCTAAAAAGGGGATAGTTATTAATACCTATTTTAATACCAGTATTAATACTGATACCAAATATGGCTTTCCAGAATAAACAATGAAAATAATGCAATGTTGTCTCATAATATTGGAAGAAGAACATGGGACCTGTGTATGATCTTGTAAGGTACGCTTTCAAATTGACATTGCTCTGCAAAGCTGTTAACTTGAAGCCAGGAGAATTTTGGAAAATGAAATGGATTTCTTGATCCAGTGAATCCTGAGCTGTCTTCTCAATTTCAGACCCACCTATGAGTTTCAATACCCTTTCTCCCATTGACTCCATGTTCAGGTAGCTGGATTTAAGTCACAGGATTATTTGTTATGGGTGGTGGTGGTTATAATGCCCATACAAGGCAGTGGAATGGACAGAGAGTCCATGGCAAAGGTTGGAAACTCTTAGTTGGATCTGGAATGAAAAAAGAGTTCAGTTGCATTCAGCATTTACGGATTAATCTAGCTTTTTGCATGGATTTGAGTAAGAACAAGTATAGAGCTAGAGCAGGTATAAGAAAATTGCCATTCTCCAAAGAAAGGGACATTTCTTTGGTCGAAGTGTCCTTGCTCTTGAAGACGGAAAGCTGCCAATGTTCTTCTCTTTTATTTTTGTTCCTTTAAAGCTGTATTTAAAATAATGTTTGCTAATTGTGTTGGTGTTCTGTCTTTGATGTTTTCCTCTTCAAATGTTCCCTGTGCTAGCTGAATCTCCTGTTCTGTATGTAAGCCTGGTGAGATCACTGATTTTCTGCAGAATGACAGGGCTCTAAAGAGGCTCTGCATGGCTATTGGAAGCCTGTTTACTTCTCAGAAATGTTTTCTTATTTTCTGTTAAGAGAAAAATGAAATTCTTTTCAGCTCTTTCAAAATCAGTCAATAGCATTTAAAGATGTACACAGAAAATATATTAACATGTTTTCTTTTTAGTAATGGAATACCCTTACTTTGCATTTTTTTTCTCTGTGTAACTCTAGAACACTTTTGTCTGAATATCAAATCATGTAATGGACAAGGAATTTTACATATGGGAATATACAATTAAAATGCACAATGGTTTCCATTTGTTATGTGCAATGTTTTCCATTCAGCAGAATGAAGAAGTGTAGCAGAATTAGTGCAGCTGCCTGCCTAGATACCATCAACTAATTCAGCCTCCATCTTTCTTTCTCAAACCAATAAAGATCCCATTTATGTGCTGAGTAACTCACATCTGCACTGAACTGTGGAATCTATTTTAATGATATGAAATTTCATGCCATTCTCTCTCACCCACACATTTGAAAGACTTTTTTCAATTTTTTTAAAATACAGTTTCATCTCACCTCCTCTTCGCCTCATTCTTCCCACTCAGAAACTTGTTATTGCAGAAATATGTTCAACATATAAACTGTAACCCTTGTCTTATTTCTCCCACACATCTCCCATCAATTACAACCAGTGTTTTTTTTCTTTTTGTCATATTCATGGCTGTTCCTCTCAAGTGCCGATAGTGTGATGGATCATGCCCTAAATGACAGTTCTTTATAAAGGGAATGTGTTAAGAAAAAAACATCATTCAGTTAGCACTTCTTAAATATGAGCTAAGGTATGAACTTTCCCAAAAGTCATCAATTCTATACATTAAAAATTCAGAAATTTCCATCAAATTAACTTCCAGAGCATCAGGACCAAAGCCTGATGGCTTATACAGTCCTGTGTTATACATCCAGTGATAGCTCTTGGCTGGAGACTCTGGTGAACCTAATCTTCCTCTACACTTAATACCTGTTACCTTTTCATCTACTAAGACAGCATTTTCCAAACTCTCTGGGCAGCTATAAATCCTTCCTGAGGATGGCATGACCGCTTTTGCGATTGTACCAATGCTGGGAGCATCAGGGCTATTTTCAGACTCACCATACCATGCATATGCTCTCCAGAGGATGGGAGAAGTCTGCAGGACCCTTTCTAAGCCCCCATGCACTTAAAATTGTTCAAAAAACCCAACCCAGTTCCAGTCTCATGATGAAAACCAGAAATGAGTCACATAAGCATTTTAAGGGCTTCATTGAGTCTAGAAATACCCACAACATCTCCAGTCACAATTTCTCCAGGAGCACTGGTGCTGCTGTCATGGTCACCATGCCCCTTATGGGGACAGGATCAGAGGTTTTTGGACTGGGATGTTGTGATGCCCCAATTTGACAACTTTTTAATAAATATGGCACCAAAATGGCTCAGGATTCAATACCATTCCCATTTCAATGCCATTTTTCTCTATGGCTCTTTTGTAGTTTCTGTGGTTTTAAGGGGGGAAATGATAGGATTTTGTGCTGCTTTTTGGTAAATGGCAGTTAGACAAACTAGTTCAGTTACCATATTGTAAGAATGCAGTCTTATATATATTTTCTGGACAGTAAGACCATGTAATACCATGAATTGCCTTCTCTGTTAAAATGTATAGGATTTGCTGTAAGTTGAATTTACTGGTGACTATTTAAAAGTTGAGGGGTACATATGAACAATGAAGCAAAAGAGTACCCATTTGAGTACCCACCCAGCAAAACGGGGATGGGAATATTCGCTTTTCTGTCTTCTATCAAAATGCCTTTTTTCGTCTTCTGAACCTGCTACTGAGGGCCATCTCTCATTAAAATACTTTATTTCCAGAATTCTCTGTTAAGTTTTTTCTAAAATTAGTTTAGCCTGCCCTATAGCAATGGACACAGGTGATTGAGGGTCCATGTTAGGTAGCGTAAGACCAATTATAGTTAATTTGAAGCATTTCTGTTATAGCAAATTCTTGACTTGATTAACTGGTCTGCAAGGTCAGTGTCAGAAATTATGTAACCTTGTAACTTGCAGGGAACTGCAGATGCATCCTTATTCTGGCACTTATGCAATAGATTTTTGTCTCCATGATCCAAATGTATTACTTGCAAATGTGCATTCCTTGCAAATCTCTGAAAATTAATGTAGTAGTAACTATTGATTTTTGCACAGTCATATAGCTGTTATCAACTGGTTTATCCAGACATCACTTCCTTCCCAAGGAACCAGGATGCCTGACTATTATAATTTTTTGATGTTTTATGCTGTTCCCAATAAAGCTTCTTTTTAGAGTTGGTAGATGGTAATTTCTATGGTATTCCTTTTCATTATCTCCATATTCATTAATTGTGCTCATCCAAATTTTCACCGTGAGAATCACTTTTGGTAACATAGATGGTAGGTGGGTAGAAAGATGGAAAACTGTATTACAATTGCAGATGTGCTGCAGAAAATACAAACTACTGGAAAGAGGTGTGTATGGTCTGTGTCTGTCTCTGTACCACCTCAAGATGGATGGGAATGAAGTTAAATTGCCAGTTCTCAGTTTCTTAACTTGCAAATCTAGCTAACTCCATTTATTGATAAACTATGGTCGTGATAATGGTTAACTGGTAAATAAAAACTGGTAAATTTCAAAATCAAAATAAGTATTTAATTGCTTCTTTTTTAAAGCTTCTGTTCATTCCCTGGAGCTTGAATTGGACACCAAAAGCTTTTCAGGTTGTACCTAACATGTAATTCACTGAGTTTATTTTAAAACATGCAAAAGTGAGCTTTGACTAGCTTAGGTTTAAACAACTCGAAATCAAAAAGTGGACTAAATAACAGTCAAAATAAATTGTGGAGTGCTGAGGTTTGTGGAAACATTTGCGATAATGTATATGTGATTCATCTGTTCTATTAGAATATTTATATTAACTTTCTTTGTTTCTGTCTTATGGGAAAAAGAAAACCACCAGTTTTCTTTTGACAGATTAAAGAATGTTATTGAAGGCATAGTTCCATGGATTGATGTTCTCTGTTACAGAACAAATGTCTCATCTCTTTAAAAAATTAATTTTCCATTTGTATGACTCAAGCAAAAGTAATTTAGTCCACTTGAATCTATAAAATATATTGTATCTCTCACTGATGGAAATATGAATAATTAATATTTTTCCTGGTGCTATAAGGTTGTGTGTTCTTAGTTGACATTTATTTACTCCAGGCTTTTTGTCCTTGTTGTCTCAAGGGGATGCATTTCTGCCTTTTCCTCCAGTTCTGTCTGCCTTTGCTATGCAAAGTTTTTCATTTTTACATACTGTAAAGGAAATTTTCCTCAATATCTTTTGGAGAGGAACTTGGTGCCACCTTTCCAGCAGTTCACAGGAGCTGCTACTGAAAAAAAGGCATTTCTTACCACCTCTGGTACTGAGGTGACTAGAACCAAAATAAATCCTCCAACGTTTTAACATAGACAGAGTTTTTCTTAACAAGACAAAGGCATAATTCATGTTCAAGAAACTATTTGCCACCATCCAAAGGTTCCTTACATGTGCAAGAACTTCCATTTAGACAGGGCAGCTGAATAATCTAAAACTTCAATTGCTTCTGCCATCTCAGACTCAAGTAGGGTTACAGGGATTTCAAGTATCCCATAATTATTGAATGGCTTTGCTTGTCAAGCAAAGAGTAGTCAACAGTAGCCAAGGCTTTCTAATTACATTTGCCAAAGATAAACTGCTTTAGACTTGGGGTGTGATCAGAAATAAGGGTGAAAACTATGGCTTATGTATAATCCTGAGGTTGCCCATAAAATGTGGTTTGAGACCCACAAACCAGGGACTCCAAAAACAGAGTCTGAAGCTGCTTTGCAAACCACAGCTTGTGCCAATAGTGGTTTTGCATTTATGCCTGAATTCACAAACCCATCGTTGAAGAAGCAACCTCAAGAAGCAATAGAAGTGAATGTACAAGCTTATAAAGCTGAGTGAGACCCAAGCAGACAGGAAACAAAAGCAGACAACAACAATAAAACATTTTCTGTCTTGTCTGTAAGCTCAAACCATGCTTTGCGTTTTTAATAGTGGTTATGCAAACCATGGTTTCAGATTATGTCTTAACCTAGCCCCAGTGTCCAAAACTTTATATCTGGCATCTTACAGCTCTATTGTTCACTTCAGATTCCTTCAGCATGGTGTAGCGATTCAATTTTCTACTGCAGTCCCCTGAAATAATTCAGATGCTTATTAGGATTCAAACTAGGCTTCCTCTGAAGTCTCCCTGATGTGAGGATTGCTAATTCCAGCTGATGTTATTCCTGAAGTTTCTAGCTCCTGGTTCCCAAAAGAGAAGTTTCTAGCTCCCATTCCCAAAGGAGTTAATGAGAATCCATTTTCATAGCTCTTTATGTGGCAGCAGGAATTTGCAAGATAAAAGGGGCATTTGTAACTTGCTGGCAAGAAAAGCTTTGGAAGCAACATTTATAAACTAAAAAAGTTTGGGTTCCACTTTTCAGTTTTTTTCACTTTTGGACAGTGTTCTGGTCTCTAATCTGTCCAGTAAATGGAGGATGTCTCTGTGTGTTTGTTTTTGCACACAAACATAGTTATATATAATAGCAATTAAACAGTAGAAATAACATAATTATGACATATACAACTCTATCTTCAGTAAAAAATCAGGATGGAAATCCCTCATATGTAACAGTTCTGCCCCTCTAGCCAGAGTCTGACTCGGCCTGTACCCCAGAGGGAGCAACTGGCCTAAAGAAGGCCTAATTTTGGTAGGTAAGAACTAGGTCAGTTCCAACTTTAGACAAAATTTACACATAGGCCAGCCGACCAGATCCTTCTCTAATTTTCCCAAATGAAGACACTGTACATTGATTTCTCCTATGAAAGACATTGATTTCTCCTATGAGATCAATGTACAGAGTGTACATACCTGGTGTAATTAATTTGAAGTCTTACACTGGCTTTAAACCAGGGTTATTATTTGGGAAACACAATAGACTAGGGCTCCAAAGGCTTCCTGCTGTTGCCGTGCTCCCTGCTCTGTTTCACCACTCTCCACAATTGGTCTGCCTACCCTATTGCCACCGTTCCCCACACTATTTCATCCCCTCCCATCTCCCTTTGGGAAGTCCCCCCAATATACCCTCTGATTAAATTCCTCTTGGAGGCCCTGGTTGCATGTGGTCCATGCCAATTCCAGTTTATGTCTCGGTGGTCCATGGGCTCCTGAAGGTTGGGAACCTAAGGTGTCCTAAAGTGTGAGAGAGGGATGCCTCCACAGGGATCTCCAAACCTTTTGACAGGAGGGCCACATCATCTCTCAGACACTGTGTTGGGGGCCAGAAAAGTAATTTACACTTCAAATTTGAATAAATTTACATATAAGAAGCCTTGGAGTGGATTACAAGACTTGCCCAAGGGCTGGATAGGGGTGTCTTCCCAGGGGCCATATTGAGGCTTGCTGAGGGCTGCATCTGGCCCACTGGTCTGGGGTTTGGAGACCTCTGCTCTAAGGCAGCAATCCTAAAGGCACTTTCCTGGGAGTAAGATCCATTGAACACAATGGAGCTTATTTCTTAGTAGACATGGTTAGGATTGTGCTCTTAGTTTTTGGAGAATTGCTCCTTTTTCCATTACATGGTGACCCATACTCAGATTTCCAGCTGAACAGTGGTGAACAATCTCAACAGTTCTCAGATTTTCAGCCTGCAGAGAAGGCTTCTGGGACTGCTCTTTGTTTTTTGAAAGTCAACTCTTGCTGTGCATTTCTGCTCTTATACAGCTTTTTCATTCCTTTTTAGAAGCAAGCAACACAGACCAACGCAGGGGGCACTGCAGTTGCTAGATTGTGAACAATAATAAACTCCTTATGGTTTCAGTGGGTTCTTGGATTTCATCCCAAACACTTAAAATTCTTCCAAAAGTCCTTTGCCAAGAGAAGTTTGGTGGGAAAGATTCTTGGCTTTGTAATATATTCAGTCAGTTGGAGGTAGAGCAGTCCAACTTCGTATTTGTGTGAGCTGCAGCTCATAGTAATCTGGTTTTCATTTTTACGAGCTGGGCTATTGTACTATTTATCCTTACTGGAAGATGTTCTCATTATTGATAGTTATTCCTGCTTTGGTTCTTCACAGGGCCAGGCTGATCTTCTCAAGTATGCTAAAAACGAGGCACTGGATGATCTGAAGCAAATCCATTATGCCACTGTTTCTTGTGGACTGAATAAACCAGGATCAGAAAATACTGAAGTTTCAAAGCCTCGCCGAAGCCTGGAGGCTATCCCTGAAAAAACAGGTGAAGAAAATGGAGAATGAAGGGACGTTCTCATCATTATGGAGTTTATAACTCTACAACCATTGTAGCTGCACAGGACATTTTGCTTTGCACTTACTATTGGTGGGGGTGGGGGAAATCCTGGAATTTTAAAAGCACAACTGGGAGAACTAATTTACAATCCATAAAAACTGTGAATGTACTAGCAATTCTTTGTACAAGAGCCTTGGAATTGTTTAAACATGAAAATAATACTGCTGGCTAAAACACTCTGTATATGTATAAAAGATGTCATAGTTCAATAGCCTTTGTGCAGAAAATTTATCATTATTGTTCAACACACAGAAACAAATGTAGTTTCCTGAGTTGAAATTTGCTCTAATGGCAAAGGAAGGAGCTTATCATTGCTCAGTAAAGTGCCTTGATTTTTGGGAAAAATTTAGGTGTGCACTGCAGTTTCCTTGATTTAGGGGCAGTGCAGTTCTGTAACACTTTGTGGCATTTGGGCGTGTTGTTGCACACCTGACTTTTAAAAAAATCGGGGCTGAAAATGTAAAGAAATGCACACATTTTACAAAATGGTCCGATTAGGGATAACTTTGCAGTGTTTGGGTCTGAAAGTGCTACTGTTTTGGGTTTCTTTAGTTGTTGTTTTGAGCCATAAATAAAAAGGGGAATGTAAATACAAAGTGCTTACTCATGGCACAGTGCACTGTGGAAGAGCCATTGCATAGAAGGAACATGTGCAATCAGCCTGTCATTCAATGCCCATGTCAGGCGCATACCTTTTTCCACCCAAGAACATCTGCAGATGTCTATAGCTAATGTAAAAGTGACCAAACAGCGAGCAAAATGTTGTAAATAGTTTTATCATTTTGTGGAAGTGAAGAAGTGTTGATATTAAAATGTTTTATGATACAATTTCCATCTGAATGGCCTGAACTGTTTTTGTTTGGTTTGATTTGTTTCAGGTTTAAATATTGGTTATTTAAAAAAAACTTCCAGATAAATCAATATCTCCGATACATGATTTTAACATATTTCTAATCCTTTTTGGATTTTAGTCACTGTAAACTGAATATACAAACCAATGTCTGCCTCCTAATATTTCTACTATAAACAATAGAATGGGGCTAGACATCACAAGGTGCAATAAATTTGAAGCCATTGAAGTGAGTTTTCAGATATTTAAATGATCATTTTGTTCAGGGGGATTGACATGTTTTCTTCCTATCTATGAGAATTAGGGTGCAATCCTGAGTAACTACGGGGAGTCCTTGCTCCGGTGTAAGAACAATTTGCTCTGGATTGCAATATGAATTTCCCATAAGTTTTCACTAGGTGGTGCAGTAACTATGGGTGCATGTAAAGTCTCTTACGTGCACCCGTAGTTACTCAGGATTGTAGGGTTAGGCTACTATTCTAAAGACACTTTCCTGGGAGTAAAACCCATTGAACACAATGGCGCTTACTTTTGAGTAGACATGCTTAGGATTGTGCTCTTACACTCTAGGCTAAAAATTATTCACCGTCACTACCTTAGTGGTTTGTAGTGTGTGTGTGTGTGTCCCCTCCCCAGCTACCAGGAGCAGGTTCAAATCCCAGCCTCATCTGGCGCATGAGTAACATACTGAGCAAAGTGTTCTGAGGCTTTTCTTTTTGTTTTCCCAAAAATGTAAATCATCCGACAAGCTGCCATTGTGCTCCATCTCTTCCTCAACCCTGTAACACCCACCCCAGCTTCCAGAAACTTATATCTACCCCATACTTGAAACTGAATGAGCATTTACTCTATTGACTTATATATAAAAATATAAATTGGATACAAAGATGCCCCAAGAGTTATCTGCTTCAAAAGTTTCCTATCATCAAAATGTGTTCAATGAAAATAACATATGCCCCATTTTAGCTCCTCTTTCTAGAAGTGTTTACTGAAAAATAATTTCAGTTTAGGTATAAATGACTGCAGAATTGCAGCCTATATCTTTAATAATTCAAAACTGAATTGAGGATCGTGGAAATACTGGAGGCCTTGGAGAAAGGCCACATAAGCATGCAACAGTATACTGATCTCTAATCCCTAAATCCAACCTCAGTCCGATATCTTTAATATCAAGGACATGTCTTTCCATGGAGAGACAAAAGTTTATGGTGGAAGCAATCCAAAGAACTTATTAATTAGCATTCTTCTCTGTGTTAAATTACAAATGTGCTGCTAGATGTGTATCTAGTCACAAATTAATTTGTATATATCTGATCTATCTGACCCAGTGCTGACAGAGGTTGGTTGCATGTTGTCCAGCACTCTGGGCAAGTAGCAGAGCAGGAGGTCAGGGAAGGGGAAGGTGTTCCAAGGGTGGAGGAAAGGGATAGGGTGGAGATGGTGGCAGGCTTTGGTGCAGCTCCAGCTCTGGGAAGCAAGCATAAGATTAGGCTGTTAGAGCACAATCCTAACCATGTCTATCCAGAAGTAAACCCCATTGTGTTCAACGGGTCTTGATCCCAAGAAAGTCTCGGATTACAGCCTCAGTGCTAAGCTACACCAGTGATCAAGGTTTTATGTGGAGTTGTTTATCTGAACCTGCACAGAATATCCTAGGCTCACTCCTTGACATTTCTGGGAAAGACTCCAGCATGAAACCTTTCAAAACCAATATTGAGCCAGATAGAACCAGATAGACCTTGACATAAGATATAATTTTACATTCTTGTGTTACTTTGCATCAGAAGGTTGTTGGTTATTATTTTTTAACTCCTAAGGTTTAATAATGTGAAATTATGATTAATAATGTTGAGTATGATTAAGACTGTTGGGTCTGCTTTCTTAACCAGTATTATTTTGGTCTTTGCATAGCTCTAGACAATGGTCTCCAGTTTATCATGCAAGCATTAGGGCAGTTTTGTTTCAAATAATACAAGGTCAGACTTGGGAGTGTGGAGATGTGCATACTTATAATTTTTTTCAGTAACAAGGCATTAAGTTGTATGGCATCCTGAAGTTTCCCTCACCTCCTGGCTAAAATGTAAAAAGTTTCCATGCAGTTTTTTGGGGAGTGTGTGTGTGAGAGAGAGAGAGAGAGTGTGGGGGGAAGTGGTAGTATGCATGCAAGCCTAGTATGCATGCTGTTGTTACTGCTGTGATGTGAAACCAGTACTACAGACTGCCAAATGTGTGTATATTTTTAAGGTTTGAGCCAAGTTTGAACTACCAACCCTTTTTTCAAACATTGTTTAAACAATTACAGAGTTGGTTTTTCAGAATTGCTGATGTTGAAAGGGGGCTAGCAATGTTTAGTTTACACACATTGCAGTTTTGGCACACTGCTCTGTGTCTGAAATTGTCGTTACAAATTGCCAACCTTCAGTTGATATATATCAAATACATATAGATGGCCCATTTTTTATCAACCAGTTCAGAACCTATGGATTTGGCTCAGAACAGGTTTTGAAATATGCTGTAAGCATGCCTCCCCACCCCCATGACCAGAAGCACCTTATGGTTGTGGCTGGGAAGCCTAGAGGCAGTGGTGGGCACCAGAATACCTTTGACAGAGACACTAACAGTCAGGTCCAGAGATAGTCTGTGGGCTGGACCTGCAGATCCAGTTACCCAAGGGGAATCCAGGAACAGATTCCCTGCAAAAGAGGGCCAACTTGTATACTAATAAATATACAAAGCAAAAGAAGGGATTCTGGTTATGGTACTTTTTGTTTTTTTGGTAAAAGTTTGTGCTGGTCTGCTAATGTTTGTGCTAGTTTTCCTACTGTTCTAACCATTATGTTTCTTTTTTTGCCAGCTGCCAAGCTTCCATAAATTACCCCTGCTTTGAGTTCCTGTATTTTTAAACACTCCAGATGTTTGTTGTGCCCAGTGCAAAGGAAGCCCATACATATCTAGTTCACTACACCCTGGTGTTGGCATCAAAGCTGTGGGTGGCGCAAGTGGATAAGACATTGTTAACCCTGTTAACCAGAAGGCTGGGGTTCAAGACCCAGGTCCAGACAAGACAGGGTGAGCTCCTGTCCTTAGCCTAGCTCTACGATGCAGCTGAAACCAATCGTATTGGTTTCTGCATTGGTAAGACCTCATCTTGAGTACTGTGTTCAGTTCTGGGCACCTCACTTTAAGAAAGATGCAGCCAAACTGGAGCAAGTCCAGAGGAGAGCGACAAGAATGATCAGTGGGATGGAAGGGAAGCCCTACGAGGAAAGGTTGGGGGAACTTGGGATGTTCAGCCTGGAGAAGAGGAGGCTGAGAGGAGACATGATTGCCCTCTTCAGATACCTGAAGGGCTGTCATAGGGAGGAAGGGGCTCATTTGTTCATAGCTGCTACTGAAAGCAGAACTAGAACCAATGGGTACAAACTGCAAGAGAGGAGATTCCGGTTGGATATCCGAAAAAAAATTCCGGACGGTTCGGACGGTTTGGCAGTGGAACAGATTGCCAAGGGAGGTGGTGGACTCTCCCTCACTGGCAGTCTTCAAGCAGAGGCTTGACAAGCACTTGTCAGGGATGATCTAGGAGGATTTCCTGCTGCAGGCAGAGGGTTGGACTAGATGACCTACTAGGTCCCTTTCATCTCTAGGATTCTATGATTCTATGTATCAGCTCTGCCGTTCCATTGGACTATTTCAGTGGTGTGGAGAGGGGGGATTTGCTGCTGGGGTAACAGCCTATCCTCCATATTAATCTACCCAGGCTTTTGTGCTTTGCATACAGCGTTGAACACAATACCATAGTTTTTCAAGACTGATGGATGCCAATACTACTAGGTGTTGGCATCTCAAAGCACAAGAGTTTCAGGCCCATCTGTGTGCTCTTAATACCTCAGAACAAAACTGCCATCACTGGGAAGTTGAATGTCTTAGCTGGATCTACTTTCTTTTTCTTCACAACCAGAAACTCATGAAAGAACAGGAAAAGCCCAGTGCAATAGTTTCCTTTGATGATGCAATTCTGTTTGTGGTGGCCATTCTTCAGCCTTGCACAGTTTCCTTTTTCTGAATAATATCTTTTACATGTAGCTCTGCAGATGGAGCAAACCAGTTTTGAAGAAAAACTATAGAGAACTTCCCAGATTCTGGTTTCGGGCGTTTAGTATATCTATATGCCTCTTTCTGTGTATTCTCTGAAACTTCAACTTAATAACTGTGGAAACCGGAGGACTGAAGGCTGACAGAACTACATCTCTTTCAAATGCTTGACAGCACTGAGGACAGCACTATAACAAATATAGTGAGGTCAACTGCTGGGTGGCGAAAAGACTGATGGGGATGATGTGCCTTGAGATAGGAAAGCAGCACGTACAACAGTTACTTTAGGTGCTCTCCTGGTCAGAGTGACTAGGAGAACCTGAACCTAAAAAGAAGGACTACATCTTGGGATTCCTGGCCTTTCTGGCAGACACTGGCACGATTGCCTACTCATAAGTAAAACCACTATATTGTGCACTTTCACTTTCCCTTAGAGCAGTGGTTCTCAATCTTCCTAATGCCGTGACCCCTTTATAAGTTCCTCATGTTGTGGGGACCCCCAACCATAAATTTATTTTCATTGCTACTTTTTTTGCTACTATAATTTTGCTACTGTTATGAATCGTAATGTAAATAATCGATATGCAGGATGTATTTTCATTGTTACAAATGAAATGTGTGTTCTATGTACACATTGAACACAATGGGATTTATTTCAGAGTAGGCATGCATAGGATTGGGCCCTGAGGCTGCAATCTTATCCATATTTTCATGGGAGTAAAGGCCCCCCTGACTATAATGGGATTTTTTCCAAATAGGCATGCAAAGGATTATGCCCTGAGGCTGTCAGTCAGTCCCAGTGCATGCGCAGCTACAACCAGAGATCTGGCAAGCCTGACCTGGACCCCTGCACCAGGGGTCTTTCGGCAACCCCCAGGAAAGCTCTAGGCAACCCCCAAAGGGGTCCAGACCCCCACTTTGAGAAACGCTGCCTTAGAGCTCAATGCATATTTTTGATTTTTAGTTTTCTGGCCATAACTTTTGATAGGAAGGAGGTATTTTAAAACTGATTTTTGTGTTGGATTCTCCTCTTCAATATGAATCCAACAAGATATGACATGATGGGATACTGCACAAATGAGGCCAAAATGAATGATCACAAAAATCTGCCATCCTATACAACATATAGAATTATAGCTGTACTAGAGAAGCTTTGACTAATAACCCAATCAAGGGAGCTTCCTGTCAAAAAATGTTGAGAACCACTGTTTGATCTTGTATGAAACTATTGCTATAACTGCTAAACGCATTGTAGTATCACTGCTGTCAGGAAAGATATAAGGCACCAAATACTACCAAGTTGATCAAAGTTAGAAAACAAGAATGGTCAGTAGCCATACTGGAAGAAATTCCAATGGCTCATTTTGGTAATACCTTTAAAAAGGCCAACCAGGAAAGACATGAAGTCTTGAGCAAACTTGCAAATTCTCTAGAACTCTTCACCAGTCTGGATGTATTAATGTTTTTTAAACTTGTAAATAAAACCAAAACGGTGGGGAGGATGGAGGAAGTTTCCTCCACATGTTTCTAAAGTTTCCTGCATTTTATGAAATCAGAAGATGGGGTCGGAGCCTTTATGCAGGCATGAGTCCAGGTCTGCCTGTTCATGGCCATAATGGTCATGTTAAATCAGGAGTCCAGGTCTTCTTGGCAGTTTGATCTGGCCTCCAAGTTCAGTTGGGAGCCCAGATTTACCTCATGGCTAGACCTGGGCTCCAGATTTAATAGAGTTGGTAGACATGGGCTCCCATTCCTCCCAATATCATCAGCATCCAACCCAGCGGATGTTCCCATGGTGCCCTATTTTGTTCCTCAGCCTTTTCTGACATGATAGGTGGGACTTTTCTTACAGGGGGCACACACAGGATGCCCCCTGATCTGCCCCAGTCAGGCACACTAGGACTTTTAAAAATAACATTATTTGGATCTCTTTATTTAAAAAAAACCCTCAACTTTTCAGGAGATGGCAGCTTTTTCTTCTGTAGAGCTGGTCATAATGTACGGAATGGCACTGGATCAGAAAGTAAGGACTTGTTAATAGTGCAACTGGATACAAGCATGGATATGAATATTAATATTCAGACCAAGCCTAGCTTGGTCATCAGATGTGGCCTAATTTCTGAGCTTTGGATATTTATAATTTCTGGGCACAAAATAAGGTGTAAACCAGGCAGGATCCTTGTTTTTAAAGTGCACCTCAGGTGAGGTGGGCCACAGTTATGTCCTTGGTTTTGAGGGGTTGTGTGTGGGGGAATTTGGGAGCCAGAGCATCAGTTTCCTGATTTTGAACATAAGACCCAGATCCGTCACCATGTATCATTTCCATGGCATTCCATCCCAGGAATCCACCTCAAGATATCTGATGACTTTGCAGCATCTTTTTTAGTTCACTGTCTTCATGTTGTTGAGACTGGGAGCACAATCCTAACCATGTTGACTCAAAAGTAACCCCATTGTATTCAATGAGTCTTACTCCCAGGAAAGTGTCTTTATGATTGCAGCCTGGGTTTTAGTTACAGGAGAAGGCTGAGATAGTAAGAGAAACAGCTGAAGCATCTAGTGAGCATGGAGGGCCACCTGCACCCATAACAACCTGCTGCTCAGGATCAACCATCAGTATTTAAATACTGTTTCTCAAGATGTTTTCAATACTGTTTCACCAGGCTGTCCTGGATAAGCTTTTGCATAAGAAGGGAATGTATTGTGAATTTATTGATACTTTCCCATTAGGAAAAAGTTGCAGGATTGAAGCAGTCACAGAACCTGTTGTAGAACTACAGCAAAACATTTTGAGACCTGCCAGGAGAGCTATTGGTTTTGGGAAACTAGATGTTTATGAAGAGAAAAGGCCAAGGATAGCTTGATCATTAACTATCCATATGGAGAACAATAGTTTACTCATAGCGTAAGTATTTTCCCAGGGATCTCTCTGGGAAGACTTTGAGTTCCATGGCTGATTAATACCAAATTGTGAATTAGATAAACCAATAGATGGCAGTTTCTTACATACCAGGATTTATCTGACTCAAAGATATCTGTATATATTTAGCTATGAGGTAGATCACCTGGAGTGTGCCATGCTTCACTGAGTGGTTAGATCCCACTTTACACAAAGTAAAGCAAGTTTTAATCTTCTCACTCACCAGCTGTGTTTGTACATTACACACTCAAGTGGCTGCCGTCCTCTGGATGGTTGCAGACATAAACAAGTCTGAACTCTGAAGCACCACAGGCATCACATGCATGCTCCACAAATAATTCAGAAGGCTTGTCTGTCAACAAATCTAAGACGACACTCATTGTATCTCCCAAATGGGGCTGTAAATAAGGCACTAAGCCTTACATAGGTAGGTCTGGGCAAAACAAATAGCTCCTGAGAGAGGCCCTCCATCAGAAATGTCTTTGCTTTCAGATGGTGCTTACAACTGAACTGCTTGACATCTATTGCTGATGACATCATTGTGATCACAGCCCGTGTCCTCTCAACACTCCAACGCTCGCTCACTCACGCAGTTTTTTCTGCTGTGTAGGATTTGCCTCCAGTTTTCAAGAGGACATGTACTGGAAGGAAGGAACAGCATTTCCTAGCAAGACATTTAAATGCCAAAGACCGTGGCTACGCCAGAGAGGGTGATGAGTGAGCCTGCATGGGAGAGAGGGCGAGATTAACAGTGCAGAGAGTTTATCAGGAAAACGAGAAGCAGTTAATGGTGTTTTCCATACAGCACCTTCGTGAGCCATTTTCAGCGCAGTCTCTAAATGTCATTTAAAGGAATAAACTCCATTCAGTTATCAGCCTTTATTATGAGAGCATCAATAACAGGAATATCTAATTAAAGGAACTTGGGCATTTGTCAAAACGGTAATGAATTAAATGCAAACCATGAATGGTATTATTTTTAATGATTAGCAAGCCCTGTTTAGCGCCCACCACAGCATGATTGAGTGACTTTTTGTTCCTCATCCAATCATTTAAATGCTGAGTGAATTAGCACAAATGCACCTTCTGTCCATTTGTGAGTGCTGATACTAAGTGCTAAGGTGAAGAGTGAAAATCCACCTCCATAAAGGCTTACCCTACAATCCAGAGTAACTACGGGAGCACGTAAGAGACTTTATGTGTACCCATAGTTGCTGCACTCCGTAGTGAAAACCTATGGGAAATTCATATTGCAATCCAGAGCAAATTGTTCTTACACCGGAGCAAGGACTCCACGTAGTTACTCTGGATTGCGCGTTTAATCTCTCTCTCTCTCTCTGTGTGAGTGTGAGGTGTTCACATCTTCTGGCTAATATTCTGTCTCAGTCAAGCAAACTGAGGAGAGGGAACTGTCAACATTCCAACTGTCAACATATAAAAATGTTGATGATGGAGAGGGGGATAGTTTTTTTACTGATGAATGTTGTTGTACCTCCACAAGTAGCAGCTGTGCCATGTCACTGTAAGGCACAAATGTTCTATTTGTCATCAGAGGATTCTGTGGATAGTTCCACAATGTGGTCGGTAGAAATTCATGTGGTGCACCTATAGCAAGGGATGGTGGATGTTGCACCTACTTAATTTTTGTCTAAACATTTTCCAACTGCCAGCAGGCGCGAAGGCATCAGATGTGACCAGCAGCATTGCAGAATCTTCTGAGCAGGCAACCATTTCTTCTGTGAAAGTCCTATGCGAAGCAAGAGCGTGACATTCTTCAGGCTGCTGAGAACTACTCTAGAGAAAGGGAGACTGTCAATCCAAATCACAGAATGGATGAGCAAAAGAGACTCAACGTTAAGGAAAATGGGTGATAACCACAGCAGAGCAATCAACTTCCAGGAAATATTAAAATATTAATTTTAATATGGAAAACAACAACAGTGAGAAGTGTGGAGTATTCTTTGTGATATGCCTCCTTGATCAGGACTTAGGGCACAATCCTAACCATGTCTACTCAAAAGTAAGTCCCATTGTGTTTAATGGGTCTTACTCTCAGGAAAGTGTCTTTAGGATTGCAGCCTTAGTCTATTTAGACCAAGATAGTCATCCCCTGCTACCTCTACAACTGTTTCTACTTCCCCTCCTCCACTGACTGAAATTGGAAAGGAATTGGGGAGTAGGAGTAGGAGAGGGACAAGATTGGATGGGGTGGTCTGTAGCACCTCCTAGGCCGGATACAGTCTAGTCTGGTAGTTCCAAAAATTAAATGGGGCACAGATCCTCCACTCAGCGTCTGGGTCAGCCAGTTGCTGCCATCTTCGATCTTGTGAAATATCACAAAATTATGTGAGATCCAAGATGGCTGTACCCAGAACAGGTAGGAGGCCCTCCAGGGACGTCCCACAGCACCCCAATGAGTGTGCTGTAATATCCATCATGACGCACACATTGGGAACCCCTGCTCTAATCCATCATTGTTCCTTCCATCATGTTTCCTTCTTCTATCAATTTCCTCCTATTCAGTGAGGATGATGTTGATGATGATGATGAGGAGTTGTTGTTTGCACCTATTGATGCCCCATCAGCAATAGGGCAGTTGTGTCGGGTGTTCTGCCAGCAGTGCAGAAAGATTTCTACAGTCCTACACATGCTTACCTGGGAGTAAGTCTCTTTGCAGTCACTGTAACTTATAGTATAAAGGAAAAGGATTGTGTGGTAAGTGTATTGATGAAAGCACAGTATATGTGATTTTTTGAATCTATGCTTGATGCCAGTTTTCACCCAAATTGCATGTAATACACTATATTTAAACATAGAGCAATGGAGGTGACAAACAGATGGCAGTCAATTGATGCCAAAATCAAATTAGAGTCCATTTTGCTTTAGGAAAGCGGAGTCTATAAGTGGACAGGCAAGAACTGCTATTTTTATATTTATTTTTATATAATATTTAATGCTGCATATGTTCCAGAATGATGTTGTCAGCTAATCAGGCAATCTTTTGAACATTACAGGATTTGTCTTTCCTGTTTGCCCAGCACAGTAGTGTACAATACACATCTATACCATTCAAAACATTTTGGGGCCTAGGCCATAACGCAAAAAATAAATATACTGTACCATCTTGACTCAAATCTAGCATGCAGATTTTTCAGCCAAATTTAGAGAACAATCCTAACCATGTCTACTCACAAGTTAGCCCTATTGTGTTTAATGAGTTTTACTCCCAGGAAAGTGTCTTTAGAATTGCAGTCTTAGAGCACAATCCTAACCATGTCTACTCAAAAGTAAGCCCCATTGTGTTCTATGAGTCTTATTCCCAGGAAAGTGTCTTTAGGATTGCAGCCTAAGTCTCCAAAATCAGGGTGCGCATTAGATTTGAGGGTGCATTAGATTCAAGTAAATATTGTATTTTGATTATAAGTATAGGTCAATATTTAACAGGTTATTAATAAAAATGTAACATTAAAACACTGTTGTTATAGCGCACTGTTGTTAGTAGTGCAATTAGGTAAAAACCATATAATAAACCCAGTTGTCATATTATTATCAAATTGCTAATTGTTGTATGCAGTAAAATTAAATTTTGCACTTGCTTTGCAACTGCGCATGACAATCTCCAGTAAACATTTTAAAAATCTCAAGCCTTTTAAAACTGGGGTTTTAAAATAAAACCTCAAGATTTTTAAAATTAGATTATACGGCACATTAGATTTGAGTACAGACGGGTAGTTTCTGAAAAACTGAAATGACCCTCAATGTTCAAAACATTAGTCAAGTTGCAAGAGCTTGATTTTGAAGCTATGTCAAATAATCTGGAGATGATGTGCTCTGAGGACCAAGTTCAATGTGGCTTCAACCTCCGGTGGGCAGGAAGCAACTATCACCCATGGGGCTGACCAGGTATATAATTACAGGCACACAAGCTCTGTTCTGAATTTCAGGCAAATGCATGAAAGGTGGGATAGGGAAGCAACACGCATACACACACGTTCGCGCGCACGCGCACACACACATGTACAGAATGTGTGAAAAGGGATCATGATTGCCCTACTCATCAACATTTAGTATTGGGTGCTGATAACAGAAAGCAAAAATAGCTCATAAAATCATCATTGTGCAGGCCCCGTTTCAGAGTTTCCTCCAAACATCCAGACTTGTTATGACCGACATAGTTTCACTGTGGACTTAGCTATACTCCAGGGAAGTCTGTCTAGCCTGAGGAAGTTCTGCTCTCTATAAAAAGACCAGACATGAAAGGAAGATTAACTCTCAAGCACTTGGAAGTGTGGATGCACAAGTGGCTGCAGACTCCACCTGTTATACAGAGGATTATGTATCTGCCCAGCACAGTCCATTTCCTGGTGGTTCTTGTCATTTTGAAAAGAAAGCCCATCGTGTTTTTGCAGGGCAGCTGCCAGAAAATGCTGGTCTTTGCCTTGTCAGAATCTACTGAAAGGCTCCCCCACTAACTTATTTCTTTCTGCTAAAAGGGAGTCTAGCAAGGGGAGCATTCTCCTATTGCTGCCTCTTTAACAGTTAGCAAAGACCGGAGTGTTTCGTGACAGCAAAGCCTGTTACGATGGTTCCCAAAGCGTCCTTGAACAATTTTGAAGTCCTTCTGAGATGATTGTGACCACTTTCTGGTAAGCATTGCAGGAAGTCAAATAATAAATCAGAACACTTGAGTGTTGTTAAGCAAGTATTTTCAGGCCCAGAAAGGATCACTAGCATCATTGGGCTGAAATTGCCACATTCTTTGGAGAGAACAACAGGTAGAAAACATCAGGAAGCCACAGAAGAAACTTTGGTTGGACTTTTCCACTTCAAGGTCCTTTAGATATGCAGGTGTAATGGTTCTGCCAATGGAAATGAAATTCAAACTGCAGTTCCCCATGGCTATAATATGACACAGGATTCCTTATGCGATCCATCCCACAATGCTTGCAGTATTGGGATAGATTCTAGTGTTGAAATCCTATACAACTCTACCAAGAAGTTTCCTTTGAGTACAATGGGGCATACTCCTAAGTACGTGTGTTTAGGACTGCACCCGTAGTCATGACTAATACTGCAATCCTATATATGTTTTACTCAGAAGAGACTGACAGTGGGGCTCAACCCTCTCCTCTAAGAAAATGTGCATCAACTTGCAATCTGAACTTCCTTGTTTATGATGTCTTAACTAGGGATAAAAATTAGAAATACCATTTCTCTTTGATATCCTGGTAAACTGCGGTTGAAGTGTTGATGGTCCTGATCCTGATCTAACATAGATCCGTGTTTCTCAGTGTTTGTCTTCCCACGTACCACCTCACATATTCAAAGATCCACCATGTGTAACAGGGGATGACATAAGTCCCCTTTTGGGAAGAAAGGAGGGGAATCAATCAATCAATTAATCAAATAAATAAAAGCGTTGACAGCTACATCTGGAGTGGGAGACCAGGTGCAATACAATAAATAAATATAGCATAGGGTGGTTGTGAAGGCTTCCTTGAGCACTGAAAAACATGCTTTGAATGAACAAAGTGCTGATTGTTGTATTGTGTTCTTGATCTTGCTGCCAACTGGTAGATGTCCACATGTACCAGCAGGACTACTTGTGGTGCTCATACCACTGGTTGAGAAACCCTGATATTGATAGATGAATGGTTTGTCCTGGAATAACTCAGTTTCCAGTGACCATTCTGATTGGTAGACCCTGGACCAGATAGATCAGACCAGACAGCCCAGTCAAGAAGAAGTGTCCCTTACACGCTTGTCCCAGTATTTTCGGGACAAAGTCCCAGGATTTCTTGTCCCGACTTCCTCTTTCATACTATAGCTAGCTGCAGCTGTGGGAGATGTTGACGCACAGACAAGCCTTTTCAGCATTGCCAGCTATTGTGTGGCCTGAATGCTTCCAGGCCAAGGAAGCCGTGAGGGCTCGGCTTGCATTTGTTCGCAAAACAACAGAACTCTCCATTTCTTGTTCTACAGAACGCTCTGGATAATTACCGCGATTCTGCTTGCTGCTAAACAGCAAGTGCCGTAGATAAAGACTGGGACAATTCGGGATGCCAGCACACTTATTACTATCTCTGTTTGTTTTCATTAACCAAAGATTTAACTGTCTTGGTAACCAGCAATTCTGGCTATATTTGTCGTCTGACTGAGGTCAGGACAACATGCAAATGTTTCTTTCCAGGGCTGAAACTCGGTGATTTGTGTCAAGTTACTAATTCATTATTACAGATTGTCTGTCGGAGGAAAAAAAATAAGAAAGCTCAGTGAGGCTTTTATCTAGGATTTCCATATGTCCCCGAAAAACAGGACTGTCCTGGTTTTTGGGGTCTGCGTTCACATACTGGCAAGTTTGATAGGGCGACCTGTCCTGGTTTTGTGGAAGAGAATTACGGCAAGCTTACCTTTATCTGAAACAGAAAAGAGAAACAGACAACTCCAGACATGAAATGTAACAGATACAGAGCTAAGGGTAAGGTGGGTGGGTTGGTGGAAGGGAGAGAGCAGTGGCCTAGCGAAGGGAGGACTGAGGGAGCTGAGCCCTGGGTAACAAGACTTGGGGGTGTCAATCCATACCACAAAAAGCAGACCTGAGGGAAAATAAGGCAGCCTTCTCAGGCTCCAGAAGGACACTAATGGCCTCCCTTACCTCAAATGTCTTCTGTGAGACTTTAGAAAGTACTTTTAGAAAGTATTTAGAAAGTCCACACATTGTCTTTCCTGACAGACCTTAGAAATGCATACCCAGTTTTGGCTGAAGTGCCTTTCTAAGGCCTTCTGAGGGAAGGTGTTGAACTTGGCACTACCATGTGCCAGATGGTTTTGTTCAGTTGTGAGATCTTTTGGAAGAGGGACCCATTTTTGGTTGTTTATTTGATTGTTTGGCTTATGAGGCTGCTTTGCAAACTTTGCTGTAAAGCAGAATATATTCTTAAAACCACAATACAGGCAAAATCCAAAGCAGTTACAGGTCCACACAATTACGTCACCCTCTACTGTTTTCTTAACTGCTCCAGAGCAAAGGGCTTAATTTCACTTTAGGCTATAGGCCTAAATCCCCTACTTATGAATGGGATTCTGTTTTGGAAGCTTGTTCATAAGTCGATTTGTTTGTAAATACAACACATTGATGTTAGTGCATGTTTGACCCAGTGGAAATAAATTTGACTCGTTCATAACTTGATTTGATTGTAAGCAGGGTGACCAGATGCCAAACCCAAAATTCCTGAACCCCAAGGCCAAAATTCTTACCCACTTTTAAAAATTGCCAAAAAATGTAATTTTTTTGTTTTTATATTTTTATTTTTTGTTTTTTTGGCCATAACTTTTGATAGGAAGAAGATCCAGACAAGAGGCTAAAAATTGGGACAAATCCAGGTTTTCTGGTCATATGGTCACCCTGGTTTGTAAGTCAATACACTGATGTTAGTACATGTTTGACCAAATGTAAAAATGAAAAATAGTGTAAATATCTCTACTGATAAAATGTACCTATTACTGTTAATATTGTTTACTGTTAAAACATTTTTACAAAACTGTTAAAATATTATTTTTGTTAAAATATTTGAAATAAAACTGTTAAACTATTTTTTACAATACTGTTATTGCATCTTAAATGCAGCAGACAAGTAGAGAGTTTATACGTTTGAAAGTTCGTATCTTGAAAGTATGTTTGTATGTATGAAAGTTTACATCTTGAATGTTTGTTAGTAGGAAACTTACTGTATAATCCTGCTTTTCATCTGTATGTTTTCCTCTCTTTCAGGAGTGTCTGTCTCTCAATGGTAATGCACGTGTATTGTGTGCAGGAGATTGAACCTTGGCATCTCCTGGGAAAATCTTCCCCCAAACCCTAGAGAGATTCTGCAGTCATGTAAACATTACTGAGCTACATCAACCAACAGCTTCATCTGTTTCTCCCAAGAAGGGTCTAATTCAGACAGCTGCCCAGAGGTGATTGTCACATACATTACTCAGCTTAGTACAATGAGCTGAAGATGACAGTGTCTGAGGAAATCCACCAAAGAGGCTAACATACCCTATAATCCAGAGTAATTACGGGAGAACGTAACAGTACCTGTAGTTACTGCAGCACCTAGTGAAAATCTATGAGAAATTCATATTGCAATCCAGAGCAAATTGTTTTTATACCGGAGCAAGGACTCCCCGTAGTTACTCTGGATTGTGCCCATAGTCAGATATGGCCATTTTTAAAGCCAGTCCAGCTCAAATTGATGAACAGTGGAGTAGCTAAGGAGGTCATGGGGGTAAATCACCTTGGGTAATACACCTGGAGGGTGGTGTCTTAGCGACTTCTAAAAGTCGCCAAAGTTTTTTGCTTTGGCAAAAGTTGGCAAAGTTTATGCCAAAAACTGGACGTGCCTTTTAGAAGCTTCCATGAGGCCTTCTGAAGCCCATTGGGAGGGTTATAATGGGGTATGGGGTATGAAAACTTTTCATACTTTTCCTTAGCTAAACAACTTTTCCTTAGCTAAGCCACTATTGAAAAGGCTTCAAAAAACACACCTTGTCTTTGCTCTCTGGTGGGTAATATTAAATATACACTGCTATGTTTTGTCAGGAGTCATTATAAAAATAAATCTGCCATACCAGTGGTGTGGCTATGGAAGGTGCAGGGGGAGCACTTGCACTGGGCTACAAGCTTAAGCGGGCGGCTACAAGCTAAGAATGATACTAGAGGATAAATTGAGGAAAAATTGGGTGTGTATGAAGGATAATACCATTATGTTATATATAATTAGAAAGGTAATTTAATGCAGAATGCAATGAAACAAACTGCACTGGAATATCTATATCCTATCAAAATTTATGGCCAATTAATAAAAAAATAAAAACAAAAGCCTATGAAACAAAAAGTGAATTTAAAAAAACTGAAATGTTCCTATGATACATGATTGGCTCCGAGAGCCAATGAGATGTAATTCTGACACTGTATGGAGCTAATAAGATGTTAATATGACTCAGCTCTCATCTCCATATACACCACACGAAAAAACATTTCTGTCTTCCTTTGACCTCTTTATCTTTATTAGTAATTTATCATAAAAAAAAATTCAGTTTGGATCAGAAATGGAACGAATGGGTTCCATTCGTAGTGGAACAAAAGCGATGTACACATCAAGCAAGAAATCAAATGGTAATTCCAGTGTGCCAGTATATATAATTAACAATGCAATCTTAACCAAATTTCTAGCTTTGGTATACCTCTGCCAGTGTGGCTTGTGCTTGTGCTGATCCTGAAGTTCCGGGACTGTCACAGAGACCTCCTCAAGGTAAGGCAGTGTTTGTTCACTTACTGGGAAAGCGGGCTAGGATTGTGCCCTCAGGGCTTTAAATTAATTAAACGTGGGCTGAAATCCTAAAGACACTTTCCTGGGAGTAAGACCCATTGAACACAATAGGGCCTACTTTTGAGTAGACATGGTTAGGATTGTGCTCTTAATTATCTTTGTGGTATGCTGGCAGACAGTGAGGTCTGTGGAATGCTCTTACCCTGTATAAAGGCTAGAAGGCTGCAAGCTAGTTGCGGCACAGTGCGGACCACCTATTAGTGGGATGATGGTAGTGGTGATGGTGGGAGAATAGTGGCAAGAATTGGACCAAAACTGGGGAGGATAAGAGACAGATCTCAATGACATTTGATTACTAAATCCTATCTCTCCTTCTCAGGCTTGACATGCCTCATAGATCTATGTTGTGGTGGGCTCCAGGAGGTTCGCATAGAACCGTTTGTTAACAAGAGATAGGACATATAAAGTTTAACAATAGCCATTTAAAAGGGGCTGCCAGATGGGCATAGAACTGGTTGTTAATTTCTTTGAATCCCATCACTGGATCTATGGCAGCAAAAGAACTGGCTTAGATCTGAGAAGGCCTATAGGGGATCATGGACCAGGTAGGCAACCTTTTTCTTTTACTTGTCTCTCTCATCTGGCTTGATCTGCAGCCATAGAAGCAAGCAAGCAAGCAAGCTGAAGAAGCAAACAAAGGTATCAGTTCCTAGTGATGACAGACTTGTTCTAATCCCCAGATGGAATTTCCACCGAGTATGAAAGTTGAGAGTTGATGGATTGAACCTTTCTGCCTTCCTCTTCCTCTCAGGTGCCAGCCAGGCAAGAATGACTGCTAATAAAGACAATTCTGGAGGGAGGGAACCATACTACAATTGGTTTCAGCCAACAAAGTGGTCCTCAAACTGTTACTTGTTCCTCAGATTGGTAAACGTTAATAGCTTTTTAAGGTGTAATGAGGTCCCAAAGGCTTCTGAGTGAGGTAGGATTACAGGGACAGCTTTTACAACAGAGTAGTGGGGATCCCAAAGATTTATATGGTGACTTGTGGCAACATTATAAGGGTATGGACTACATGATGCAATGGGGATGACACCAAAGGAGGGAAATGGGAAATATCCTGCTAGGGCAACCAGGAGACTAGGGTTGCAATCCAGAGTAACTATGGGGAGTCCTTGCTCCGGTGTAAGAACAATTTGCTCTGGATTGCAATATAAATTTCCCATAGGTTTTCACTAGGTGGTGCAGTAACTAAGGGGACACGTAAGGACTCTTACGTGCACCCGTAGTTACTCTGTGTTGAAGGGTAGATCTACCAGGTAGGTAGACTTAGCCTCCTCATTAGGAAGATTGGTAGATGGGGATTCCAGTGCCTGGTCTTCGCTGGTCACTTGTGCAAACCAGCATGCTAGACTACTGGGCTCATTATGTTCTGATTCTGCAAGGTTTTCCTGGTAATGTGATGGCCCTCTTGTGACCTCACACTGACACTGCATTCTCACACTACGTCCTATTTTATTTTATATTTTATTATTGACATTTTAATTGTAATATTTTAATTGTAGTGGCTGTGGGTGGCACAAGCGGTCAAGACACCGTGCCTGTTAATCAGCAGGCCAGGGTTCGAGACCTGGGTCGGCCCCACAAGACAGGGTGAGCTCCTGCCCTTAGCCCAGCTCTGCGACGCAGCTGGATCCAATCGTATTGGCTTTGACCTTCCATTGGACTAATTCAGTGACGTGGAGAGGGGGGATTTGCTGTTTGGGTAACAGCCCATCCTCCATAACAATCTAACCCAGGCTTTCGTGCTTTGCATGCAGCATATGCAGCGCCGAGCACGATACCATAGTCTTTCAAGACTGACGGAGGCCTGCTTTTTTTATTTTAATTGTATTTTATGTAATGATTGTTAACTATCTTGGGTGCCCTTCGGGAGAAAGACAGAATACAAATCTAATGAATTAATGTATGAATAAATAATAGGAGATTGTGGCACTTCAGATTTATTTGCTGTTGTGAGAGTAGGATTGAAGGATGCGTATTGATTGTACAATCTCCAGCACTGCCCTGTCAGGGAGCGACCCCAGAATCAGATTTAAGAAAATAAGTGAAGCTAAGCTTGAAGTTGTGGCCATAGGAAGGGCTCATGTAGCCACTGGTAAACAATTGCCAAATCTGATTTCAAGTACATGAAACATGTACTGTGGAGCATGTATCTGTACTGAGAAACTATCAATGACATGATAGAGCCAGTGAATTTGGAAGGAAGAAAAATGCGGACATCTGTCTTGTCCCATGGTCTGTCTTAGCCAGTGATGAAAGATGCCCTGCTATGTCTGTACCAGCCAGCCTAGTTGCAAGGATCATGACCTTATATTTGAAACCGAGGTGGAACATCTCTTTTAAAGAGGCTGGGATGCAGTTTTTTATTTTTAGCTTTTTACCTGGACTTTCGATCTAATTATTCCCATGGCAGCTTATAATAGAACAAAGCAGGCCAGGAACTTTTAGTCCTCTGACCAGTTACAGAGGCCAGAGCTTGTTGCGCTATTGTATTCCCTTTGCCGGTCACTGGCAAGAAAGAAAGGAAGGAAGTTAACTGGTCAGAAAGAAAAAAAGATATTTACTATGGTTTTATCGGTCAAAATCCTTGATTATACGTTTATGGAGAGAAAAGCTGAGGTCGATTCAACAAAAGTAAGCTAATGTTATTTGTGGGGGTTCTGTTCTAGGAACCCCTACAGATGAGGAAACCCACAGATGTTGAAATTTATAGATTTTGGGCTCCCACGTTTCTGTATCCAACCAGAGCTGTGCTCTTGTCATGTTGGGAAGTCCTTCTGAAGCCATGGGCAACCACAAACACCTTCAGAACACCCATTTGGGCAAATAAAACCACAAGCAATGTTCTTATGCCTTATAAGCCACAGTGAGACATGGAGAGGGCTTCCCTGGTACTCACAATGCATTATAAGGCCAAAAACGTTAGGGTTTATCATAAAACTGGAAGTTGCATTTTTTTGGCCCGAATAACCATTCTGAATCCTGCAGAGCCTTGCAGGACATCACGTGACCTCTGTGGATGAAGAAATCAGTGGATGCCAAACCTATGGATCATGCATTTCATCCATGTCTATGACAGGCAACTTCAAAAGCCAGTATAACTCCACTGAATGATGTTATTCTTTTAGGTATTACACAGTGGAACTGTATTGACTCCTAAAAAAGCCCACCATAGGTAGCAGGTGAATGTAGTTTTTAATTTACCTCGACTTTTAATTCCATAACCATTTATTTAAGGGAAAGATAATTGGTGGCCAAATAGATACTTATAATATAAAAAGAACATACGAAAATAAAAAGCTCCGTGTGGCCAATTTACCTGGATAACAGGGAAAAAATAATAAGACACAGCTTAGCAGTGGCCAAATTAAACCTGATAATGAAAAACAGAAATGAATGAAGCATCTTCCTTCCATGTGGTGCCAGGTTCAGCCTAATACTGTAAGAAAGAAGAAAATAAAAGAGAGATATGTATACTTCTTGAACCTGATAATGTCAGGGAGAAAAAAGAGTAGGGCTCATTGATACAGGAAAAAAGGAAGAAAACGCAGGTATGTGGTAGCGTATTGAGTCTAATAACATAAGAAAGAAAATGGTGAAAGAAGAGCGCTCAGTGTGGCCAAATTAATTTCAACAAAATTTGAAGAGGGGAGGAGAGCTGAAATTAGGGAGGAGGTGGAAAAGGAGGGGAGAAAGGGGAAAGAACGAAGTGGCAGAAAAGAATGATGGGAGAGAGAGGAAATAAAAGAAAGATGACGGAAAACAGAAAGTAAGAAATAAAATTGAGGCAGACGTTCAGAAACTATGCAAGTAAGGATGACAGCTGAATCGAAAGGGAGGAAGGAAGGAAGGAAGGAAGGAAGGAAGGAAGGAAGGAAGGAAGGAAGGAAGGAAGGAAGGAAGTGTTGAGGGACAACAGGCAGAGAACAATTAAAAAACTCGGTTCTGTTTGTAACCTGCGACAGAGATAGGAGAATGAATAGAGAGGGAGAGATTTATTTGCAGAGAAACTTTAACTTCAAATAACATTTCTTAACTCTTTCACCCACAAAAGGTAAGATGGAAAAAAGAAGCAATAAACAAATAAAGTACAAGAATAGAGCACAATGAAAACTGTTATCATATCCCATTTTCAAATCTTCTTTCAGTTTCTATATTGTGGAGACAGAAGGACGCTGCCGTTTCATGTTCTTCCTGTTTCATGTTCTTTCTCTGCAGCAGAATACACAGCGCCAGTCTGATGGAACTCTTCCCATGGCAAGCATGTCAATACCGCTCATAATGGAACAACGTGAATTGTTACAGGATGTTTAAAGCCAAAGCCAACTGATAAACTTTATCAAGTTTTGGGGTATTGCACCTCCCCCCAGGCGTGAGGAGACAAGTGGTGGAGGAAAAAGATATAAACAGCAAGCAAACTCCCGGCATCCTATGTATGGGCACAAGCCCCATCCTCCGTGACTGAAATTAGGAGAGTGCTTTCTACGTTCAACAGAACTAATTCCATCAACTCCAGAACCCAGCCTGCACCACAATGAAAGCTGGGGCAACTTCAAGGAAGAACCCATTCCTGGGTACATCTCCCATATGAAACATGGAAAACACTGAACAGATTAAATACAGGGGTGTCGCAATGTAATAAAAACTTAAAAGACTTGGGGCTACATTACAGGAGATGGAAAATGTGAATGTGGGGAACTGCAGAGGTCTGAGCAATTATTGACATGCTGTCTCTTAATGGTCCATGCACAATGGAGGATTTGTTCCAGGCCAATGAAAAAGCCATTCAGACAGCTGTTTTCCAGACCTCAAAGGGAATATAAGTGTTTCTATGTGAAATCCAAACTTGTTATACTCTTGAAATGTATTGTTTAGATTTCACCTCATTTTTAATTTCTAATTTTTTAATTAATATTTTAAAATTTTTAATGTGAGATGTTTTGGACTCAGTAAATAAATAATAAATGTTCTTGCTGCACTTGTGGGGTGGACCTGGTGTCTCTTTAGATACGGATCCTTTTCTTTGATAGGGGCAAATACAGCCAGGCCTGCAAGCCCCCCCCCCCCATTCTTGCCTTACCTGCCGTTCCTTGCCTACAATACAACATTATTCCAGGCTGGCCACCATTGCTCCAGTTGAATGACATCAAGGATGGCAGTTTGAGCAGTCCACTTCCATCCTAATCTCCTCCTTGGAAAGGTCCACACACAGACGCATGAGAAAATGTAGAGTATATCTATGTGAATAATTTTCATGTGGTCACGTTGAGTCATTAGGTCTAATCAAAGAAATGCATGAAGGATCATAGAAGGTAATTCATTTCCATTTCATCAGGAATCAGTTTGACACAGCTGAACAGATACTTTCAACATTAGATTCCTCCAGTTTTTATTCCTACAAGAACAACAGTTGTGAAATCACCCTTTTTGCTTCTCAAGTTGACTTTCTATCAGACTTTACAACAGTGTTGCTGGATAACATGGACAAATGTGTTCTGGATAAGAATGGGAATTCTTTTATTAAAACTTAATAAAAAATTTTCCCATTGTTGTTGTCATATTAGATGGCTCATAGCAGGCCTCCGTCAGTCTTGAAAGACTATGGTATCGTGCTCAGCGCTGCATACGCTGCATGCAAAGCACGAAAGCCTGGGTTGGATTGTTATGGAGGATAGGCTGTTACCCAAGCAGCAAATCCCCCCTCTCCACGCCACTCAATTAGTCCAATGGAAAGGCAGAGCCAATACGATTGGATCCAGCTGCGTCGCAGAGCTGGGCTAAGGACAGGAGCTCACCCTGTCTTGTGGGGCCAACCCGGGAATCGAACCCTGGCCTGCTGGTTAACACGCAGTGTCTTAGCCACTTGCGCCACCCACAGCCCACAGATGGCTCATACTACCTTTGCAAAACTAAATAGCTTTGCATCACTAAATACTTTCTGCCAGACACATGACAAGTGTCCAAAAATTGACTTACCCCAGCTGCAGAGAGGAGAGCTGTATGGACTGTAAGGATCTTCTTACCTCTTTTCTTGGGGCTCTTAATCTCAAAAAGCTTAGTGATAAAGGCACAAGTAACCTATATCTGTATATAACCTGATATAGGTGCAGTGTATATGTCCTTCATGTACCAGTAAACTGTGTACTTTTAAAGCTGATCATTGAAATCATTCTTGATACACACTCAGTTGAACAATGGCTCCTGCCATTTCTTAAGAACTTTTGGAGTGAGCTGTCATCTCATAGTGAGCTTATCACTGGCATAAACCATGTATGCATGTATATGCACGTGTGTTGCCCACCCCACTGCTACAGACAGATTGTGATCTGATGGATCAGTCTGAATTAAAATTGTATACATTTGTGTCTTTGTGGGGTCTGTTCATGCAGGCCTCACAATTTGGGTGATATCAGTGGCAGTGTATGAAAGCCCTGTGTTCATTTAATTGGCACCTCACTGAGAGGTTCAGACTTGGAGATGGCCCCATCTATTCCCAAAAGGAGCATACTGTGGTCATTGGCTGTCTGAACCAGGTGTAGTTTCGGATTTACCTGCCTGCATTAGCTGCAGGTTATGTATCTGGATTGTAGTGTATGTGCTTGAAGCCCCAACAAGCTTTGTATGAAGAAAGCAACAAGTCGCAAGTAGTGAAGCTTAAGTATGGAAACACTTGATTTGGAAATGTAAGCACCACCCATAATGGATCATCAAACCCGTGGTGCAGAGCATGTAAATCTCTTCCTTAGCTGTTGCCCAATGCAGGCTAAAGCAGGTTCTGTCCCTGGCCTTTTGGCATCCGGATGCAGGGTCAGTGTGACCACTATCAGGTTTCAGCTGGAGCCTTTAAAAGCACATTGTAAACAACAAGCAACATGATATGCACATATTCTGAAATGTGCTTACTTGGCAAAGTTGTCCACAGACATCTAAAGACCAGGCAGGAAATTCATGACCAGTAATAACCTCTCCCCATTTTGGGGAGATGGAGATGTATGAAGCATGTATGGGGAAAAAACAGGCTGTCATTCTCTTGACAACTATTTGGAAAAAAAGGATCATGAATGATTCATTTTCCCTCCCACCACTTTTCCCACTCCCAAACCCTCCCTCTGAGCATCTGTTTACATTTTTCCTTGGGGGAAAAATACAGGTACTTGTATTCTCTTATTTTGTGGGGCAAACAGCAGTTAAACACCCCCACACCTTTGATGCTTGTCTGGAAAAACAAGAGACTTCTGTGGTTGCATTTCAGGATTAAAAAAAATAAGGCTGAAATCCTAACCTCCAGTTAGGCTAGCCTAAGCTTTGGCATAAGTCCCATGCTGGCCTGGGGGTGTCACCAAAGTGCTGTAAGATATTACTGCCCCACTTCTGAGGGTCAGGTGAGTGCACAGATATGTGCTTGCCTCCCTACATCATCATGGGAATGATGAGTTGTGCTGCCCTCAGTTAGGACTACACCCTTCAGGCAATCCAATCATAGATCTCCCCTGAGTTGCATGTTGTTTAGTTCTAATTTTAGCTAGAAAGTACAATGAGAGAGTTAACAGCCCTTATTATTGTCCTGCAGGGAACAGAACACTGCAATAGGCAGCATGATTAGTATCCTGCCCTGAGAGAGGTTTGGCCTACCAAATTATACCGTTTGCGTTTCATCACTGTCACAGGTACACTCAAGTGACTCCTACACTGAACAAGGAAAGTTAATGCTGCATTAAAAAAATTGATGTCCAAAAGCCAGTGAACTGACCAAGGTGGTTATGGCTGCAAACCTATCTTTCCTGTGAGTAAGCCCCACTGACTATAATTTGACTTACTTCTCAGTAGAAAGGCATAGATTGGGATCTGAGTAGACAGACAGGATTGGGATCTGTGCAAATATTTAAGCAATCCTACTGTCCTTGGAGAAAATTAATACCCATTGGTTTTAATCCTTTATACCAGACCCAGTAAAGTAGCTGCTACTAACTTGAAGTACAACACAATTTAGTTTCAGTTCAGGTGATTTGTGATATGCAATACCTAGTACACCATACCAATCTCTTGTATTCACTGTTAATTAATCCTCCTGTTTACTGATGTCCCATCTTGTCAGAATCTAGCCTTCACCCACGAATGAGCATAGATTCGTGAGAAAATCCATGTTTCATCTTTGACACGGCCTTGCCTAAAATCACTTGCCTAAGATCAAAGCATGCCTAACTATGCTTTGTAGGTTGGGAAAGTGCTGCAGAGGTTTTGAGTGCCACAGGGATTGGTTTTGGGTCCTGGGTCTTTTATTAATGAATAAATAAATAAATTAATTAATAAATTCCTAGGAAGATCTAATCAGGATGGTAGGATAATTTTTGGTTTCCCCTTTCTGATTGCATGGGGTGTGCACTGGGGTGTTCACATGGGAGTAAGTACAGAGTCACTCTTCAGAGCTTGTTTTCAAGCAAGTGAGCATCAGATTGCGCAACCTGCATGTTTGCTCCCCCTCACTGTCCCCCTATTCTTTTTCCAAACCAGAGAATGGAAGGAGCAGGTGAAGCAGTAGGGGCAAGTAAGTGGACACAGAGAGGCAAACCTACCAATCTGCTGCCGAAGGCAAATGTTTCAGTTGGCCCTGCCCATCTCTCCCCCCCCTCTCTCTTACACACACACACACACACACACACACACACACATTATTTTTCTATTGTCTCAAAAGACTAAACTGAAGGGGGATTATTTACAGAAGAAAAACGCAAAGAATTTGCATGTTAGTTCTTTAATAAAGTAGGCCACAGCTAAGTGAACATCCAGTCAATATATGGTCATTGCCATTCTGTAGTAACATGATTGACATTACATGCAAAGCCATATGGTAAAGATGGGGGAAAATCAGATGAGCTTCTAATACATGAAAAAAGATTTTAGAGTCCCACACATTAGCAATTGATCAGTCATTTATACCACATATTTTCTATCAGATTACCTTGTCCATAAACTATATGAACTTCTAAAGCTTATCTTTAGAAGACATAATAAACTGGCATTTTAAAAGGAGGATCTGCCCTCAGAGTAAACATCAGATAAGGCAATATGGGATTATTACAACCCAACATCAGGCTACTCTTTTTGGGTTGATGAGTACATCCATACCCCACCGCCAAACTATCCAGTCATCCCAGGATTTATTATATAACTGAGATGCAGCTGGACACAACATGACCAAGTTAACTCCTTTAATGAGACTCCTCACATTTCTCCTGCCTCTATCAACTTAAAGCACTGTTATTTTTGAAACCGCAGATAAATTACAGATACAGAGGAAGGAAACCCCAATTACAGCAAACATGTTTGGAGAATAAAATCTATCCAAGAGTTAAAGAAAAATTCTGTGGTACTACAAAATTGCCTTGCTGCATGGCTCCAAGCAGAGAAACAATACAATCCCTGAAATAAGTATGTAGCAAAAGTAAAGAGCCAATTATAACAAAATTATAAAATACTCTTCCCCCCAAATTTGGTGGAATAATGATATACCGTTCACATTCTTAAGCAGTAGATTGCTTCTAATTGGCACTTGCCACAAGTCTTACAGCAACACATCTAGGCACGGATGAGTAAGGGTAGCAATGTTTAGAGTACCACAATTAATCTCCAGCCATGTAATCCTCTCTTGGCATCCTTACAAATGCAAGGAAATTAAATAAACTTGCGTGCAGACCGTAAGGCTGAATCCTGAGGTGGATTACTGTCAAAGTTTTAAATGAGAGGGAGTGCTGCATTTAAGCTGCCACAGAACTTTGCATAATACTGCAGTATGCTCTCATCCTTATCAACAACTATGTGAAGATTCAAAACTTCACCTTCATTGTGTATATTGTGCAACTGTGCACAGCTTTTCAGTATCACTATTACTTTTACAAGGCACAAGGGCACCAAAGCCAGTCTGTCTGTGAGGCTGAGACAGATGACCTTCAGGTGACAGATTGGTGAGGGACAATCACCTCCATCTATGCGTGTGCACCACGGTTTCTTCTCACTGAATTTGAAAAAGTAGAGGGAAATTGAGCAAAAGGGGAATGTTGGAGGAAAGTAGAGTGGTGGGCTAGAAAGTCCAGAATTCAGTGAGTGGGAAGAAAGAAGCAGAGGTTGGGGTGTTGCCAGGTAAGGGAGACACCAACTGGTGCACCAGTTCAGGTGCTTGGAGGCCAGCCCTGAATTACTGAATAGTGTGGAATATGTTGAAATCTTGCCACCAGGTAGTAGCAATTACCTGCTAAATTTTGTCTTTTATTCAGAGCTTTAATACATTTAAACTACTAAAAGAATCCGGCTGTATTCATTGCCAGGACCAATTAAGTTCTGGAACTGTCATCTCCTTCCCCCCCCCCCAAAAAAAATTTTCTTTAGGCTCAAATGGATTTTCCATTTCCTAGACCCTCAAATCTCCCACTGGTCTACAGTAGTTAGTGCTGCTCCCACAGTAGTACTTTAAGGGGTATTGTTATAGATGGGAGAGCTGTCTCTGACACAACTCTGATACTTTGGGGTCAGGCTGCAGTATTGTTCAGTGTGACTCATGCTGCAGATGGATGGGGAGAAGCAATCTTCATGTGCATTACAACTGCGATTAATCATTAACATTTTTTGTGGCCTATCACTATGACACAGTTACAGTTCTACTGGGTGTGTTTGGAAAAAAACAATGTGCACAAGCAATGGCACATTACTGGGAAAATAAAGATTGAAAAAATATCCTTCACAATCTCTTCACCCTAGAATAGGTGAAGGGAAAATACAAGTGACTTACTTTTGTTCACCATCATGAGTCCTGGAGATAATGAAGTGCAAAATCCTTTGCAAAAATGTCTTATCTAATGTGTTACACATTTCATGGGTAAGAGATTTTCATTTCCAAGTGCAGCAGAAAAACAAATTAGAGAGCGCTAATGAGGTCTTTCTGGTCATCACTGAACCAATGCTCCTCTTGACAAGACCTAGAAAAAATCTTGATATAGTGCATTGGCACACACATAGGTCGGCATTGCTGGAGACCAAAGAGCTTTGTCATCAGATGTGGCCACTGTGGTTTGATTATGTCTGACCTGCTAGCCAGAAGCTAATTTAAATGCAATCTGCTCAATATGAAGGCCAGGGTCAGGTGAAAGATCCCCAGCAAGTCAATGACTTGGAACTATTTGTCTCAAAAATCCACAATTCTTCCCTTGAGTGAGTGAAATTAGCTTATACAATCTAGGGCAATGCTGGGTATAGTTTAGTTGAAAAAGTTGTGATGTAAGAGCCTATATAGGCTCTTTAGTTTAGTTGTGATGTAAGAGCCTATATAAAAGTAAGTGAGTCCCATTGCAGGGAAGCCTGTATTTTCAGTTCTGTATCTGGTAAAACTCAAATGGACATCATTGGGTGAGATTCAGAGCAAGAACTACACATTTAGATTCTAATAGCTAGAAAGTAGTATTAGTACCACTTGCTTAGCCTTATTCACTGTGAATTAGTTCTGGGCACTGAAATATTAATTTCCCTTCCCTTGCTTGCTCCTCTTACCATTGTTACAGGATAAGCAGCTTCCAGAAATACTTTAGTCTGCTCCTGAATCACGAGAGAACTTGGTCTTTAGTGAAACACGACATCACTGAGATTATAAAGAAAACCAGGAATCGAATTGCCCTTTATGGATGTGGTGAGGAGACCATGTGCATTCAAAATAACAAAGAGGAAAAAAAGAAGACAGGGAACTGTTTCAAAGAATACAGAATATTGCAGCATTAATACCCCCAATGGGCTTTGTTCCTGGGCTTCTTGAAGACTGTGGATTTCCTGAAATAGCTATAAAAATACATCCCAGATTGTACCATACAGCAAAACCTGTTCAACTGAGAAATGTTAGGAAACAAATTTGAGATCTAAGCCTAAATGTTTCCATGAGGTCAATGTATGTTACTAGGATTCTCCCCATTTTGCTAATCAGTTTGCCATTTTCTGAACATTAACTGTTTCTGTTATAAGAAAATTCGGTATAGGACTTTATCAGGCCAGTGTCGCATTCCTGACAGGTACGCTCAGGATGTAACTCTGAATCATTGTATTTTAAACATCTTGTTTTATAGGTGCTATATTTTAGTCATGGAGTCATTTTCTAATTTCTCTCCAGACAGTATAATCAGGATGGTAAAATACACATTTGTTCTCCTCCATGGCAGGAGACAGTCCTATCAACTTTGTAGATTACGTATTGCAGGTCTTTTTAAATGGTAAGAGACTAAATCTGACTACTTCAAGAGTTCAAGAAGCTGCTAGCAAAGGAAATCTACTTACACTTTTGGTTGTAAATTAGACCTTCATATTAACCTGTGTGCGTTGAAAGTCAATCATGACACTTTTTGGTGAAGTGTGAAATGGATGGCCTTTATCCTGTCTGTGTTCTGACTGGAAAGGTGAGGCTTTGTGAGTCCGCTAGTGTCATGGGGGATTGGAACACATGCCCATGTTCGAAAGCCAAACTCATTGGCTCCCACATGCCACTTAAATTTCCAAGGGGCTAACAATAGTGAAGTCAGAATCCTTGCTGTTATTGCTGCTATCGTCCTCCGGGCTGGAACTGAGGTTACTAGAAGAGGCAGACATGGAACCCATCAGAGGATCAGAAAAAGCAAAACAAGTGCCACCCAGGGTGTCCTTCTTCATGGTCATCTCCTTGCACACTGGTGTTCTCTGCACATGTTCTGGGGCAGCACTAGTATTCCTATCCTCTTCTTGGGAAACAAGGATATAGTCATTGCTGTGTTGGCTATCAGAATTTCTGCTTGTATCATCAACAGCCTAGAAAGCAGAAAAAGACATTCAAAAGTTTAGAATAAGCAAGGAATTATGTTTATTAAAACAAGTCTGTTGCATTGAATATCACAGCTGGCACATACCTTTACAGGCGTGGTTGCCGCTGCCTCCACAATCTCTCCCATGTATAACCGTATGCCAGTAAAGGTACAAATAAAGGGGGTCCTAGCTGGGAGCTCTTTAAGTTGGACCTCTCCTACAGATCATAAAGGATGAATGGATTTATACGCATGGACGTATTCCCTAATATAAACAGGCAGGACTTTTAACTGTTCAGGGCATTTGTACTTTCCCTCTGCCTCAGTTTTTGGCATCATCATCGATTTATAGCAACTAAGCCTAAAAATGTGTGCATATAAGAATACATAATATACCTATACTCTTCCCCCATTTACCCTGCTCTTCAATTCTTCTTCCATTTCCTTTGTGTCTGTCAGCTTCTAGAACAGCAGTTTTCAACTAGTATACCACAGCACATGATGCGCTGGGAATGACCTGCTGGTATGCGGCATACGTATTGGGAAAGCCAATTATAAGTAAGGCCACTGGGGAATATGAGCCCCCAAATGGCAGAACAGTACGCCAAGCCCATTGTAAAAAAAACTGATGGTGAGCCTTGACCTTTCCGCACCATGTCAGTATGCTGTGAAATCAACAATACAATATTGAAAATCACTGTTCTAGACTATGAACCTTTGGGACAGGGTCTTGCTCTCTTGTCTTGGGAAATGTCATGCATTTGAATAACAAAGCAATAATACTAAAATAATACACACACATTATTATTATAAAGAACATGCACATTCTTCAAACATTGTGGGTACACATTTTTCCCAACTTAAAAATTATCACTAATGTCACATGTGCAGCAGTTTCTAGTAACTCACCATGAAAAAAGGACACATTAATGACGTTTGATGCTAACTATAGCAATGCCATGAATATATTTCTTTTTTAAAAATAACTCCATTTCACACTTTAAAATAAGAAATCCAAGATTGCCTGTGATTATTTTCTCAACCCACTTTCAAATTACAAGCTCACTTTGGAATATCCTTAAGCTTGTGCAAATGAGTGATCTTTCCAGAGGTGAAATATCTCCTCACTCTTTACTCTGCCAGTTTCTGTTTAGGAAAATGCATAGTGACATGAAGCATGTTTTCTCCCATCTGCCACTGCTACTGAATAAATGTAATATGACAGAATTTTACTTCCAGTAGCTTTGAAAGTTAACAACCTTACACCCAGTGCCATATGGCTTCTCGGAACATTTTTCCTGATGACTATCTATTGCTAGGATGAAACTTACTTGTATCACCTACGTACACTACAATAAGCATGCCCACTTCCCCAGAATGTTTCAAAAAGAAATACAAGGTTTATAAAAGGGCTGTAGGATTTGTGGGTGGATGCACATGTGTCCCTTTAGCTTATTGCTGGTGCGTGAGATGCTAAGGGGGTGTTGGTAGTGGTGAGGCATTTGCTGTAACTTGGGGGCAGTAAAGTAGCTCAGCTTCCATCTCCAGTAACTGAGCAATGGGGAGATGCTGTAGCTCTGTGGCAGAGCACCTGCCTTGCATGCAGAAGCTCCCAAGTTCAACCTTTGGCATTCTTCAGTTGGGCTAGAAAATAACCATGCAAAACTCTAGACACCTGCTACCAACCATCACAAACAATTCTGAAATAGATGAATCTAGAATCCAACTCAGCAGAACTACTATGTAAGTAAAGAGATGAATGAGGATAACTTCTTGAGGAGGGAGAAACTCCTTGCTCCCTGGCCAAAGATGCACCTTGGAAGTGGCAATTTTCTTATATTTAAGCTGGGCAAGAGTCCCAACTTATGCCACCATGTTTGCTTCTGTTACCCCAAAGCCTATGTTTCATCTCAACATCTTTCAATCCAAGTGCTTTCTGAATGAGTTGAATGGGTTAAATTTGCAGTCTGTCTCAGAAGGTCACCAATTAATACAGGAGCTAGGAAAGATGCTTATATCTTGAAACCTGCATAGCCTCCTGACTTGGTGGTAGACCCAGCAGGGAGCATGGAGTCCCTCCCTTAATCAGACGGGGCTGGATAAATTGCACTGGTAACATCTTGGGAGAACAAGATGGGAAAGGAAACTTTTCCAAGTTTCAGTTCCCTAGCCCATAAATGATTGAATTATTTTAGTTTCGGTTTAGGATCACCTGGGGAGCATCCTTTCCTCCTAGTGTTTCCCCTAGCTGAACATCATTTAACAGGTGCTTCTGGATCCCTTGAACCACATTTTTTAGTCCAAGCAGCATTTTCCAAGAATGTTAACATGGATGTCTCTATCTCTTTCGGAACTGGGAAGCACTGTTCCATTTCTTTTGCTATGTATACCACTTTGAGAACATTTTTGTTGTTGGAAAGCAGCATTTAAGTATTTCAAAACATCATCAACTCCCCTCTAAAGGTTTTTCTATTTTCTGTGACTAAGAGCAAGGCAAGTGGGGATAAACTGAAACTGGTACTACTACTGATAAGGCATGAAGCAGTGACAGCACAGGTTGTTGGGCTGCCACCAACTGGTAAATTCATTTGGCTTTTCGCCGTCACCACCACCACTCTTCTGGCCAACAGACACTGAAATTGGAGACATTTCAGTTTGTGCTGGCTTTCTGGCACCATGACATGCATTTGGAAGCCTCTATGCACGTCAGTTTCCAAACTCATGTACGTAAATAATAGTAAATAAGTAATCTGTGGGAAGCAGCCCTAAGTAGGAAAGACAAAGAAGAGGTTGAAATACAGGAAAGCACAATGCAATTTTAACAGAGTGAAGTAGTGGTCAACAAGGATATGTGAGGCTGCCTCTCACGTATTAAACACATATTCCAGTGACATTGGTGCTGATACATTAAACAGGATAGAAACTGATGTATGTGCCTATTAATTAATGGCAAGATTTAAAAGCTAATGTTGCACTCAGAATATGCTGCCAGCCTGTCCTAAAGACATCACTGTTCCACATTTCACCTCATTAAAACTAAAAGATTGCACTCATGTCCTTTATGGAAATAAAAATTAATATGGGCATTGCACAGACTCATTGAACAATTCTTAATCTTCTGAAATTTCATTATGAAGGGTCAAAGTTTGCTTCTTTTGCTAAAAATGCTAAGCACAGCAAAGCAAGACATTAACTAAATTGGGGATAATCTTATTGTTAGGACAAACAGTAAACCTATAATATGTAGAAAGTGGACATGGCCTTCTATCTTGCTAAGGATCCAGGAAGTGCCTTTTTACAGGAAGGCCAAATGCACTATCAGGGTATCTGGTCCAGTAACTTTACCACTCCAAATTCTACAAGCTTATGTAGAACTTGGAGTGGTAAAGTTATAGGAGGCACCCAATACGGGAGGGAGATAGGACTTAAAATATAATTTCTTTCTTTATCAAAGAGAAACTATTCTGGGTACATCTGGGCAACTCAACACCTGCATTTTTTACTTTAAAGATTCCCAAATTTACTGGGGTCATTGTGCCCCTCTATGAGGGTGGCCTGTACTTCCTGGCTCTCTTGGGTGTCACCATCTTGGATCACATGAGATATTGTGTGATCCTAGATTGTGGGGCTCAGGAGAACCAGAAAAACAGACTACCAGGGACACCTGTGGTGTCTCAGGTGCCATGGCACACGGTTTGGGAATCAATGCTCTACTCCAACAGGAACCAGTTGTTTAGATCAGTGGTCCTCAACCTTTTTGGCCCCAGGGACCGGTTCTTTGAAAAAAAAATTTTCAGGGACCAGCCCAGGGGTGTGTGTGTGTGTGGGGGGGGGGGGGGGAGTTCTGCCTCTAGCGACCTGGAGTGAGGGCTTCCCCACAGCACAGCTGTAAATCCCATTATAATAAATAGAGCTATTGCTGAGTTACTGCACTCTGGGTTACTGTTACTCTAGCTGTAAATCCCATTATAATAAATAGAGCTATTGCTGGGTTACTGTGGATAAGATTGCAAGTGAGAGCTCTCAATACATGTCTACTCAGAGCAGGGGTTTTCAACCCTTTTTAGTGCAGGATGCATTGAAATTGCACAAAGCCATCCTAGTCACTCCTATTGGAGAGAAAGCCTCATTGACTATAATGGGACTTATTTCTGACAGGCATTGGATTGGAACCTTATCCATGCTTTCCTGGGAGTAAGTTCCACTGACTACAGTGGGACTTACTACTGAGTAGACAGGCATAGGATTGAGCTCTGAGGCTGCAATCTTCTGAGAGAACCTTCCTGCGGTGAGGAGTGGAAAAGGCACTTAGAGGAGTCCTCTTGTGGACCAGTCAGTCAGCTGACAAGGACCACCAGTGGTCCCCGGACCGGAGGTTGTGAAACCTTGGTTTAGATTACAACCTTTCTCAAACCTTTCTGAGGCAGGTGTCAATTGTCAGTAGGATTCAATCAGCTAACAGCCTGCTGGGTATAAGGGCACAATCTTAACCAATTTTCCAGCTTGGGGGTAAAGACAACGCAACTCTGAAGTAAGGGAACATTGTCTTACCTTGAGAAGGCCTCCATGACTGCCCCACCATGGCAGGATGCAGCACATGTCCCACTAGCACTGTTATGCTGGTGCTGGAAAGTTTGTTAGGATTGCTCCCTACATGAGCTATTGCAACAACAAACCCAGCATATAACAGTTAAAATCATTACAAAGAAAATTAGATTACTACTCATTTCAAAAGTGATTGAGGATAGACATCATTAAATTAGTCATTCAATGTATCCTTAACTCCCCATATTTTCTATGTCCAGACAAATGCCTTAAAACATAGTTGATTCAGAAGGGTAGATTTAGCACCAATCATGAGGAGGCTGCATAATTAGGTTTGGGACTGCAGTTTGTCTCTATCCAAATGGGGTTTCAATAACAACGTATAGCTGGAAAATTCTGAGTAGAAAACCTCTGAACCATGTTTTAGGCCATGTCCACTAATTCCAAGTTTTATGGACAAAATTAAAACAAACTGATCTGCAGCGTATGGGGGAATATACATGACTCCTTGGGGGAATCAGCCAATCCAGCAAGCTTCTATTTTTGCTGATTGGTTTACTCTCTTAGGCATGCTTTGCTGCTGACCAATAAGACAGAAGTCTTTGAAGTGTTCCCTATGCTAACTTTTTAATTAAAATGCAACACGCAAGGGAAACAAAGGCATCCTAAATTCAGGGCTTTTCAAGTGTATTGAAATAGGAAATCTCCTGATCTTAGTTGGTTAAAGAAGTTTCACACTTGAGTCAACAACAAAAAATCATTGATATCTCCAAGAAAGGGCTTTTAAATAGCACAGGTTGATTAAATAAGAATGACCTGCTACATGACACTCAACTACCTTTACTGGGGAAGCAGACAGAAATCTCCAATTCTGATATACAGCAACAGGAAGCCAATATAAAACAATAATATCCTTTTCTATAGGCACAAGTGACTAGCTTCTATAGCACTAGACATGAAATTACTGGATGTTCCTCATGAACACAGCTATACCACAGGTTTCCCAATGTAACTGGTACAAATATTAATGCAGCTACTTGACAGATTTATTGTAGGCTATTAGGAAATGAAAGTATTCAAAAGTACTTTTGTACTACTGGCTATAATGTAGTCAGGAAGAGTTACTTATCTTACTAATGGTATATAACCTTTAACAAGTGAAAGGCTTGTCATCTGATGAGAAAGCTTAAGCAGTTCAAAAGGAGGAGAGGTTTTAAGGGACAGACTCCTTAAAGAGAGACATTCATTCACTGCAGATAATGTAGCTGTTTTTCATAATGGATTCTAGAAAGATAAAGGGGTTGCACTGAATCTTTTGAGGAAGTTTCTTCCATAGACGCAGGGAAACCTCAGCCTGAACCCAATGAGAAAACCTTCTCCAACTGCTTGTCTTCAATTGACAAATCCCAGATTAGAGGCACAACTCAGTGGTAGAGCATATGCATTGTAAACATAAGGTTTCAACTTCAATTCTCTGAATCACCAATTGTGGCAGTAGAATAACAAGGAGGAGGGGACACACTGGGGTGCACCATCCAAGCCCTGCTAAACGAAAGCCTATGGTGAAATCCTGAGTAACTATGGGAAGTCCTTGCTCTGTTGTAAGAACAAGTTATTCTGGATTGCAATATGAATTTCCCATAGGTTTTCGCTAATAACTACAGGTGCACATAATGTCTCTTACGAGCTCCCGTAGTTACTCTGGATTGTGCCGTGTCACATTTGGCGGTAGATGGGCTATCCTGTCTCATCTTCTCGGCTATTCAAAATACTATTGCAACAGTACCCCAAATCATGGATGAACGTCGCATGCATGTTACCTGCTGCTTAGGTAGGCAAGGTTGCTTTGAGACTGGAACATCTGTGATTTCAGTAATTGGCTTGCTTAGATTGTTGGAACAGTAGTGATCATCTTCTATTGTGATTTGTTCATTCTCTTCTGCCTCTAACTGGCTCTGATTGAAGCGGAGGGACCCTTTCAGAATATCCTTGATCTGTTTGACAGACACCACAAAAAACGTTTGTTGCATTCTAGTAGCTGCTACTTAAAAGCAGCTCCTCTTTACCAACTATTTTCTTACTCATTGATTGCTTGAACAGTTTGAGAGAATTTACCAAAATGACAACTGTGCTTTTGAGTAAAAAAGTTAGGAAAGGTTCAGGCTAAAATGTTGAAATAAAAGAAATGCATTTTAAAGAACAAAGTGCACTTATTTCCCCAGATGTAGTTAAAACACTGACATATGTCATAATGTACAAATGAAATACTTTTTGCAGGCCAGCGTACAATTTTATGCAGTACTATAAAACTTTAGGAGAACAGAGATAAATCAGAAGTGATACCCTAAACAGAATACATACAAGATACATTTTTTCCAACCACAGTGGCATGTGAATATTGGGAAAACAATGTGCCATTAAAAATCCCTTAAAAGTAATCACATTGCCAAGTTTCCAGTTTCCGGAGTGGAGTGTTCCAGAGTTGTGGGGCAATTTCTAAAAGTTCCTTGATGTACTCCTTTGTCACAGACAATTGGCATGCAAATGAGACTGACATTTGCTGTTGATTTTGAGTGAAAGAGGTTTGCTTTTAAACTGAAGAACCTAAATTTTAAATTGACAACTGTTGACAACTAAAGCTGCAATCCTAATCTCCACTTAGGCTGGCATAAGCCCCTGTACAAGTCCTCTGCTGGCCTGGGAATGTCACAAAAGTTCTATAAGGCACTTCTACTCCACTCCTAGGGGTGGGTTAGGTCAGTGCACAGACATGCACTTGCCTCCCTATATCTCCATGCAAACAGGAAGACAGATGAGTTGTGCAGGACTAGGTTAGGATAGTAATCTAAAAGACGGTGCTACAAACCAGGACTTCCCTGGTTTGAACCCTGCTTTTGTCATGAACTCACTAGGTGATCAGTCTCATTCCCCCAACTACAATAGGGAAATTATAACAATAAACAGTTTTTTCCCCTAAGCATTTGACAATTGTAAATTAATTGATAGAAATGGGACAACAGTATTATTTCTAATATATTAAAAAGTATATTTAATATTAAATATTAAATAATATAGTATATTAAAAAAGGATTTGTTCCACAGTATACCTGCTTCAACCCAGCTAAAGAAACCAGAATTTCATCTTCTTTCTCCAAGCGCTCCTGCAGGATAACTTCTTGAATATTTCCTACAACACCAATAATAATTTCATTAGAAACCACCAAGATAACACATCACCAGTTTACTTTCAAAATTACAACCATACAGACAACTAGAAATGTATATAATGGCCTCTCACTTTTCAATGGTCATCTATTATTTTAATATTGTAATGTGAACCTAATAGCGAATTTTTCTGGTAGTTTTTTGTGTGTGCAAGATTTGGGAAAATGAAGTTTCTGTCACAGAAATAAAATCCCTCTCTAGCGATTTACACAATGCTGCAATTATAAAACACAAATAAGGCTGTATTCCTTCCCTCCATATTCACAGCCATGATGTTACAAATGCTCCTACTGGCTGCAACACATCCAAATACTGTAGTTCCATGTTTCCCACTGATTGGCTTATCTGTCACCCATTAGCTCTTGATTGAAATCAAATCTATTGCAGGGGTGAGCAACCTTTCAGCAAGTGATGGTATATTCCCGGGTGATGGTATAATACTCTTGGGGGAACCGCAAGCTCTAGGGTACTATACTATGCTTCTTGAAAGGCTACCTCTGGTGCCTGCCTTGCCAGGGCTGGGTCTCCCTCAATGGCTGCTCCCTTGAAAGGTGGAGAACTATCCACTGTTACTGGAGAGTAAGCCCCATTGACTATAATGGGACTTACCTCTGAGTAGACAGGCAATATTGGCTTGGACTCTGAGGCTGCAACCCAATGCATGCTTACTTGAGAGTAAACCTTTTGGATTATAGTGGAACATCTAAGTAGAGTCTGCCATCCCATCCACATTTTCTGGAGAGTAAGTCCCACTGACTATCATGGGACTTACTTCTGAGTAGAAATGCATAGGCTTGGACTCGAAGTATACAATGCTATCCAGATGTTCCTGAGAGTTAGTCCCATTGCCTCTAACGGGACTAACTTCTGAGTAGACATGCACAGGATTGGGCACTGCAATCTTATCCATTTACTTGGGAGTAAAGTCCCATTGCCTCCTTAGCATCTCTGGGAGGACCAGCAGCGCAGCCTGGAGTGAGGGGAGGCGAGGCAGGGGCTACCCATCTGGGAGATGAGCCCCTCCTGCCATGGCTGCAGCTGAGAGCTGTGCTCACCTGAATGGTACAAGCAGCGACTCTCCCTTGGTGTTGGCTGGTGAGTGCTGCAAGGATTGGAGGAAGGAGGAGGGTCAGAGCTTGTCCTGTGGTACCCTTTGTCTCAGCCTGATTCATACCCCGGGTGGGTTCTTCCCTATGGCTAGCCAGCAGGAGGCGGCAACACTGGCTGGAGGAGGAAGGGCTGGCACAGGTGCTGTGGAGTGTGGGAGAGTGATTTGGATTGTGGGAAAAAAATTGTTGTGTATGCCTCTTCTAGCATGTATGCTATAGGTTGCTGCCCCCTGGCCTACTGTATTGTGAACCTTGTTTTACTGTACTATGGAGAGTCAATTGCAAAGTGATTTGACTCTATAAGAATCTATTGTAAAATAAGGGATGTTTGTATTTTGTTATCTTTATTGAATGTAGCTTAAAACGAGCAACCTGGATAGAAAAACCCAAAACCGACTGAGAGCACAATCCTAAGCAATTTAGGCCAGCAGTACTCACCCAGTTTGTGTAGTGGTATGGGGAGGCTGGCACGTATCTGTGAATTGGCCTTCCCTACCCAGGAGTGGTACAGAAGTGTCTTATGGGACTTTTGTGACACACTGTGGTCAACACAGGACTTGTGCAAGGACATGAGCTGGTCTAACTGGATTTAGTAATAAGTGAGCAACTGCACTGTGGTAGTAATAAGATTACAGTCATTTTAAGGATTTGATCAAAAGGTTCAAGATAAAACAGGCTCCTTGTTTGGTGCAAGAACAAGTCCTAAGACATTGCTCCAACGCTGGAACGACAGGCTAAATACAGTCTCCTAAACTTGAAGCACATTCTTATTCATACTTGGGGTTACCCAGAGGCAAGCTTTATTTGTGCTGTGACTCCCTTTCAAACTCAGATCAAGTACTCATCATGCATTTTAAAAATCTGATCTGTGTGCACACTTTTTCCAGCGCAGGAGCTGGTAATGTTTTCAGACGATGTATGTTTGAGAACTTTCTTGCGCTCAAGCCTTCAATAAACAGGTTGACCATAGCTAGCTTCATGCCTTCCAGACAGAACCTTCAGGCTTTCTTATTCTTTGAGTGATACATTGGACATCAACTGGTGAAAGCATCTGATCCCCCAAAATTAAAAGGAAGACAGTTTCAGTTTCCTGTTCAGTTTCAAGTCTTTGGGCTATCAATAACCAGGCTATTTTGTTTCTATTTTGCAAGTACTACCACTTCAGGTAAGTATTGGATTATTTGCCCTACAGCAAAACTGGGGCTTTGCTGTGTATTCTTCTTCCCCAAACTATGAGCACAATCCTGAGCATGTCTACTCAAAAGAAAGCCCCATTGGGGCTCACTTAAGTCTCACTCCCAGGAAACTGTCTTTAGGATTGCATGGTGTATCTCTTTTAAAGGACCAGGCAGATACATAGCCATAAAGCAGCAACCTCTGTTTCCAGTGGGACCGGGTCATACAGAATAGTGCCACATGGTTATCATGGCAGCAGGGCCAAGTACCCTGTCATACTGTGAAGTACCACTATTGAGACAAGTACAGCTAGGTTGAAAAGCACTCTAGAGAACTACTGCTGAACACATGCAAGATATTTTGTTTGTAATCTAGTTCCTGTTTCACCTAAGCAAATAAACTACTAAATGAATGGGTGAGAACAAAGTTTATCCAATTAAGAGTGCAATCCCGACTTAGGCCAGAGAGAATGGCCCACCTAAGCTGGCCTAAAGGCCATACCCTAAGCTGGTTCTTAGGCCAAATTCATAGGGTAAGGAGGCCTCTACACTGGCCTAACTGCTGCGGAGGACCAAATAAGGTTACATTCTTGGAAATCAGCACACATATTTAAAAATGAGCAAATTAAAACTATTTTGTTGCCAGAGGAACCAGTATATATGGCATAGTTTATTTAATAAAGTAATCAAGATGGACTAGGGAAGATGGCACAAACACAGCAGGGAGCATGGCTCACTCACCACATTTCTCACTAAGTTCATTGAAAGTGGTGTGCTGAGGTGGGGAAAAACTGACCAGAAAGTACTGTATGGTAGAAAAAAATCATAGGCATAACTATGGAGGAAGAAAGCATGGGAGGGACCTCAAATGGATGAGATAGAGCCTTGTATGTCTAACAGAGCTGCTTGGTAGCTATCATTAGAAGAGAACTGAGAGCATTATCCCAAAATTGCCAGCATAAATTAAACTTCTGGTATTCATTTGCAAATTGCACCATTTCAAAAATGTGTAACTCATTGCCATGTTAATTGAGAGGTTTAAACTTTTGAAACAAAGCCTGTACCTGAAATCCCTCTTTCAGACACCACAACTGTATTGAACACAGACCAATGCTGAAATGTTTTTTCTGTAACCAGTGAACACTAATAATGTGGAACTGAATGATGAGATGCATAAATTATTTACAGGACAAACAAATTTGTTTATGTGTCATAAACAGCTCCCTTGAGTTATAGTACGCATAGCTCAAAAGCAGATGAAACCCATGATTCTGATTTAGAAAATCTACCATTCATGTATGCACTTTAGAATTTGTCTGCTCTGACAGAAGATCGCTTTGTCTCCAAATGAGTGTCAACAATTGGTGAGACATGCCTAGTAATTCTTCATGCACAGGCTAGGATTTAATCACAGACACTGGCTGTAAAAATAAATGACACCAACAATTCAATAAGCATTTCATGGAGAAAATGTAATTTCCAGCCCACGCTGTTCAGCAAAGAGTAATGATGTGCGGTTCATTCAAAATATGGAGCTTTAAATTCTAGGGGCACAGGCTACATTCATGCATTCTAAACAAATAAAACAAGCCACCTACTTAATGAAAACAAAATCAGTGAAACTGGTGTCATTCAGGGACAGAGCAACATGTTCAATAGTCAGGACAACAATGGGAAAAAATATGTATAATGGATCAAAAGCTTAAGTGAATTTGCACAAAACTAGAACAATTCACATGAATATCATTGAAAAATATCCTATGAAGGCTGCAATCCCAAATCCACTTACCTGAAGTCCCACTAAAATCTTTACCACTTAGCAACATGAGTCAGATAATCAAGTTTACCAAGCTGGTACAGGCACATTATAATAAGCAGTAATGTCCAACCTACAGTACATCATGTGCCACTTTTTATGCAGAGGATCTTGAATATGCCACTCCATTTTAATGCTGCTTTCAGTGATTACACTGACAGCTAAATAAAGCCTCCAAGTTCAAGGGATGAATACCTCCAAGTATCAGAAGTTACAGAGCAAGAAATACAAGCGTTACTGCCTGTTTGGAGGTTTTCAAAGACAGCTGACTGCAGATGAGGCCAGAAAGTTTGCTTGCATGGACCTTTAGTCTGGTCCAGAAGCTCTTGTTCCAAGGTCCTAATAATGTGCATTCATTGCCTTTTGCATAGCATAGCACAGCCATCCTCTGCTGGCCAATCTTTCTGTCCTCAAAGATGATCTTAGCCAGGATCTCTTTTTTCCTAAGATATCTCTATTTAGTTGGGCTACCTGGGTTTTGCTGATCTCATCCACCATTTCTTTGCTGCCCCACTCAGCCCCTCTCTAGCACTCAGCCCCACATCATCCACTCTCTAGCATATGGCCCCAGCAATGTCTGTTCTAGTGGTTTCTGCCGGTGTTCTTTTTGCACTTTAGACTGTGAGCCCTTTTGGGACAGGGACCCATTAGCTATTAATTAGCTATTAATTTTTTCATTTTCTTGTAAACCGCTTTGTGAACTTTTCAGTTGAAAAGTGGTATATAAATACTGTAGATGTAGATGGCCTATTGACTTTTTCTCCCGCCTATCATTCTTTCCCCTCTTTTCTCCTCTTTTGATTGATTTTCCCACTTGAGGAAAGCAAGCAGAGTAAGTATGGTTGCCCTAAGTGTGCAGTGTTAGAAATTTGGAGGTGTGCTGTGTGAGGAGTAGCAAAGAATCAAGCAAACTGTAAACTGCTGTGGTGTTTCCTTTGTTATTATTAAAATGTTTTTCAAAACACATGACAAAATATATGACAACTTGTGCCTGCCACTCTGAAAATGTCTGTGTGCCACCAGTTGCACATGTGCCATAGGTTGGCCATCCCTGTAATACGGTATAATCACCAACTGTTGTAGGCATCCATTCAGAACTAATATGAGCATGCGAAGCTGACCAAATTGAATTAGAGTATTGGTCCATCTAGATCAGTACTGGTCATTGGATGGCAGAAGCAGTCCAGAAATGTTTGGCTTACCTAAGATGCAATGAATCAAATTTGGTATGGCCAGCATGCAGAACAAATACTCTGCCACTGAGCTACAGCCCTTTTCCATTTAATACTAAGTGGAGTCTTCCACTTAATAGTAAATACGTACAACAGAATTCCTATTCTTTAATTAAAACATTTCAGCTGATCTTCTGAGTCATTAGATATACTCAGGAGGTAGAGAAATTATGCTTTATCTGAAGAAACACATAGTAAGCAACAACGTTTCTTTAATATTACACTAAAATGAGATCTCAAAGTTCGTTTGAACTTAACATAATAAGACTAAAAAAATTTGAAACCTTTTCTCCTCTATTGATCTTCACCACAAGAACCAATTTATCATTCTTAAACATGCTATATTTATATTATTCAAGACACGGCATTCATTTCCATAGTAACATGAGATGGGTCCCAAATATGTAATTATGCTGTCATTGTGTGGTACAGCAAAAGAAGTGGATGAACACTTAATGAGAAAGCTTTTGTATAAATACACAAACAAAAATTACTACTCTAACTCATCTTTTCCTCCTTCATGTACCAGGGAATACAACTATAATCTTGGTAGTGTCTGGATCAAACCCATGGTAACAAATTGTCATGTTTAAATAGAAGCATTATGATGTTATCTTATAGAGACATGAAAGATTGTGTGCATTAATCTTTAATAAAATGCTTTTCTAATTGCAGATATCTAAAAGTACACATGAATTTTGGTTAATGATGAAGATACTTAACTTGAGAAAAGCAAAGACAGCCCCAAACGCTTAACAAATTTGATAGGGTTGTGTCAGATTTACTGTGATTTAAAGGTAATTTAAATCATTAACATCCCATCTGAATTATCACAGTTAAACTAAGCAGCTTTGGATTTATAAATTATTTCAATGACAGTTCTATGGGATGCTCTACTTCTTTTCATATTTCTGTCTTGCCTAGCTTGAACAGAATTCAATGTGATATGCCATGGTTTACTATGAGATCTATCCACAGCCCACCAGAGACAGTTTTGTTTAGCTTCTGCAATTTTGCTATATCATAAATGTCTCTTATTTGTAGAAACTGCACATGGTTTTAGAACCTACAGTCTATATACATTATCCTTGCTCTACAGAAAAGAACTTCAGCCTGCTTGAACCTTTGACTTTGAAAGCAACAACATAATTTGTTGATTCCTTTCTTTCCCATGAACTCTCCCTAACTGCCCTTGAACTTTCAAGCAAATTTTCAGTGGAATCCCTGACACGTTTACTCAGAAGAAGGTCTTCTTGTGTGGGTTTACTCCCAGGTAAGCATGCATTGGATTGCAGCTTTCTACATGAAAAGAACTTTTTCTGATATCTTAAGTTTAAAACAAATAATTCTTGCAAAGTTATTAAGATGTTTTTTAAATCATAAAATCATGTTTTAAAGTTATTAAGCTGAATTTTAAATCAGAAATTTAAAGTTTTTAAGCTGTTTTTCAGAAACTGCATTTCTATTATTTTGAAATGCAGAATCAGAAATTGCATTTCTATTATTTTGGGTGCAATCCGTATCAATTTACGCAGGCCTAACTCACTTGGCATATTTTCCTGTGGTGGTGTGGGGAGGTCAATGTATGCCAGTGCATATACTTCCCAGGAGTGAGGCAGAAGTGACTTATGGCACTTTTGAGACACCCCCAGGTTAGCACGGGACTTATGCTGGCCGTCTTACAGGTTTGGATTGCAGCCTCTGTCATATAAGATTTCATTAAAATAAGATTTCATAATATTTTATGAAGAGGATTGTAGTGCAAGAAAGCTTGTGCCACAAGATATAGTCTTTCAGGTGATACAGGACTCTGTTGTTTTTTCTTCCTTAAAAACAGATATTTCTAAACATGCGTGTAAACCAAAATCAAGATCAGGTTATGCAGAGTTGGTCAACAGTTGCAGGAACAAAAACGTTTTACATTTCAACAGAGTGGAGAAAAGTGATATGGTTTTGAGTCATGTCAGTGTCATAGGATAGTGCTTTCCCTCTGTACTTAAATGTGCACAGGTTGTAACACTTTGCTAATTATGCACAACTTCAGATAAACTGTCAGGTACGAAAACTGGGAAGCACAAGCCAGAATGCATACAATGCAGAGTTAATGTTTAAAAGAAAAAAATTCCCTTACCCAGGTGGGTATTCATCATCTTTGCACAGTATTTGCACATTGCCTCCAACTCATTCAGTTGTCCTTGGAGAAATGAAATCTGGGCCTCCAATTCTTCTTCCTATAATTAAATTGTAAATATTTAAAAGGCTTACTTAACAATGATGTTATTGTTAAAATCCCACAAGGGTTTTATTTATTTATTACAAACATATTCACAAAGTTCAGGGTAGTATACCCACTATTTCCAGCTCCTACTTCCAATGTTATCGTCACAGAGCAAAAGAAAAGTCTTAATCTTAAATAATTCAAGCTATTTAAGAATGCACAGGCCGCTGTCCTACATGGAACATGTCCAGCACCTTTTAATTCAGTTTCCTTTGATCCATTTAGAAAAACCTTATCTCCGAATTAAAACTTAAACATAGTTCCTACCATGGTAGCCTTAAAAAGATACAAATATTGGTTTGCAACATATAGGTCCAACTCTGTTATACATACATTTGACTCAACATAAATGGCCACTGGAAATCAAATATTTTAAAACTGCTTTTCAACTGTTATAGTGAGGCAGTCATGCAAATAATCGTTCCATGCTTCAGCTAAGTCAGAGGATCTTTGAATTTCTAATTGCTGACTGCCTCTTTACAACAGGAATAAAAACTGTTTTTAAACAATTGTAAAAGGATGCACTTTTTATTTTTTTAAAAGCAGCTTTTATTTAACACATTTTTGGGTATTAGTAGGGAGACGCAGAATCAAACCTCTGCAGTTACTGAGGCACCCAGTGGTGGGCTCCAGCAGGTTCGCACCTACTCTATAGAACTGGTTGTTAACAACAGTTAGGGCATATAAAGTTTAAAAATTGCCATTTAAAAGTGGCTGCCAGATGGGCATAGAACCAGTTAATTTCTTTGAATCCCATAACTGGGCACAACTTTATTCCAATAGAAGCAGAAAAATTGGAAGTGGGTCTTTAAATCTATTTTTCCACGTTTTATCCATGGATTTTTTTAATCCAAGGGAGGTTATGAAGTGAGGATAATGTTTGGGAACTGGAGGTTCCTAATGAATAATGAGGGTCACCTGTAATTTTAACATTTATAAAGTTAAGCTAGTCCTAATTTTGCAAAATATCATCACCTTCACCTGTAATAATAGTCAATCTGCCTGTATAAAACATAATCCTTTTAAATTGAAGGCTTAAATAATTTCCAGTTTTTTTACTCAAAGAGGATTCTCAGATTTGATCTAATGGCAGGATATAGTTTTCATGCAAATAGTTAAAGAACCTCCACCAGAATCTTAAAGTTGTATCCTGATAGCTGACAGTGATATGCCAGTATTTCCCAAAACACTACTTCCCACCAGTTTCAAATACAGGGTATTTGATCCTAAGATCAAAATGTTTATCCATCATCTTAGATGGTGATTGTTCAGTGTTTAATTAAAACATTCTTAGAGCACAGTCCTAACCATGTCTACTCAAAAGTCAGCCCCGCTGTGTTCAATGGGTCTTGTTGGGGTGTGTAGACACTACTAGTGAGTAGGGCTGGCAGAGAGCATTTGTGCAGCGACAGCGAGCCGCGGCAAACAGAAAAGTAGAACAGGAGACAGCTGGTGCAATAGCAAAAGCAGTTGTATTGTCTCAAGGTTACAGAAGGCAGAACTTAATTCCAGTAAACAGTCCAAGGTCATACACAAGAAATTAGTCAGGTTACATACAGCAAATCCGAGGGTTATCCAATAGCAAAGTCCAAAGTTTGTCACAGTTTGTCAGAGTAACACGCAGTATTTACTCCTCTATCATTTCACAATGTCCAGCCTCGCAGGGTTTCCTTAAGTCTGACTTAAATCTTCCTTAAATCTGACTTCCCTAAATCTACTCCCAGAAAAGCGCTGTCCATCGGGTCTGGTTTCACTGATTTCCACTCTATGCATTTGCTTGGTTTTTAATGTTTTGAACTCTGACAGCTTTGATTGGCTTTTCAATTGTTGTTTTGTACTTGATATTTTAAATTGACTATTCTTAGGCTGCAATCCTAAGGACACTTTCTTAGGAGTAAGACCCACTGAACACAATGCGGTTTACTTTTGAGTAGACATGGCTAGGATTGCGCTCTTAATACATTAAAAAATGTTTACCAAAAACATCTAGATATTTGTAAACTGTTTACAAAAAAAAAATCTAGATATCTGAGAGCACAACTGCTCAATAAAGACATGGACCAGCACAAGTAACTTGCACTGGTCCAGATGTGTCGTGAAAAGTGCCGTAAAGCATTTTTGTGCCACTGAGAGAGGCTAGTCCATGGTGGTACAAAGTTAAGGTAGCACTAGATGAGTTGGGGGGGATGTGGGAAAAGTGGGGAAAAAAGGCATTTCAAGGTAAGTAGGCAAAATTCCCTTTGCTCTAGGCTCAGCCGCATGCCCTGGAAGCGGGGCAGGTCTACCTGTGTGCCTACTCCAGAACAGGTTAGGACTGGAGAATGAGGGAAAGAAAGAACAAGATCAGCTTGTACTGATACACATTTCAAAATGTGTAAAGGACTAATGGTCTATCTCACAGGTGGGCAAAGGCCTCTTCGCTCCAGTCCCCGCGAATAGGATCTTTCAAATCCCCTGCCGCTGGCGAGTAGGTAGCGGCAAGGGGAGGGAGAAGTGGGAGGACTGGTTCGTAGCCTCTCCCAGCCGGCTGGGGGGCTGGGAGCCACCCGTGGGGCAGCATCCTCTCCATGAGCCCAATCCTCTCCATGCCTGCTGGGACTTACTTCAGAGTAGACTGCTTAGGCTGGGGCTCTGAGACTGCAGTCCTCTCCACACCTGCCTGGGAGTAAGTCCCATTGACTACACTGGGACTTACTTCAGAGTAGACCTGCTTAGGCTGGGGCTCTGAGACTGCAGTCCTATATAGAGAGGAGAGACCTGCACAGGGAGAGCGCGATGGTGGCGCTCCCCCCCCCTTCTGAGCCTCCCCACCAGCAGCAGAGGAAGGGAGACCGTGGTGGTGCCCCTGGCCATCTGGGAGGAAGGAGGAGGAAGGGAAGCAGCAGCTGCGCTGCGTACCGGTCCCTAGTGTTCTGCTCCTCCTTGGTCCTACCGGCTCCCCATTGGCTGCCAAAAGTCAAGAACCTATTCGTGAGAGTAGGTGCGTCCCCCCAGTACCCACCTGTGATCCTATACCAGTAATTAGGATTACATTTCTTGTCTCATTAGTCGAACAATGCAACGGTGCTTGCTTACAATGTACAAATGAGACATTGGCATCCTTCAGTCCCTAAAGACTATGGTATCGTGCTCTGAGTGTCCTCTCCAGAGCATGATGGCCTGGGTAGGTTAATATGGAGGATAGACTGTTACCCAAGCAGCAAACCCCCCTCTCCACATCACTGAAATAGTCCAAAGGAACGGCAAAGCTGATACAATTGGTTCCAACTGTGTCACAGGAGTTATCAGAACGTGATTGTACACAGTCATGAACTGCTTCTGGGACTCCGGCTCCAGATCTTGCCTCAAGGTTGACTCCTGAAGCTTTTCCCAAGATGGGTATAGCCACAAGGCAGTGGAGGTCTGAGGTGAGAGTTTTCCTTCTCCAGACAACCCACGTTCAGTGGGATTTTGGACAGCTTTAGTCTGGCTCCTCAATAAAGGCCTGTCTGGCATGGGAGACACTACCGCCAGCATAGCCCTTTGTGTGCTCCAGTGTACAAATGAGCTGCATTGCAAAATGTATTATATTCTGTAGGTACAACTCATTAGCATTAAATTAACTGCAGCTTTTATAGCTATTACCGAACTCAAGTTTACTAACATATCCTACATCCTTTTAGTGCCTTTTAAATGTCTTCACAAAATTCTTTGTATATAAACAGAGGAGAAAAATAAAGAAATCAGATAAAATGGAGAAATCAGATAAAACGGTAGAACTAATGCTAACAAAAATAAAGAATACAAGTGTAGTGAAATATATCGTATCTCTCTGAAAGCAACTAAAATGGAGCAAATGCAACCGTGGGATCTTTTCTGTTGAGGAAAAAATTGTCACCAGTTCTGGGAAGTTCATTTCCAGGAAACAGTAAGTGTGTCCTCCCACATAGTTACAGCTCTAGAAAGCTGTAATCTAAAGATACTAGCCCTTTGAATTAGACCGAGTTGATCATTCTTATGAGAGAGAGAGAGAGAGAGAGAGAGAGAGAGGGAGAGAGAGAGAGAGAGAGAGAGAGAAATAGTTACCTCTTTCATAACATAATTGTGATGCAGTTCTATTTACTACAAACCAGAATTATTTACATTTTTTTTCAATTGTGCACCATACTACTTACAGCTGCACAACATTTTAGAAACAAATTCACTGACTTACAACAGAAAGAGCATTGCACTTGTGCACATACAGACCCATCTATATTTGTTAAAGCTAACACTGATTACACTGATAGAGCAAGAGAATCCTTGGAGTGGTATAGCAAAGTGCCTAAAAGCCCAATCCTGTCTAAATCCCCATGCATTGTTAGTGCTTGCATGGCTACTGCTGTGTCCCCTGGGGGATTTTTAGCATGTTGAGGTCTCCTTGGGTTGGGCCATTTGTCCTCTTGCCCCCTGGGGTATGCTGTAGCAACTGCAACTGATCACTTCAGACCTGTTCCAGAGAAAATGAAAACCACCTTCCAAGAGTGGGACTCTGCTCATGCTTCTTTGGCTCCAACTCAATATACATCTCTATTCCCAGTACAAATTTCATCTCATGCATGAACTCACTAAGGCTGAAATCCTGAAGTACATTTGGGCTAGCCTATCTATCACTGGGCTGGCCCAATTCCAAGTTGGGCCAGCCCAGTTACACCAGAAAGGCTTGGGCTGGCATTAGTCATCATAGGCTGGCCCAAGACAGATGGACCTGGGCCAGCCTTGCTGTGCCAGCCTAGGCAGTCCACGAGAGGAAGCTGAGTTCAGCATGGCCTGGAACAGTGCAGTTAGGCTGTATCCAGAGCGTCTTGCAAGGGCAGAAAAGCTCTCTTCCAGTTCCTCAAAGTTAGACCTCAGGCTAGTCTGGACCCCCAGGAATACATCTGGGGGTCCAGAGTAAAAATGGAAGAGTTGGCTAAAACTTTGAGTCCTTGGCTAGTCTAACTGCAACCCCTGCCTCTCAACTTCAGGATATGGGACAGCTACACCAGCCCATCTCAGGATATGGCACAACTACACTAGCCCAGTGAGCATGCTGCCCTTGTACTACTGCCTCTTCAGCAGCAGTTGGGCCAGCCAGAAACGTTTTACTCCTGTGCATGTATATGGCCTAGCAGACAGCTCAGGATATAGCGTACTTAGGCCAGTTTAGCTGGGCCATTCTCTATGGCCTAAGTCAGGATTACACCCAAAAACAACTGCTACAATATTTGCAAGTGCACAGACAATTGCTTTTAACTTGGCAAGTGTACTTCTCATTAAAATTTCTGGGAAAAAAACAAAGTTAATTTAAATTTAGTTCCCTCCAACTGCTAAAATGGAAAGAGACAGAAAAACCCAGCGAGACACAAAATGCATACAAAGGGCACCTTCTTGTTATTACTGTCAATTACAGCACATAACTATTATAAGCTGTCAAGTGCATGGTAGACGGGTGAACACACAATGCTAATTTTTCCCCCTCACGTCATTCACACAGGCTTATTATAGGTAAGAATACAGTGTCTAATGTTTCCATTCTTTTGTAATATTGTGTTTCAGCAACTCCTGGCAGGAACTGGCTGATATATAAATTTTTAACTCATGATGATTTTGTAATGACATTTGAGGAATCTTTATGCTCTCCATGCCAGCAGCACATGAATTCATAACACATGCTGTTTCTGTTCCAACAAACGTCAAAATTTAACTTAAAGGATCTCATAACAGTGGGCATCGGACCAAAACACAACCTGCCAAAACATGTATATGTTTGTCCTCTAGATTAGAATTTGATCCTATACAAAGAATAACTCTCTCTCTCACACACATTTATTAAAGCTGCCTCAAAAAGTAAAGAAAATGAAAACATAAATTTCACTGGAGTTACATTCATATGATTAAGGTATATTTTATTCCTGGCAAAATGCATTTCTGTCCAGTTTTAGTCACAATTAAATTTTTTTTTATTAGATGAACCCTACAATCCAGAGTAACTACGGGAGCACGTAAGAGACATTACGTGTACCCGTAGTTACTGCACCAACCAGTGAAAACCTATGGGAAATTCATATTGCAATCCAGAGCAAATTGTTCTTATACCGGAGCAAGGACTCCCCGTAGTTACTCTGGATTGCGCCCGAAGGTTCAATAAGATGCAGGGGATCTGTGATGGTCTCTTCTGTAGTTTTTTTTTTTTAAATGGCAAACCAGCCATAAGTCTGCATTTTCTGCGGAGGTATACACTGAACCTTTCCACTTGTCTTCCACTTGTCAGCTGAAATAACATTTGCCACTAAAGAAAAACTACAGGAATTCAAACAATCAATCTCCTATTATCTCGATTAGCTGGATCCTGACTCAATATGTACCTGCTAGTGTTTTCTTGGATTCATCATTTTCTTGTATTAGTATCTTGAACAGCTTAATTTTTTCTTTGCCACCTGATGGTGCTGGAGCAACTCCAATGGACCTGAGTGCAGTAAATCACTAAGGCTGCAATCATTACCTGCAGTTAGGATCATCATTTATTGTCCCCTTCCAGTTTGAATTTCCAAAAACCAATTCTTTGTGGGCTCCTCTGTCACGGAAGAAACACCCCCCCCCCCAAATTTCATGCTTCTATGTCTGGTGGTTTTGGCTGGGTGTTGATGACTGAGTGAGTGACTTTTCAGTTTTCTATCTATATATATAAAAGTGAAAAGTCACTCACTGACTCACTCACTGTCTCATCAATGCCCTGCCAAAACTGCTGGGCCTAAAAGGATGAAATTTGGGGTGGACGTTCCTTCTGTGACATCAACACCCACCAAGAACCAATGCTGAGAATTTTAACCCTTAAGGGGCTAAAAAAGGGTGCAACATGTTTTTGTCCTATACTTAACATGGAAGATTGACCAACATCCAGCCAATTTGGTGCTTGGTGCCTAGAGGGGATGTTGTTCGGAGGAAGGGGTTGCACTAGAGGTGGAGTGTTGCATATTGGGAGGTGATGCGTACAGGGGGTTGATGTGCATGGAGGATGTTGCACATAGGGGGTTGTTGCGCTATGTGCTTGGGGGATGTTGCACATAGGGGGTTGTTGCGCATGGGGGAAGATGTGTATGGGGGTTTGATGCGCATGGGGGGATGATGCAGATGGGAGGATGATGCACATGGGAGGATGATGTGCAGTGGGGGATGATGTAGGGGGAATTTTACTCCTACAACGTGGGTACGTTTTTGCTAGTATAATGATAAAATTGAGGGTGGTGGGAGAGAGTGGTATCTACTCAATTGTTCTTTGTTACATTTGGTGAGTCTCAGAGCATTCATTTTTATATATCAGGTTACCCTGAAGAGAGGTTCAATTAATTGCTCATCTAGGAACTCTTTCATTTGCCTTGAGCATTCTTTTTTTCTAAGAGAATGTTGTCAACCTACCTCACAGAATTTTATTTCCAAAAAAATGTTTAGCACATTAGAAATAACATGGGGAAAGCTTGCTTTAGCAAGTGTAAGAACATCTGGTTCCAGTCATATGATATTGATGAAAAGAAATCTTCGATTGGAACTCATAAACATTTTGTTTTAATTTAAAAACTTGCCTGTTATTTAAAAGTGTGTGCAATGGATGTGTAGTGTACAGCTGTTCATTTTCTTTCTCCTCAATGCTAATGCTTGTAAGTGCTCTGATCACCTAAGTTCACATATTTTAGTTCTTCATGTGACTTCATGCTCTAGGCAGAACAGGCTTCCCACTTATTTGAAAGCCAACTTCCTGTACTAATCTTTCCCTACGGATTTCAGTGGAACCTAAGAACACAACTAGATGAAGGACTTGTGCACCTTCATCTATATAGAGGACAATCCTAACCATGTCTACTCAAAAGTAAGGCCCATTGTATTCAATGGGTCTTACTCCCAGGAAAGTGTTGCAGCCATAGTATAGTATTTGTGAAAGAAAGAAAGAAAGAAAGAAAGAAAGAAAGAAAGAAAGAAAGAAAGAAAGAAAGAAAGAAAGTTAGCTGATGTTAGCCGCCTTGGGTTCTTCAGGGAGAAAAGTGTGGTAGAAATAAAGTTTGTTATTATTTTTTATTTTTATGTGTACCAGTGACCTTTTCTTCCTTCACAAAAACTCTTCTCTTTTGAAATGAAACATATAATAAAAATACTTGTCTGGATTTATTAAAAAAAAAGAAAACACCCAAGACAAATACAGTGGTACCTTGAATAAAGAGCATCTTGAATAAAGAGCATTTTGTATAAAGAGCAAAATTTTCCTCAGAAATTTTGACTTGCTTAAAGAGCACTGACTTGAATAAAGAGCACTTCTGAGGAAGTTTGGAATAGGATTCCATGGCAAGGGAACTCACAGGCGGGACAAGGGGACTAGCTTGAGCTACAGTGGGGCCTTGGGCAAAGTTTGGAATAGGCTTCCATGGACAGGGAACTCATGGGAAGTTCGGGGGGAGCAGCCTGAGCCAGGTTTGTATGTGGGATCTGTGTGCGGCAGCGTTGAAGCTGTGTCTTATCAATGTTCCAGTGCTGCTCCCCATCAGCAGCTTGGGAATGTTAAGTTGCACAAAAAGACAAAGATTCCATTGAGCCAATAGATAGCAGTGATTCAATTAGTGATTGTGAAAGAGCACAATCCTAACCATGTCTACTCAGATGTAAGCCCCATTGAGTCCAATGGGTCTTACTCTCAGGGAAATGTCTTTAGGCTTGCAGCCAAAGTCATCCCCCTCTATGTAACCTAACACCAGCCATGAAAGATTTTCAAAGGTACAATACAGTTCAGTACTGTACAGTATTTTCTTTATTGCAGTGTTGTGTGTTATTACAGTATATTACAGTGTTTTGTACTGTGTTATATTATAGAGTTTTGTAATCATTTTACGAAATGGGCTGTGGGTAGTGCATGTGGTTAAGACACAGTGCCTGTTAACCAGCAGGCCAGGGTTCGAGACCCGGGTCGGCCCCACAAGACAGGGTGAGCTCCTGTCCCTAGCCCAGCTCTGTGACGCCAGCTGGATCCAATTGTATTGGCTCTGCCTTTCCGTTGGACTAATTCAGTGGCGTGGGGGGATTTGCTGCTTGGGTAACAGCATATCCTTCATAACTATCTAACCCAGATTTAGTGCTTCACATGCAGCGTATGCAGCGCCGAGCACGATACAATAGTCTTTCAAGACTGACGGAGGCCTGCTTTTTAAAAATCATTTTAATAAATAGTTAAAATTTTTATATTAATATTTTTTTGGGTTGTGGAACCAATTGTCTGAGTTTCCAACGGGAAAATCCGCTTCACATAAAGAGCATTTCACATAACAAGTTTGCTGCTGGAACAAATTAAACTTGTTATGTGAGGCACCACTGTACTGAGACAAGGTGTTATAAGATTTTAAGGAATAAAAGCATGAACAAAATTCTTTTGAAAATTTTTGTGGCATAATACTGCATTACAAGATAAGAGAAGCATCTGCTTTAAACTCAAGTTATATAAAGGAGATGATAAGATTAAATCTAAGTAAAAGAGGTATGTAAGTGCATTTTGGTTAGAAAAGCTATTTGAATTCATTTTTAAAATTGAAGCTTAAAATACTTAAATACTCCAGTATTAATTAATATATCTTAAACAGGAATTTTCATGCATCTTACATATTTCATTTCAACAAAATATGAGGCCTGATCATACTGTTTTAATAAAAATGTTCAAACATTATTTTTTTTCTTCAGCTGCAGAACACTTAGGTGTGTAATCTTAAGGGCACCTTGCCTGGTGCAAGTTCCTTGTGCTTGTCTGGGAGGTTTGCAAATGTGCTATAAAGCATTCTTATGTCTCCTCTGGAGAAAGCTATGATGGCCCTTGGAGGTATGCAAGTCCACAGAGGCCAGATCCAACCTCTGTGGTGGCAGAGGCAGGTTTGTCCATGCTAGCCAATCTCATCTGGTGCTGAGGTCTGGGAGACATGGAGAGGGCAGGGAAGAGGTAGGATGGAGGTGTTGTGAACCGGGGATAAGGTGGGTGTGCAGGCAGGGAAGGGGATGTGGGGCCAGGACCCATGACTTGTGCCTAGCACCATTATTGGATGGCATGGAGTGACTCCACAGTATTTGCATTGCCCAAATACTGTACAGACAAACTGATGGCTGGGATAAACATCTTCACAAGTGGCTGCGATACTTACAGACTCTTTTTTGTTCATACTTCTGCTGTGGGAGCAAGAATGGGAAATTGTACTGAAAAAGGATTCTTTCTTGCTTGCAGACAAGGGTGGAGACCCCGAGTATTCACGACCTCCAGACAAACTTTCAATGCTTGGAGAAGAGCTGACATTTTTTGAACTCTGCCCTGCAAAGCAAACAGAAGGAATTAAAAAAAATGATAAATGGAAAGCATTGTCATTGAAAAAGTTATCTGAAGTGTGACTCAGTGACTTTAATTGAAGATCAATGAAACTGAGATCTGGTGACATGAGATCTGGTGACATTCAAGTAATTCTGTCCACACACTTTAGGAGATATGAAATACTATAAGACAGAAAGGCCAGTATAGAACCGGATTTCTGCAAAGCGTTTTTTTCTGCACAGAACCACAAAATGAAATACAGAAACATTTTCCATGCAAAAAACACAGATTTTGCATTCTGAAAAACTTATAATTGGTACTCTGTTTGTGCAATGGAATGTCAAAACAGATAAGCCTTTACCTCATGTTTGCTGGATTGGTAATTTGGAAGCAAGAAGTAATGGTAAGAGCATAAGTACTGGTAAAGCAAGAAGTATCGGTAAAGCAGACCTAACTAGATATGAGAATATGCCCTGCCTGGCATCCTTTTCAGGTTATTACTGTTCATACAGTCTATGCCATTAATGAATAGCTCTTTAATCTCAAGAATTTGAATACTGCATCATGTAAACAAACAACCAATGCATAAATTGGTGCCCACAAACAGATCTAAGACAAATTATGGCCTCTGGCTAAAGATAGACCAATGGATCTAAACATACATGTGTGTGTGTGTGTGTGTATATACACACACACACACACATATACATGAGAGCTTTAAATTGGTTATCTAGCATAATACATAACTTTAGACATTAAACTGTTGATCTCTACACAGTTATAAATCTATGTTGGTATTTTTGGCAATAATTCTCAGCTACAGCATGTCCACACAGGCTAAACTAACGTGTACTCATCTGGTACTTCCTGTACTAACATGGTAAGCCTGAAGTAACATGCAGCAAATTATATCCTAATAGTTATGTACCGGACTCTATATGTTGGTGGATTTTGAACTTTTTATCTCACCGTTCTCAAAGGGTTAGGATTAATGAACATATCTCTTTTGTGGATCCTAAATACTGGCACTCCTCAGGGTTGTGTTTTGAGTCCACTCTTATTTACTATCTATATGTCTGATTGCACCCCTATTCACCTGAGTAACAAGATCATTAAGTTTGCAGATGACACAACGTTGGTGGGGCTCATCTCTGACAATGATGAATCAGCGTATAGGGACGAAGTTCATCAGTTGTCTCTTTGGTGCAAAGAGAACAATCTTATCTTTAATATAAATAAGACGAAGGAATTTATAGTGGATTTTAGGAAAAGCAGTATGAGCATCCAACCGTTATACATTGAGGAGGTTTTAGTGAAACAGGTGGCAGAATGTAAATTTTTAGGTATCATGCTGAAACAAGATTTAACATGGGGTGCAAATACTTTAGCTCTTGTAAAAAAGGCCCAACAACGACTGTATTTTTTAAGACTTTTAAGATCTCAACAACTGTCTGTTGTTGAGAGTCTGTTGGTTGCCTTTTATCGAAGCTCTATAGAGAGCATTTTATCTTATTGTATCTGTGCGTGGTTTAAAAGTTGCACAGAGATGGAGAAAAGGGCAATCCAAAGGGTGATAAAAAGGGCGCAAAAGATCAGTGGTTGTTCTCTTCCCTCATTGGAGGATTTGTATAATATGGGTTGTAAAAGGAAGATACAAAACATTCTGCAAGACTCTTCACATCCGGGCCACTCGCTGTTTGAGATTTTACCATCGGGAAGACGATATAGAGTGTTGAAAGCTAGGATAAGCAGATTTAAACTTAGTTTTTACCCAAGTGTGGTGATCTGGCTAAATGCAAAATTATGAAATCTGGTGCATGCAATGTAATACATATATTTTAAGTGTATAGTTTTTTTCTTTTTAAATTGTGTGTGTTTTGATGTGTTCAAATGGATATTTGTATATTTGTATATCTGTGTTGTATTATGAGAGAGAGCACCTCATTTTGTTGTTCTCATACCTTGAGTACAATGACAATAAATTTATCTTATCTTATCTTATCTTACTTGCCTACTATACATGTAGAACTATACTTGAAGAACTATTATACCTGTAGAACTAAGTTCAATGGGGCTTACTCTAAGACAGGTGTGTGTAGGGTAGCAGCCTGAGAATGGCAACTTAGTTGTAAGTCCCACTGCACACCATGGGACTTCTAAATACAGATATATAGCACTGCATTGTGTATCATTAAGAATGATAAGGATGGGCACAATCCAGAGCAAGTTCAGCCTGCTCTGCCCTAACTGCTCTCTCCTAACTATTCTGTATCCAGAGCAGAAAGTTATGCTGCATCCAGAGAGTCAGGAAGCCTGGGCTGCCCTAACTGCTCCAGAGTATGCTAAGTAATTGACACATGGGGAGGACTTGCTCCTGAGGAGACACCCCTCAGATCACACTGAACAAGGAACAGCTGTGGTGCCTACAGTGGTGACATGACTCTGTGCATCACGCGGTGCAGAAGTCTGTGTGTCACCCCTGAGATGCACACACCCCCCCCCCACCTGGACAGCGCAGTTGCCAAAATTGGTGCCTGTGCAGTTATTTCTGAAGCCAACTGGCTTCAGAAAGAGTACTGCGCAGGCACCATCTCTGACACCTGCACAGTATTTTTCTGAAGACTTTCGGCTTTGGAGGAGACTGTGCAGGCGTCAGAGTTGGTGCCTGTGCAGTACTCTTTCTGAAGCCGTTCAGCTGCCGCTCTGCCTCCTGAGTGAGGCCGAATGGCTGTGCAAAGGCACAGACTTCCTCCGCTTTAAGGAAGTCACCTCTGAAGCTGTTTGGCATGCTCAGTCTGTTTCTGCGCAGTGCACCTCAGCTGGCTGTTCAGGCCAGCTCCGAGGATGAGCAGCAGCTTCTAGCTGCTGCTCCGCCTTGAAGTAGGCCTGAATGGGTGCGCTGACGCCCAGGGCCTGCCAAAGGACAGTCAAACTCCTCCGGTGCATCATCCCATATGCACCGGGATGATGCGTATGGGAGTGCGTCACCCAATGCAGCCCATACCAGCCACACCAGTCTGGTGACGCCCCTGGGTGCCTGTCTTATAAGGAGTCCCTGATGAGATGCCAGTACATTCTAAAGTGAATACAAGGGGCTTCTTGGAGTGGCCTGCTGTATCCTGAGGTTTGTGGGCAGCTGTAGTTTGTTCCATATCCTGAGGTAGAGAGGAAGGGGTTGCAGCTAGGCTGGCCAAGAACTCAGAGTTTTGGTCAACACTGCCATTCTTACTCAGGCCTTATCATGGATCCCTATGGGTCTACTCATTACTATACCTGCTCCTGAGGTGGTATATCTCTGAGGAGCTGGAAGAGGGCATTTTTGCCTTGGAAACAGGCTCTGGATACAGAGTAACTGCTCTGCCCTAAGCAATGCTAAACATGCCCTCAACAGGCCTCTCCTGAACTGCTTAGGGCAGAGCAGTTAGGGCAGAGCAGGTCCACCTCTCTTAGGGCACCCTATCTTGCCTTGCTCTGCCCTAAGCCTCTTCCAGAGTAACTGGGGTGGAGCATCTTGCAGTTGCTCCACCCTAGTGATAGATAGGGCAACCCAAGGGCTCTTACGTGGACAGATTAGTTGCTCTGGATTGTGCTGGATGTTAGCCATTACTAAGATCCATTGATTTCAATAAAACAATGGCAAATCTCTTAGTTATGACCAAATGTATTTAGTTTGTACACTACCCGTACTATAAGGATGATTGAGTTAATCACGTTTGCAAAGTTATTTCAGCATTTGGGAAACACATTTACCATTAAATGGTTAAACCGTACATTTAATGGTTCCTTTAATCCATCTTTGATTCAGTTTTACTGCTGACTGATTTTATATTGTTTTAACTGTATTTTATTGTTTTAATTGCTTTTTGTTGATTGTTAGCTGCCTTGGGTACCCTTCCGGGAGAAAGGTGGAATACAAATATAATAATACATAAAATAAAATAAACTATTGATAAAAAGCAGGATCCCTCCAAGAGTAGCATCCCTAAAAGCAACATCTGACATGCAAATAAATAAATAAATCTTCTTTTACACTTATTCAGACTTTTGTTCAATACAAACTATTAGCCATTAATTTTTTCAGTTTCTTTGTAAACTGCTTTGTGAACTTTTTAGTGGAAAAGTGGTATATAATTACTATAGATAAATATATTCCCATTACTACACAATAGAACTATTAATCATGTACGAAGCAGAGCAAGTGAGCAAGAACTAGATTCAAAATGAATGTTTGCTGATCACCATACATCACTAAATAAATATGAAGATTTTCAAATAATACAGAATTATAGAAAATTCTACCTCTTAGTGTTCCAGGGCGTGTCTGCCCTGGAAACAAGGTCTGGATATAGCCTAACTGCATTGGTCTAGGCCATGCCCCACAAGCCCCCGACACACCCCTGCTATACTGCCTAGGCTAGCACAGGTCCTTCACCACTAGTTATGCAAATTACACTGTCCCAAGGCCTTTTCTATCTGGCCTAGGGCCGGCCCTGTGATGGCCTATGTCACTTCAGGATTGTAGCCATAGTTTCTCATAGCCAGGTAGTTTCACATCAATGTTTTCAATGTCTTAAGAATTTTGAATTTATAGCCTTCTACGGCTGGCTCTAAGTGTGGAAGTTGTTGGCGCATCCCTATCTCTTCTGGGCAATAGTGGAAGAGGTAATCATGACAGTGCTGATGAGAAAGGAGGAATCAGAGCATGACTCTCTGGTGTACCTTCTGACTTTTCACAATATTGACATTATCAATGCCATTCAAATGGCTCATAAAACAGAATTACCATATTACCTCCCAACTGTTAGAAAACCATGTTACAGATAATATGTAGTCTGTATCCTTTTATTTTGTCAGGCAACTGGAATACAGATTTGGCATCAGCAGTCAGCATGGTTGGGCACTTGCCAGAGCAAGGCCCTAAAACAGTGATTCTCAATCTTCCTAACGCCGTGACCCCTTTATAAGTTTCTCATGTTGTGGGGACCCCCAATCATAAAATTATTTTCGTTGCTACTTTATAACTGTAATTTTGCTACTGTTATGAATCGTAATGTAAATATCCGATATGCAGGATGTATTTTCATGGTTACAAATGAAATGTGTGTTCTATGTACACATTGAACACAGTGGGATTTATTTCAGAGTAGGCATGCATGGGATTGGGCCCTGAGGCTGTCAGTCAGCCCCAGTTCGTGCGCAGCTATAGCTGGAGGTCTGGCAAGCCTGACCTGGCCCCCTGCACCAGGGGTCTTTAGGCGACCCCCAAGAAAGCTCTAGGCGACCCCCAAAAGGGTCCCAACCCCCACTTTGAGAAACGCTGCCCTAAAACAATCTCCCATTTCCTGAATGAAGACTGCCCAGTGGTGGAAGGGCATACAGTACTTTAGCATTCCTTTAAGCCAGCATTTCTCAAAGTGGGGGTCGGGACCCCTTTGGGGGTCGCCTAGAGCTTTCCTGGGGGTTGCCTAAAGACCCCTGATGCAGGGGGCCAGGTCAGGCTCGCCAGATCTCCGGCTGTAGCTGCACACGTACTGGGGCTGATTGACAGCCTCAGGGCCCAATTCTATGCATGCCAACTCTGAAATAAATCCCATTGTGTCCAATGTGTGCATAAAACACACATTTCATTTGTAACAATGAAAATACATCCTGCATATCAGATATTTACATTACGATTCATAACAATAGCAAAATTACAGTTATAAAGTAGCAATGAAAATAATTTTATGGTTGGGGGTCCCCACAACATGAGGAACTTATAAAGGGGTCACGGCATAACGAAGATTGAGAACCACTGCTTTAAGCCTTGCCTCCTAATTGGCCCTAAGTTCATGGTGCAGTTCAGTGGAACTTGGAAACATTTCTGAATGTTTGAATTTACAGTGGCGCCTCACGTAACAAATTTAATTCGTTCCGGAGGCATGTCCTTTACGTGATATAAAAATGATGACAAAACACTGGGATTGAATTCAAAACATGTTTTCAATGTGCATGATCTTATGAATTCTACTTAGGCTGCAGTCCTAAAGATACTTTCCTGGGAGTAAGACCTGTTTAACACAATGGGGCTTACTTCTGGGTAGACATGGTTAGGAGGCTGCAATCCAAGACACCTTCAAAGTGTCTCCCCACTTTCTCCTTCTCTCCATCCTGAGCCTCTCTCTCCCCTGCTCCCTTCTGGCTAGCCCTGAGCTGCTTCCCTCTTCTCCACTGCTCTTCTCTCCCTCTGCCCAGCAGACGCCTGGCTACAGGAGGAACAGCATGGAAGTGTTGCTTTCACTATGGGCAGGTGCGCTAGGCAGCCCTGACACTTATTAAACAGGCTGCTGGCCAGCGTGTCTGCCCCAACTGCCAACGAATTTGTTCTTTACGTGAAGCACTTTCTTTAAGTGAAGCAGAATCCTAGATAAATTTTTGTTTGTTATGTGAAACATACTATACGTGAGGCACCACTGTATCTTGTTTTTGCACATATTAATAAAAATATTACATTGTAATAATGAACCAAAATAGATAAAATATTAAACTTAGAAGATCCAGGCTTAGATCTTCAAGCAAGAAAGTTTGACGTTGAGCTCAGAGCAGTCACCTCTCCCAGTTAAACCAACTTTATAGGCAGGGTGATCATATGTCCTCTTTTTCCATGACATTCCCTGGATTTTAGGCTTGTGTCCTTAAAAAAAACTTCACTGTCCCCCTTTTCCTTGTAATAGTTTTAAATGTAATAAATAATGCAGTTTTAAAGTAAGCACATGAAAGCAATATATATTGAGTATTTTAGCTTTTATTTTGTTAAGTCCTAGGGTGGGACACCCTAAGTTTTTAGGGTGTCCCACAATTGGGGGGCTTGTCGTCTTTTTTTATTATGCCATATGGTTATGCCTTATAGATCGGTTATGATGAGAATAAAATGCGCTGTTGGAAAAACACAAGTACACTGACTGCCCTGAGCACCTTGGAAGCAAGATGGGTACAATTTCTTATTTTGAAAAAAAATTATACATAACACACATAGTAAGAAGCTGTAAGTCTGCCAGGACTGCAAAGTCTCCATAATGTTTAATTGGACGTACACTGATTTAATGTGACAGAAAGTCATCCAGACTGCACACAATGACCTTCAACAATATGAAATCCAAGAAGTGCTGAGCTTTGGACATTGTAAACTAAAAGATGCTTAAAAGCATAAGAAAAAAGAAAGGAGGATCTTCACAGTTAGGGGTATCAATAGTAGGCAAGCAGGGAAAACTAACAAGTTCAAAAGCCTTTGCTCCAGAATTGGTAATGATTTAATCTAGTTATTAATTCCTCATTTCAAAAAAGCAAAACACCCAAACCAAACACATCTGGAAGAAAGCTGTCTCCAAGGAAACAAAATTATGACAAATCATCTCGAAAGTAAAAAAAAAAAACTAACAAAGAAAAACTCCTTCTTGGAGGAGATTAAAAAGCAAATGCTTTCATAATTTTATCTTCTGTGACAGCCCTTTGATTTTTAAACATCATCCCAAGTGTTGGTTTTAATTATGAAAACTGGTCTCTACTACACCAAAGAGATTTAATAACAGACGGTCAGCTCATAGCTACAAGACTGATCAGGCAGAGACTAGAGATTGTACATTTACATGGCTAAGATTTCAGTAATGTGAACAAAGTATCTCAGAGGGACTTTTTCAAAATGTGTTTGCATTCTTGCAGGTTGAAAGATCAGCTATAGTTTGTATTTTATACCCAGAGATGCATTTAATATTCCTGAAACCTGCTAGGGAGGTTGCATTCAAATCAATTCTTCCTAATTTGGCTTTCTTAACTCAAAAAATAAATCAAACATTTTAAAAAAATCTGTTGCATAATTTGCCTAGTTTGTTGATTAAGGACGCAATCCAGAGTAACTATGTGGAGTCTTTGCTCCGGTGTAAGAACAATTTGCTCTGGATTGCAATATGAATTTCCCATAGGTTTTCACTAGGTAGTGCAGTAACTACGGGTACACGTAATATCTCTTACGTGCTCCCGTAGTTACTCTGGATTGTAGGGCCTATCTACCAAAATATTAAGAGCAGAAAGACAAAGGGCGCAATCCAGAATAACTACGGGGAGTCCTTGCTCCGGTGTAAGAACAATTTGCTCTGGATTCCAGTATGAATTTCCCATAGGTTTTCACTAGGTGATGCAGTAACTATGGGTACATGTAACGTCTCTTATGTGTTCTCGTAGTTACTCTGGATTGTAGGGTAAGGGAAAAATCCTAACCATGTCTACTCAGAAGTAAGCCCCCATTATGTTTTATAGTTCTATACTTGGAAAATATGGTCAGTAGAACTCTTATCTAAAAACCAAGTGTCAGTGTGACCTATCTTCAGAAAGAGGGAGGCAGCAACCAGAAAAATCACAAAATCTTTTTAAAAAACCTCCAAATTTTCACCTGTGCTTCAAACACTGAAAAAATGCAAAGCAACTCAAATTATCAATCCTTTTCTGTTGCTGTAATGGAAAATACTTGCACATATAGTTCATTTATGGAAAACGAAGAGCTGACCCACATGCCCAGGAACTTTCACATGATAAATGTTTCTCATATTGACAGTGACTCTTTAGCCTTGTAATGGTGATAAGCACTGCCCTTGGAGTTAGCCATATCCAGCAGGGCAATCTACATGGGATACCTTTACCACATTAAGGCTGCAATCCAGAGCAAATTCAGCCTGCTCTGACCTAACTGCACTCTCCTAACTATTCTGTATCCAGAGCAGAAAGTTATGCTGAATCCAGAGAGTCAGGAAACCTGGGCTGCCCTAACTACTCCAGAGCATGCTAAGTAATTGACACAAGGGGAAGACTTGCTCCTGAGGAGACACCCCTCACATCACACGGAACAAGGAACAGCTGTGGTGCCTACAGTGGTGACATTACTCTGCACATCACCTGGTGCGGAAGTCTGTGCGTCATCCCTGGGATGCGCCCCCCCCCCCCACCTAGACTGCACAGTCATCAAAGTTGGCGCCTGCGCAGTTGTTTCTGAAGCCAACTGGCTTCAGAAAGAGTACTGCACAGGCAGCATCTCTAACACCTGCGCAGTGCTTTTCTGAAGCCTTTTGGCTTCGGGGGAGACTGTGCAGGCGTCAGAGTTGGTGCCTGTGCAGTACTCTTTCTGAAGCCATTTGGCTGCAGCTCCGCCTCTTGAGTGAGGCCGAATGGCTGTGCAGAGGCGCGAACTTTCTCTGCTCTAAGGAAGTCTCCTCTGAAGCTGTTCGGCATGCTCAGTGTGTTTCTGTGCAATGCATCTCAGATGGCCGTTCAGGCCAGTCCTCAGACAAGTGTCAGCTTCTGGCTGATTCTCCACCTTGGAGCAGGCCTGAATGGGGGTGCTGACGCCCGGGGCCTGCCAAAGGACAGTCAAACTCCTCCGGCACATTACTCCATACAGAGCGCATCCCCAATGCAGCCCACACCAGCCGCACCAGTCTGGTGACGCCACTGGGTGCCTGCCTTATAAGGAGTCCCTGATGAGATGCCAGTACATTCTACAGTGAATACAAGGGGCTTTTTGGAGTGGCCTGCTGTATCCTGAGGTTTGTGGGCAGCCGTAGTTTGTTCCATATCCTGAGGTTGAGAGGCAGTGGTTGCAGCTAGGCTGGCCAAGAACTCAGATTTTTGGTCAGCACTGCCATTCTTACTCGGGCCTTATCATGGACCCCTATGGGTCTACTCATTTCTATACCTGCTCCTGAGGTGGTATAACTCTGAGGGCTGGAAGAGGGCATTTCTGCCTTGGAAACAGGCTTTGGATACAGAGTAACTACTCTGCCCTAGGCAATGCTAAACATGCCCTCAACTTGCCTCTCCTGAGCTGCTTAGGCTGCCCCAGTTAGGGCAGAGCAGGTCCACCTCTCTTAGGGCACCCTATCTTGCCTTGCTCTACCCTAAGCCTCCTTCAGAGTAACTGGGCTGGAGCATCTTGCAGTTGCTCCAACCTAGTGTTAGATAGGGCAACCTAAGGGCTCTTATGTGGACAGATTAGTTGCTCTGGATTGGGCTATAACTCCCCTACAGAAGGGATAAAGTTCCTTTCAAGCGATGGTTCTCTTATATTTTCTAGCAGCTATTTCTGTTCATCCCAGAACATAATCTGCAGAATGGAGAGGATTTCCAAAAATTGTGGATTGACTTTAATTACAATCACTTCAAATACCAAGATCAAAGAGGGCCAAATTATGAATAAATGGGGAAAGCAGTTATAGGTGAGTCCACTTGGTTAGCAGAAATAAGAAGGTGCAAAGCCCAGCGGCTGGAAATAATATGTAGCTACAACAGAGGTGGAAGAAACATCATTGTCAAGAAAAAATGAAATAGGAATCACCAAGGGAATACATAGTGTAAGTAGGTTTAAGAACACCACCAAACTGAAGTTTCATGGATTTTGATTTTTATGTCAAAATGTCAATATCTGGTGAGATAATATTTTGTTGAAAAGCTAAGCAAATTGCATAAAACTGTTTTCCTGATTTTCATCCAATCAGTTTGTTAATCCCAGTTTAGACATGCAGGTTTCTAGAGAACTGTACAGTCCCTGAATTGGCCCACAATACCCATCAAGGAAGCTAGGAAGCTGTGGCAAACCCTGTGGCTATCTGTTGATGCTTCTTGACAAAAGTTTAGGCAAAATCCTTTTTGACCGTTTTTGTACAGGACCTCACTTACTCTTTTTGTAAGGGACCTCACTTATTTGACCTTTTTGTATAGGACCTCACTTACCCAGGTGAACTGATAGGCTGAGCTCCTGGCCAGTGGTTTTCTCCAAAGGGGAGAGGTAGCAGCTACACAGGACCTCCCTCCCTTACGAGAGGAGTCTGCCTCAAGGAAGCAAAAGGCATGCCCCCCCCCCACATACACACTTTAATTGCAGTCAGATTGCTCTCACTGCAGTTGAGGGAGAATCCTGGTTGGGAAACAGATTCTGGGATGACGAGAGTAAAGCCGCCATCAATTGGATCCAGAGAAGCAGAAGTGGCAACTGCTTGCTTGCAGGATCAAGCCAGGCTTAGAGACACTACAGTGGCGCCTCACGTAAAGTATGTTTCATGTAACAAACAAAAATTTCTCCAGGATTCTGCTTCACGTAAAGAAAGTGCTTCACGTAAAGAAAACATTTGTTGGCAGTTGGGGCAGACACGCTGGCCGGCAGCCTGTTTAAAAAGCATCAGGGCTGCGTAGCACACCTATCCATAGTGAAAGCAACACGTCTGCGCTGTTCCTCCTGTGGCCGGGAGTCTGCTGGGCAGAGGGAGAAAAGAGCAGTGGGGAAGAGGAAAGCAGCTCAGGGCTGGCCAGAAGGGAGCAGGGGAGAGAGGCTCAGGATGGAGAGAAGGAGAAAGCGGGGAGACACTTTGAAGGTGTCTTGGATTGCAGCCTCCTAACCATGTCTACCCAGAAGTAAGCCCCATTGTGTTCAATGGGTCTTACTCCCAGGAAAGTGTCTTTAGGATTGCAGCCTAAGTAGACTTCATAAGATCATTCACACTGAATGCATGTTTTGAATTCAATTCCAGTGTTTTGTCATCATTTTTACATCCAGTTAATATTTTTATATGAATATTTTTGGGGTTGTGGAACCAATCATCTGAGTTTCCATTATTTCCTATGGAAAAATCCGCTTCACGTAAAGAAACTGCCTCCGGAACAAATTAATTCTGTTACGTGAGGCGCCACTGTATATAGAAAGGAGCTTTGTCTAAACTTTAGTCCAGTCAGGATTAAAAGTTTCCAAGTGTTATTTGCTCCTAGGACTCAGGGTCTTCTCTCAACTGTGCAGCTAATCCATAGCTGACAGTTTCCATAGTTGCATGGAGTTTTTACTCCTAGCGTTTGAAGGCTTTTATACATTTCAGGGTCATCTCAAATGGGAAATTGATAAGCAGGAAATCAAAAGCACACAAAAAAAAATGAAAATGCTTCATAGCAATAATGAAAATTAAATGAAACAGGACCTTTTGACTTTTCTAACAGGAGATTCAAAAACTGATCAGTGGAGGAAACATAGCTCCATTAAAGAAAGCACAGATGCAGAAACACTGGATGGACGTTTGCAGAAGATTACTTTGTTCATTTTAAATAGAGTGAACTGAGACTATTGACTTGGAATGTTCATCAGGTACAGACTCTTTAAAAATGTTTAGTTTACAAATAAAATATTAAATTCTGTTCAGAAGACCTAAATTGGAGAATCCTATAGTAGGCCTAAAATGGTACGCTTAATGAAGCTCAGGAATGTATGCTACTACATAAGGGATGAAACAGGATAACAAAAAAAACATGAAATTAGGTAACAGCTGTACCAAGCATGTCTCAAAATGTGAAGAAGTAAAAGGAAAGCCCCTTTTCTTTAACAACAGTGCCACTTAGTGGATATCTCAAGTATGGCAAACACTGGAAATGAAAAACACCACAGATGAAACCAGTATGTGCTTGGGATCCCAATGACAATGATGACAAAGACATACCATAATACATACCAGTTGCTGTAGCAACTGTACTCTGGAGAACACTTAGATTCTGGACAGGAACCGATACTTGAGCATCACTGCCTGTAACTACATCTCCTAGTAAAGTTGAAAACAAAAACAACTATATTTACAACAGCTAAAATAAGTCAACTTTTCCAAAAGATGCGTTTCTTTTGAACATGTGATTTTGGAATGCAAGGAAACATGGAAGCCTAAGGTTTCTTTCTGAAATGTCTTAGTACACTTTTTAGTGTAATTCATTGCACATTAGTTGTGGAATGGATTTCTTCCCAATAGATGGTGCTGGTATCTCCATATGTTTCTTTTGAGATTATGAGCACTTTTGGGACAGGAAAATGACTTTTAATTCTTATTTTGGTAGGTAAAACACTTTGAGAAATTTTTATTTTGTTTAAAAAGCTGCAAATTAAAAGAACAGTAAGTTAGAATAATAATAATCAGCACACAAAATTTTAGAATAAACCTCTCCAACATACATGGATAATGAAACAGTTCCTATAAATCTGTGAACCAATTTCTTAACAAAAAGTGATAACGGTTTGGATTTTTTAAAAAGCTATTCATCACTAAAAACCCCTTGAAATCAATGAGACAGGTTAGTCATGGGTCACTTAAGTCCAGTTAATATCACTGTGACTCAGTCATGACTTTCTTTGTATACAATTTACTAATAGAAAACATTCAAATAATGTTCATTATAGAATAAGCTATAGGCAAGTTTCATTACCTGGGAACTGTATTTAACCTCATTGTTCTGTTTGGCTTTCTCAGTATTCCCTAAACATTGGGATATAGATCATTGGTAAAGAACAAGCTTTGCACATAAATCTTTGGCATCTCCAGGTAGAGATGGAAAATGGACATCTACTGAATCATGGACATCTACTGTCAACACAGGAAATACTAAGCCAGATACATTCAACAAATTTGCAACAAATCATGTAATACTGGTGGGAAAGTCTGTGCTATCCTGCCAGAACTGCATTCTGACCCCTGGGCTGTTGTTGTGCGAAGTGATGCAGGGGGTAGTGGAAGGAGGTGGGGTTGAGATGTTTCTGGGCTGGGGAGAGCAGAATAGGGGTGGAACAGATGCTTGTGGACGGGTCTGGCAGAGGAGGCCCCTGACATACCTCAGGGAGACCCAGGGAAGGAGCAAGGGTTCATGCCCATGCATCAAGGTGGGCCTGGAAGCGGAGAAGGCCCCCTGGGACCCCTGTTCAGGCCGGAGCAGGCAATGTCTTGCAAAATGAGATATCTAGGCTTATGGCACTTGGATCCCAGAGGTGCAGGCAGGATCAGCACCCAACGCTGATGCTCCCGGCTCTCCAGTGCATTAGTGCACTGATGCATGCCTGTATCCCAGGGTTGTGGAACCAATTGTCTGAGTTTCCATTATTTCTTATGGGAATATTTGCTTTGTTGTACAAGCCTTTTAGATTACGAGCATGTTTCTGGAATGGATTATGCTTGTAAATCAGGGATTATGCTCGTAAACCACTGTACAGAGGAATTTATTCCCTCACAAATGGAACATTTTTTTCCCCTCACAGAAACAGAACAAATATAGAGAAAAAATTCTGCCCCAAGCATGTTTCATGCTGATGTAGATGAACGCATATAAGTATGTGTAAGGCTGGAGGTATCTGGTTCTGGCTAGTTATACAGTTTTATTATAACTGTCCTTTTTATGACAAGCTTAAGGTAAGTCAAAGCTAGCATCCAACCTAGTAATTATTTACATTCACAATAGTGTCCAGTAGGCCCTTGCCATGAATGGGCCTATAACTGCCATTATTTCAATGGACTGGCCAGTTCCAATGTCCATTTACAAGCTTTTCTTTTTGTGTCGGCAAACAAGCAATCTCAGTTCCAGCTATTCCAATCCTTTGTCTTAAATTGTCATTTTTTTCCTGTCCTCCCTTACATTGTTAGAATGTATTTCATGGATTCTATTTTTCTTCTTTCCTTCATGGAATTTCCCCCACTTGATATGCTAACCTTCTGTTGCTAGGCAGATGTTCTACATACAAATTAGCTTTTGTATACAAAAATTTGTATTTGTATACAAATTAGCTTTTGTGTACAAACTTGTGCACAAGCTTGTCTCTTGCCTCCATGTACAACAATTTTTGGTCATCCTTTATCTGACAACTTTTCCATTAAAGGGTGGGACTCAGGATATCAAAACAAGCTTTGCATATGCCATGTTGTATTGAAGTTTTCCTCTTGTGGAGTTAAAACTCCCTGTTTCTGCTTTCTGTGCTTTCTCAGAGAACATGGATTTGGCCCTAAAGGAGATGGGTGGCTAACCGTCTAGATTCTGGAAATAGCGTGGGGAAAAAACAGACATGAAATACACAGACTCTGCAGTTATGCAAGAATGAATCTTACCTCATTTACTAACTAGAACTAGGACAAAACATTTCAGCCAGTTATTTTTAAAAATTAATATTTTAAAAAGATTTTTACTCCGTTTTTCATGATAACTAACATAAATCATAATTAAACAATAGCAATATTAGCAGTGGAGTAACCAACACAGTTTGGTACTCTCCAAATACATACAAAAAACAAGTAGCAAAGAAAACAAAACAGAAACAAAAATAAACCCTCCAAGACACAGCCAAAGGAGTAACCAAGATTACTCCTTTGGGGAGAAACCAGAGTGAGGTCTGCCAAAGAGACATCTAGCATTGGAACAAGCATAGGCTTTAACCCAGATAGGTCTCCCTAAGGGCAGAGAATTCCAAAGTGTTGGAGCCATCATAGAAAAGGCCCTGCTCCAATTGGATGCCAATCTTACCTCTGAAGTAGGTGAGCATACAAAAAAGCAAAGCAGTAGTCCTTCAGAATCTCAGGCTGAAATACCTTCTTCAACCTTAAGTATGAGTGCTTTCAAGGATGCAGTCCTAATGTAAGCTGGCACAACTTATCAGTTTTCCCATTCCCATAGTTTTGTAAGGAGACAAGCACCTGTCTGTGAACTGGCCTAATCTTCTCCCAGGAGTGGTGCAGAAGTCACTTACAGCACTTTTGTGACACCCCCAGGCCAGCACAGGACTTTTGTTGGAGCTTAGGCTGGCCTAACTGGAGGGTTAGGATTGCACCTTTAATTTCCTAAAAAGAAACCCATTATTTTTCAAATTTACAGCATTACTGAACCTATGGATTTAGACTCCTTATGATCATCATGCTAAAGTCAGCTGTTGTAATCATGCTACTGCCAAACACATACATTTTGGATTCTTATAAGAAAATTTATAACTGCAAACAGAATCTAAAGTTATATAAAGAGCAAAGCACACATCACTCTTTCACTTGTGATAACAAAAAAATAACCAGTTGTATTTCTCTGTACAGAGGAAATATATTCTCTATAAAGAGAAAGCTAGAATGTCTATAATGACATTGAATTGCAAACTGTATAATTAAGAATACAACATTCAGTTATGTTTTTCCCTTTGTAACTATTTCTTGTTGATTATAAGCATGATTAATGTATTTTCATAATAATTTTTTGACCACAAACTTAGATTTGGCAAATTTGCAATAATTTTTCATTTGCAAGTATGTATCAGCAACAAGAAACGCAAACTGCAATCCTAAGCATGTCCACCCAAAAGTAAATTCCACTGTAAGTAGTACTACTGTTAGGAAAGTGTGGTTAGGATTACAGCCAAAATAAATATACTCCTTGGTAGTATTGGAATCTATATAGGCTGGACCTTAGTTCATTCTCAGACCCCCTGAAGATACCCAAACCCCAAATCTCTGAATGTAAATGGAACTTTGATTGGGTTGTGCCCTGAGCCATTTTGAGGCTCCTGGAAGCAAAAGAAGTGCATTTCCTGTCAGTCCAGGAAATGCCAGCCAGAAACAAAAATGGAGTTAGGTTAGAAAGCTGAGGAAAAGAGGATATTTATAACAGTGGCCAGGAGCTAAGACAGATTGAAGTTTAGAAATAACCACCCAAATATTTGGGAATAGACTTCTCAGCTTTTTGCTTGCAGGATTCTGTCTCAGAAATGAGTAAACATCAACCAATCCATGAAGTTAGGCTGCTGTTAGAAACCCACTTCAAGGTTAGGGTAAGATGTTAGCTAGTCTCACACCCATCTAAGGGCACACCTAGCTGGACTGACCTGTAAACTCTCAGCACTGGTGACAGAAGTAGTACCCATCTCATCATCAGGAGACAGGTGGCAAGGGGATAACTTTGACTCAGGTAGCCTGGGACTGGTAGTGTTCTGGGTGCCCCCACCATCTGGAATGAAGCAGGAAGTAGCTGGTGACAGGGCCGTCTAACTTGCATCACTCCAGTTGTAGGATTATTTCCCTGGAGAAGTTTACATGAAGAGTAAGCAGGGCTTTTTTACTTGGGGTATTTATCAGTACCCAGTTTTGGCACCTTTTCCCACCTGCTCCCCCAGCTGCTAATTAATAATTACTCATATGGGGATGATCTGTGGTGAGTACCGGCACCTTTTTTCCAGGAGAAAAAGGACTGGGTGTAAGACAAAGTCCTTTTTATTTACTCCAGTCTTTTAAATGTTGTTTGAATTTCTATTTCAATTGGTGTTTTAATAATGGTTTTGAATTGTTATATAATTTATTGTACAGATCATGCTTCATGATCCACTGGGTTTCTGTTCTGGAACACTTAGTAGATACGTCATCAATGGAAAAAAACTTTAAGGACCCACTTCCATTAGATTCCATTACTCACCCCCATCTAGTGGCTTAATGCAGTATATACTTATTAAAATGCATTCTGGTGTGACAGCGGAGGAACAACAAACCTGTATGTATGTCTTTAAAGCTATCTTTAATCCTGAGAAGCTTGCAACCAGTGTGGTTTAATTGGATGAAAATAGGATATTTGATACTGGCACTTTCCCCCTTGTAACAAAACTTTTAAAGGTGGACCCTGTTATCAGTGCTAAGTCAAATCAGTGAATAATGAGGCAAGACCTGAATTGTAGAATTCTGTTTTGTAAACTGCATTGGAAACACTCGAGAGCAATATCAATTAACATCCATATATTTACCTTTGCTTAGTTGAACTGGCATACTTTCAGATTTCATCATCCTTTGCTGTTGCTGCTGCTGCTGATTGTGCTGTTGTTGCTGTTGCGGAAGCTCCACTGAACTCCGAGCAGGCAATGCTGAAGAAGGAAAACTTCCACTGGTAATTGCAACTGGCCCAGTAGCAGAACCTGAAGTCATTGCTGGGGAAATGAGCTTCCGACCAAAATTCAGCAAGCTATTGGATACTTTATTGATATTCAGTGGAGCAACCTTAGCACTGACACTGCAAAAGAAAACAGGACATGCACATGGTGTTACCACCATTAATAATTTACATTACTTAGCAAAAAGTGTCTAAGCTTTCTGAAAATATTTGTTGTGGCCTTGAAAACATTACAAAATGAGAATATTGTGAACACACAAGGCACAATAGGACCAACAAAGTTTTCTTGCACATTCTTCTAATTTTTGATGGACCTAGACTGCAATCCTAAAGACATTTTTTTGGGAGTAAGACCCACTGAAAACAATGGAGCTTACTTTTGAGTAGACATAGTTAGGATTGTGCTGAATGGCATGAACTTAGGTAAGTGGCACTGTGACAAAGACCTAGACCATTGGTTCCCACTTTTTAGCTGGTGTTTCCTTTGACCTTCTGGACCATTGGCCATAGATCTTCATTAGGATGATAATTACTGTATAGAATGGCAATTTTTCGCTAGGATTCTGCTTGGATGTTTCTGCTGTTTCTTCAGGACCCATGGTTCAGTTTGGAAACCATTGGCCTATGCAAATTAACATACACAGTTGAAATGTCAATTGACTAGTCTGTTGATGTTTGGTTTAATAAATGCTGCATATTCTTTAGGAACCAGCTGCAAAAGTTACGACATATTATCACTCTGCATCTATAGAGTCCTCTCATCTGTCTCATGGCCACCCTGGAATCTGAGATGTGCTAAGTTCAATAGGTTCATTAACCTTCCCCTGCAGGAGATTCTTTTTGTAAACTGCACCAACAATATTTGGCAATACAGTGAAAAGATAACTTTCCCCCTCCTAACCCTGTTTACTCATACAATAATTTTGGTACTTCACTCATTTTTAATGCACTTACCTTTCCCATGCTATAACCTAGACCAGTGATTTTTAACCTTTTTCATCTTATGGCACACTTAAGAAGGCACTGAAATTGTCAAGGCACACCATCAATTGTTTTTACCATAGATGAGGCATACCACACTGTTCAATTTCCCAAATTTTCCTATTAATGAATGTCAATTCCCAAATTCCCACAGCACACCTGAGGACTATCTGTGGCACACCAGTGTGCCACGGCACACTGCTTGAAAATCACTGCCTTAGGGCGCAATCCAGAGTAACTACTGGGAGTCCTTGGTCTGGTGTAAGAACAATTTACTCTGGATTGCAATATGAATTTCCCATAGGTTTTCATTAGGTGGTGCAGTAACTACGGGTGCATGAAATGTCTCTTAAGTGCTCCCATAGTTAGTCTGGATTGTAGGGCTAGACACATACAATGTTGTTTCTAAGCTGCAGTTATTGCAAACAGGGACTAGGTTCCAAAGAAGGATGTGGAGTAGATACTTTGACAAATTAAGCACTGTACAGAGCTCTGAGCATTTTGATAGATGTATACAAGAGATTATTAAAGCCATCAAACAAGGATCAATATCTATGTCTTCATCAGGATGTACAAAAATGCAGAACAATCACCAGAAAAATGAGGATTGATTATGTTATAGAGACATTAAGAGATGCATTTAAAAGCAAGGTATTACTTTAAAAAACATGAATGTCAAGGAGATGTGAATCCAGTCTCTGGGGAAACAATTTTGTTTCATCACAATAAGCATCATTGACCTTGGATATCAATGGTATATTTTTAAAACAAGCAGTGCGATTATTCAGTCTCTGCAGTTTTTGCTCAAATGAAAATGCTTTGTTTAGGAGAGCTGATTCAAAGACATTTCTTTTCATTATGTAGCCACTGGGAAAGAAAAATGGCTATAAATACTGTACATTTATGTGATTTCTTAAAAAAATCTGCATGCATTTTTGCAAATCTATAAAATAATTTAAATCTGAATCACATGAATAAAATATTAATGTTGGTTTCTCTTTGTCATCACTTTCCTCCCACAAAATCATAGCTTATAGTGGATTTACAGCAACTTGATTGGTCCAATTTTAAATGAGTAGAAAGCAACAGGCACATTATTCACATGTCGCCCTCCCCAAATCTTCTATCACATACTAACACAGCAGTTGTTGGACAGAACTATACGCACTCTCTCTTAAAGGACATTTAGCCAGTGGTTCTCAAACTGGGGTGTCACGATGCACAAGCCAGAGAGTCCTGTGCTCTGCCTCCGTAAGGGTCAGGGTGGGGGAAGACAGGGACATGATCACCAGGATTACATCACTATGGAGAGGCAAAGAGCTTCTCTGGACTCACCCCTGTTTGCTTTCTAAGGGCATAGAAAGCACAGTGCCAGCCTCCGAAGGATGCCTCATGCTGTGGAGAGAGTGAAAGTTGCAACTGCAACCCATTTCCAGTTTGCAATTGGAAACCAAGAGAAATAGAACCAAGGCCAATTTATTTAAAACTGAGGTATTAGATGATAGAATAAATAATATTCTAGACATCAAGTGCAATTATTTAAAAACTAAGGGCACAATCCTAACAAATTTTCCCACACTGGCATAAGGTCAATGCATCTCTGCGGTAAGGGAATAAACATTAATTTACTTTAAGGAGGTCTCCATTTCTGAACCACAATTGCAAGATGAAACACGTGCCCCACTGGCACAGCTATGCCATCACTGGAAAGTTGGTTAGGATTTCACCCTAAGGCAATTTCTTCAACCTAAGATTCCACATTACTGAGTCACTACCTAATTTTTTCAAAAGTTTGCATTTGCAAAGGTCTGCAGTTGCAATTCTATACAATTCTTCATGCAACCCTAACCAATTTAGTCCAGCACAACTCACCCATATCCTGTGGTGGCATGGGGAAGCTGGTGCATGTCTGTGCATTGGAATGGCTCTGAAGGGGGTGTAGCATGCCTCCCTCCCACACTAACTCCTCCGCCCCCCTCTAGCTACATCACTGACTGGTCTAACCCTCCCCACCAAGTGTGGCACACTGCAATATCCCCATGCTAGGAGGGCGACTTGTGACAGCCTACACAGATATTCTCAAATACGTACTTTTAGGTAGTAAAATATGAAATCGGCTTACCGAGTTTTATTCATCAAGTCTGCTCCACGTGCTTTGTAATAATCTAAATTTTGTTGGAACTGGTAAGTTGTAGGCCTTGGATTTCTCTACATAAAAAGAAATGTCATAATGTATAATTAAAACATTTGAAAACATGGATAATTACTTGCTGTTAAATGGAATTTCAAGTTAACTTCAAAGATAACAGCAGACTTCCTTATATTAGAAATCTGAAAATGTAACATTCTATATTTCATATCTGTGTCAGATAAAATTAATAAGAATACAGGAGGAAATTATGACTTAAGTTACTTTTTATTTTCCTGTCTAAATCACATATCACCACCAGATGGCACATACTTCCCACATGTAAAAAAATAGGCTAGAATGTAAGTCCTAAAAGAAAAAGAAACATGGTTGATACGAAATACTGTAGTTATAGGGGAAAAAAAGCTATATTCACTTTTTCTCTGAAGATAGATAATATGTATCTTTAAATTAAACTGTAAGTTACTTCAAATTACAGTATGCTGATCTGGATTATCTCTCTATATATAAAACTGAAGTCACTGACTGACCTACTGACTGATTAACTAACTCACTGACTAACTCACTGTCTCATCAACGCCCAGCCAAAACTGCTGGGCCTAGAAGCATGAAATTTGGGGAAGGTGTTCCTTCTGTGATGCAGACACCCACTAAGAAATTGTTTTTGGAAATTCCAACAGAATGAGGGTAAAAAGGGGTGCAACGCTTTTTCCTCCGTATACTTTACATTGAAAGTAGGGTGGATGACTGATGGATGTTCTGCCCCAACTCCTGGACCTAGAAGCATGAAATTTGGGGAGGGTGTTCCTTCTGTGACATGAACACCTACCAAGAACCGATGTTGAGAAATTTAATGCACATGGCGGAGTTGTTGCACATTGGGGGTGATGCACAATGGGGGATATTTTACTCCTGCAATGCGGCTACATTTCTCTAGTCTTCTGTATATATAAAACTGAAAAGTCACTAACTCAGGATTGCAGCATTCATGTATACATAGTATTTTTTCTTTTTATTTGTTTGAACACCTGAAGACTATTGCTGCAATCCTAAGGACTAAGTCCCATTGAGCATGGGGGTTGATGTGCAGGGGGGATGGCAAACACGGTAATTTTACTCCCACAACATGGGTAAATTTTCGCTAGTTTTTAATAAATCTTAACTCGATATACAAGTGATGTCTTGATAAACGTGCAAAAAGGCACTGGCTAGCATACAGCTGGTTTCAGCACTCCGCAAACCCCTGATCAGCCTCTCCTGAGATTCCAGCCTATGCAAGTCTACTCTGAAGTAAGCCTTTTACAGTCAATGGGGCTCACTCCTATGTAAGGGGGGCAGTGCAAAGGAGCCCGAGAGACCGAGCTTTGCATGTCTACTCTAAAGCAAGCCCTATTATAATCAGTGAGGATCACTACTATGTAAAGAGGACAATGCAAAAAAGAAGCCTGAGAGATTTTGTGCAAATACAACTTCTTGGAGGTTATAATAATACTACGATTAATGATAATAGAATCATAGAGTTGAAAGGGACCCAGATGATCATCTTGTCCAACCCCCTGCTTGTAGCAGGACATCCTCGTCTTATGGGGCCCTGCGTCTTGAACCCTGGCCAGCTGGTTAACAGGCACAGTATCTTAACCACTTGCACCATCAGAGGACGTAATAATCTCCTCAGTGGAGATTTGATGAATTCAGTGATTGAGCAATGTGTTCCGTAGTTTATTTCTCTACTCCTACCTGAGAGAGAGAGAGAGAGAGAGAGAGAGAGAGAGAGAGAGAGAGAGAGAGAGGGCAAGCACAGAGACAGGAGCTTGCAGATTTGTCCCCCTAAAGTTAATGGGAAATCAGATGGGTATTGTAGAAATTACCAATATTTATGCATGGAATAAAAGTTAATATGTATCCAAAATAACATAGGCTGCAATCCAAACACACTTTCCTAGGAGTACGCCCCGCTGAATAGAATCGGACTTATTTCTGAGTAGACAGGGTTAGGATTCCAGTCACATTTTCATACTGAATGTACAATCAACAATGTAAACTTCCACAATCTGAATCAATTCTGGAAACAAGTACAATTCTAAACTCCCAACAGGCTAACTCTGCACATATTTACTTGAAGTAAGTTCCACTGTGTTCACTTTCAGATAAGTGTATATAGTATTGCAGTCCCAGGCTAACCCAACACCCCGTTCCCATGGTGGTGAAGAGCTGGTGCATGCTTAACCCTCCCCCCATGAGTGGTACGGAATTGCCTTATAGTATTTTTGACATCCCTGGCCAGCACAGAACTTGCACCAGGATTCGCACCAGCCTAACTGGGAGTTAGGATTGCAGCCTCAATAATTAAATCCAAATTAAGGCTCTTTCATTCTGGGTAAGGAACAAGGTTATGTTCCGTAGGGTATGCACAAAAAGGCACTTCCACCCAGTGGTGGGCTCCAGCAGGTTTGCACCTAATCTATAGAATTGGTTGTTAATGAGAGATAGGACATACAAAGTTTAAAAATAGCCATTTAAAAGTGGCTGCCAGATGGGCATAGAACCGGTTGTTAATTTCTTTGAAGCCCATCACTGCTTCCACCCATGATGACTTTGTCCATTTTCACTTCTGATGCTGTTCTGTTGTGTAGGATACCACTGTGTAAAGTTGTGGGGTGGGGAGGGTAGCTGTGTGGGAGAATCCATGCAGAAAATCCAGGAAGTATGCGGCAGATCGGCACAGTTTTTTTTTTTAACTATCTTGGCTTTTGTTCATTTGAAAATCTATTTCAAACCTTCTTAAAACTATCAGGGTTTTCGAATACTCTGAAGAGACTGAAACTTTTCACATTTCTTTATAATGTCATGCATTGTTTCTATCAAAGTTAAAATTGAAGCAAACTGTCTTTCTTCTAGATCACTTCAGCTGCGCTATCATTACAGCTTGAAGAATCATTAAAGTTTTTTGGCAGAAATACTTGCGACAAATACTGTAAACTCTCAAACAAAGATAGCTGGCAAGTTCTTTGTGCATCATGTAAAATGGTAATGCTCTCTATATAACAGTTTAGCTTCATAATAAGTCATCGTGATAAGGTTAGTACAACCACATACAAATAAGAACACCCAAAGATGAAAATTACTTTGCTTATGTGCTGTATTAGAATTTTATTTGCTATAGGGTAAAACAGATTTGCAAAATTCACAGTTAACTTAAAACAATAGTTTAAAATCTTTTATTCCTAGGCTTGACTGCCTTCAGGAAGAAAAGAACATCTGGTTATTTAAGGAACACAATATGTTCACATTTTGTATGACTTTTGTTTCTAATTGAGTTTTTAATTTTTCTTTATTTGAACAACTCTAGTTAGAACGGTTTTTTAATCGCTTTATATTTTTGTGATTGCTATCCCCATGTATCTATTTTCCATCTGAAAGCGTCTGCTTTCAAAATTAACGGCTTTCCTGAGTAGTGGCGATGCAGGAAAATAGAAGACAACTGCAGGATATTAAAACTACACCAAACACCTACACTAGGTGCTTTTGAGAAAAAAAATCCTCTTTCTTACAAAAGACTTGGAGCATTCAGCAGAGTGTTTTCTGTATCTACTATAGGTAATTTGCAGAAGCATATTTACTTTCTGAAGAAGTGGTGCTGGATGGAATGCAGTATGTACGTCTGGAATATATTTCTAATAGGAAGTGAAAATTTGGGAGCTACCTTTCCAGTGTAATTAGGAATTTTTAGTTTTTTTTAATTTTTAACTTAAAAAAAACCTTCCTGGTTTAATCCATAGTAATTCTATATTTAGGGCATAGAACTCAGCATTGTTAACATGGCCCTCCCATTAAGTACATTACTAACAGAATGTGTAAAAAGTTGTGGATGAAAAGGATTGTTTAAAAAGATATTTTACAAGATCATAAAAGGGCAATTTATATATAGGAGCTTTGCTAAAAATAAATTGGATTAAGTCAGTAAATAAATTCAAAACAATCAAATCAGACAATTTGCAGATGTTCTATGCATGCAGAACTTCTAGAATGGTGCTTTGCAGAAAAATGAATGCTTTATTTTGAGTGTTTTTAATTCTTGTTGAATTTAATATATTCTTTGGTGAGGGGGGAAACACATGATGGCACAAGAAAAGTTCAAAATCTTTGATTTAAATGCAAATAGCCCACTGCACTTCTAGGACTCAAAACTAATTTATTTCACTTGCACCTTACACTTTGAGAAGCTAAGGCAACTTTTCATATTACTCTCAAACTGGTCTCTCATCTGAGAGAAATCAATGAAATTTATAAATCAATAACATTTATGCATATTCTCTGGACTGGAGAAGTAAAGACTGTGATAACTGGAAGAGGAACAGGTAGATAGAGGCAAAGCAGAGGATTATAAAAAGTTAATAAAACTGATCCAAAGGTTTAAAAAGTGTTTTGTTAATATTAATTGCTTGACCTGTCTTTACTGCTTAATGGAGCCTATACAAGGAAGGGTAATCAGTACTTATTTCACAGACCACAGAGGCATAAAACCATAAGGCACATCATTGTTCCTTCAAAGGAATGCCATCCTTTTCCTAAAATAAGTCATTTTAAACATGTTCTGCTTTTCTGAACACATATTGTCAGACACTATTGGTCAAAGACCAGAACACTCTCCATACTAGAAAATGATGGATTTTGCTTCTTATAAAAAAGGAAGTTTCTGTGCACAAGAAGATTGGGCTATGGGTGCAAGTGCTCATAATAAAAACTACTATTAAAAATAAGAATACTTAAAAACAACAGCACCCCAGCATCTAAATAAATAGTCTTTATTTAGATAGTTTCATGTGTGCTGTATTCTTCCGGTTTGTTTTTCTCTTTCATGTTTCAAACATGAAAGAGAAAAACAAACCGGAAGAATACAGCACACATGAAACTATCTAAATAAAGACTATTAATAAAACGAAGGAGTCAGGGTTAATACTAATTTCTTGTTTCAAAGGGAAATTCATGGAAAAATATATTCACAGAAGGATCTTAAATGAAAATGAAGGAACTAAAACATCTAAGGCAGAGAGGAAGACCTTGGGTCAAGTATTGACTACTTTGAGCAGATATATAGCTATTATATTTTGTAGCACCATGTGCAAGGTCTGTGTATTAACTGGAGAATCATTTGCACTTCTTGTATTTTGACTATTTTCCTTTTTATTTATTTAATCTATATAACTATGTATGTATTTCATTTCTACACATTTTGTTTATGGTGACTAGAATAAATCTCATAATACAAAATATATTTTTATAAATGTGTTCTCCTTAGAGTCTTCTAAACCATTTAAAAGATTGTGATGAGGATGATTAATAACAACTCAGCATCTTTAAGAACTCTGGGAAGATAGCAGTGCTTGATAATCTCATTATTGCACTTTCCCCACAATTTCAGTAAATTTTGCCATTCCTGGAAACTAATGACTTCCAAGAAATGGCAGTGGCACCAGAGATAATATCATGCAAAGGACTAGAAACTACTGTTCATCCACTAAAAAAACCCACAACATCTAGAATGGTCCTTAACCCACAACAACTGCTACTGTCTATGTTCATAATTATATTGCCATGTCTGTTGTGGAAGAAAAGGGTCTAAGTCTAGTTTCAAAAATCAATTCAAGCTTGAGATCTGGCTAATTTAGAAATGTAAATTCTGAAATGGGTTACTCTGAAATAAAAAAAATCCTTTTATTGATTCTCCCTTCTCATTTATTATAAGAAATTTGATGGTCAATATTGTTTTAAAGTGGTTTGAATATTCCAAATTACGGAGATTTCCAAGTTTGTCATTTGATACAATCCAGGCTGCCTTACCTTTGGATCTCTAAGAAAGAGAGCTCTCAAGATCAGTGAGTGGACATCTCCAACAGGCGGATAATGCATCAGAAGTCCCAAGCAGGTTTGATAATTACTTGATATCACTAAAAACAACAAGAAACAATACTGATATTTTCTCAGATGCAAATTAAACATAATATAAATCTGTTTCTGAAAATGTCTCAATTCTTCTGTTCTGGAATTATAATATTCAGTGTTTTTTTCTGGGGAAAAAGGTGCAGACGCTCACTTTACACAAAAATGGTGTTGGAACACGGTGTAGCTATGTCATCCATATATGAGTAATTATTAATTAGCTGTGGGGGGAGGTACTGAGTACTGGTGAGTACCCCCAGAAAAAAAGGCCCTTTTTGTTTCTAGATCTCCTTTTAGCAATACCGAATTTTTTTTGAATACGTCTTCCTTGATTTGAATATTTCATTCAATAAACTAAAATGGCTTAGAAGCAGGCTGATTTATAAACCCTCCTTCATCTTTCTTTTATGTTAATCTTAAACACAGTACGTACATTCAAAGATCAGTAGAAGATTTATGCTGTTCCCTCTTAAAATTCACTACCTTAAAAAAACAAAACCACAACACCACGATGCTGGATTTCTATTCTTGAATCTCATGCTAGTTAGTATAGGTCTTTTCGTTTGGGCTAGGAAAAAAATCTGAACCTAATTATGAGTGAAATTAAAGACATCTTTAAGACATCTTTTCAGGCAGGACTATGTAAACTACTTCATTTCTTTAAGCATTCTTTAAATCCTGGAAATCCATCTGCTGGAGCTGTCAAAGCAGCTCCTATTAATTATTCCTATATTCTTCACCATACAGACACTGCCTACATTGATTCGAATTGTAAATATATTTTAGAATCACTTTGCTGTTTTAAGAACTTCAGTTTTAGAAACAAAATCCGTTCTATTAATTAAAAGTCTCTGTGATAAATGTTCTTGGAGCACGTACAAAAATTATCTTGATCCAGTTAAATCTCAAATATATTGCTTGTTTTACAGGTTTAGGCTGCAATCCCATGTCCACTTTCTTGGAAGTAAGTTTCACTGACTTCAATGTGACTTTAAATAAACATAGGATTGGACTCTTCAACAATGAATCCCCACCCCATTGTACGAGTCAACCTCAGCCTCTTCAGTACCTTTCAGTCTCTCCCCACTGAGGTTATGAGGAAAAGATGCAGGACTGAGCAAAATGAATAATTATAATCTGGGTAAGAAGATACTTTATCATCTTCATTTCCGTTGCTGATCCGACAGCTTGTAATTTTATACATCTGCTTTCATTTGTAAAGTACTCACTTATCCCACTCATTCTTTATCTGTTCTGCCTGTTTCTTTTCTTTTCCTTTTGTTTTTCTTGTTCATGTTCAGCTACCTGCTTTTTCCCCCTTCTCCTTGAAGTTTGCATAATGAATGCAACACAATGGGCTCAGTAAAGAGTTCTTTCTGCTGAAAATAATAGAGGGGCCACGCATTCTACACAACCAATCAAATAAAATGCAACACACTCTAAGCAGTTGTGATGGGAATCCTTTATATTTCCTTTAAGTCCAGAACAATGCTAAAAGTGGTTGGTGTGTCCTAAATAGGTTCTGTGAAATCATACATTTGATATATTTGCTTCAAACATGCCTTTAACACTTTAACTGAAATCAGATTTTAGGGTTTCTACTCTCTCTCTCTCTCACTCTCTTTTTCTGAAATAAGGTTGAGTTACAGGATTTTCAGAACAACTTTGGGAGCTGAATTGACTTGAGTTTATAATTATTGGGGCTTACTCCAAGGTATAGACCCACTTTGTAAAGCTCTACTCTATAGATGTACTCATGAGATCTACTCTACAGTACACTTCTCTGATTGTGACTCATTCTAGAACAATGGTACTAGGGCATTTCAGCCCAGAACCCCCTTTCAAACTTACCAGGATGTGACATCACTGTGATGACAGAGATCTTCCTTGTCTACTCAGAAGTCCCATTGTGATCAATGAGACTTACTCCCAGGAAAGGCCAGTGCCAGATTCCAAGATGGCAGATCCCACCCTCTCTTGACTCCCCTGACCTGAGGTTGCAATCCACCAAAGTAGTCCCAATCCCCATTCTGAGTACCACAGCTCAAAGGGAAAAACTTTTTTAAAAAAGATTTATTTATGAAAGGAAAAGAGTTTGAGATTATAGGAAATTCTGTTTTTCTTACCTGTAATGGGGCTAGCCCGTTAACGGGCTGGCCCTTTTGCCTCCCCCGGCCGGGATGGTCTGGCCGGAGGAGATGCTTGCAGCCTATTGGCTGCTATGGCCAGGGGGAGGTGCTGGAGGGACGCTGGAGTCGTGCTGCCTGCAGCGTCCCTCCAGTCTTCGCCGGAGAGTTGTCTGGAGCAGACGTCTTTCAGGCTGCTCCCCGTGTGGCAGGTGTCGTGCTGGAGTAGGCAGGATAGGCCTTCGGTGACTGCCTGAGACAGCAGGGTCAGTGATACGCATCTCTTGCCTATTGGTACCAGACCGGACGTAGGTCGGGATGGCTAGCCCTGTACCTGGGAAGTTAGGCTTGGTTCGGCCGGGCATTAATTCGGGTGTACCGAGTGTCCAGCTGCTTTGATTGACCAAGCGCCCAGCTGTCTCGACCTTCGGGTTGGTGTTGATGGGTACCCTTGCGAGGGTGACACCTGAGCCAGGCTTTCGCCATCCCTTATTTTTTAGCTACCAGCACGACAAGTTAGCAGCCCCTTTTTGTTGGGTTAAATATGTTATATTTTAATAAAGTGGCCATTAAATCCAGCATCTGTCTCGGGCTCCTTATTCTCGCCATGGGGGTAATGACCTTACATGGAAAATTACCATGTGTATAGTGGAGATAGAAGGCTGTTAAGTATCTCTTAGCATTAAAAATATGTACACACTATCCTACAATGTTGTCAGTGCAGACTGGTGATTGTGATGACAAAGGGTCAAACTAGATGCCACTTTAACTGCATTTGTGCATGCATGTACTTTTTATAAAAGCTGGCTAAATAGTAGTCACAATGGCAGGGAAGAAAGTTTAATTGTATTCCTTTTCCCTGATCTAGCTTCTCTCCCCGACATGGTTAAAATTTCACGTTAGCAAGAACACCTAATTTTAAAAGGTGTAGGCCCAGAACTACAATATTTAGAATAAAGTAGCATGCTAGACCACATTAGAAACAGAAAAATGTTGCTTTTGTTGGCCAAATTTGATTATAATTTTGATCTTTACATTAATATTGAACTTTACATTAATCTTTACATTAATTTACATTTGATCTACTGATCTTTATATTAATACAGTTTCTCTTTATGTTGCAGTCCTTTAAAACATACTGCACAAGAATAGCAAATGCAAATATATGACTAGTTCTCCGAAGACAATAGTTCCCAACATTTAGGAACCCATGGACTACTGAGGCAAACATTAGAATTGTCATGAACCACATGCAGCCCCTTCCAACTCCATCACACCACGAGCACAATCCTAACTATGTCTACTCAAAAATAAGAAGCATTTTGTTCAATGGGTCTTACATCCAGGAAAGTGTCTTTAGGATTGCAGCCTTAGTCCTCTCTGGTGGTCTATGGGGAAGCATCTCGCTGAGGGAGTGCTTCTTTCCAGACTACCAGAATGGGTGGAGAATGGACCCTTCTGCAGCTGCCACATCACTGGATTATCAGAGAGAGAGGAGAACACACTACCTACAGCCACAGCTGCACAGGGGAGTCCATGTAGTTCAGTGGTCCATGGGGAGCATACACTAAGTGATCTTCTCTTTTTCCCTGTGACCTTGTCAACCACTTCTCAGGGTATCACAGATCATAGTTTGGGAACCACCGTTATAAGAAAACAAAACATGAGCTACACCTTGTATTGAAAGATTAGGCAAGCATAAAAGACACTGTATTTTCATCAACACCTGAAAAGAAAGCAAAAAGAGAAGACTGCCAGATGTTAATCCTTCCTCTTTTCGAAAAAAAATTAATACTGATAATATTAAACCTTCAGAGATAGTCTTTGTTGAGTGGTTTATGGCTTCTGGAAATTTCCTTCCCTAGAGACTCATAGTAGTTTGTGATCTCTGTTTTTATGAAAACAACTTTTTTTTAGTAATAGTAATTTTTGTCACTGGTGCTACACAAAGACAGGCACACCTTTATATAATTGTTCTACTTCTTTCTCATCTTCAAGGTGGAAAAAATGAGACCTTTATGAATACAAATTGGCACATACACTGAATGTTAGATTTAGATATTGGAATAAGATTAGAGTTAATATCAGAATTAAGGCTGCAGTTCTAACGACACTTTCCTGGGAGTAAGACCCGTTGAACACAATGAGATTTACTTCTGAATAGACTTGGCTGGGATTGTGCTCTAAAAGTAGTTGAAAAATAAGCCCACTTATTTCAGCCCTTTAAAATTGTGGGCAGTACAATCTGTTGTTGTCTTTTGTAAAAAAAATATCAATAAGAAATGTATCAATAAATATCAATAAGAAATATCAAATATCAATAAGAAATGTATATCATGCAAATGCTGCAATGCAACAGAGTAAACTACTTTACATGAATTGATAGGCTAGAGTTGGATTCTTGTCTAGTCATTGTTTGTCTGTACTCTAGATTAATTTTACTCATTTGTAGGCCAAACAAATACTTTGAGTGCCCCAATATGTGGTAGAAAGACAAGTTAAAAATTAATTACCGTATATACTCGTGTATAAGCCGACCCATGTATAAGCAAAGGCACCTAATTTTACCACAATACTTGGAAAACTTATTGACCCAAGTATAAGCCGAGGGTGGGAAATGCAGCAACAGCAGGAAAGTGCGGCTGGCCTTGTAGCCTCAGGGCCCAATCCTGGGCATGTCTACTCAGAAGTAAGGCCCACAAAGAAGTACCTGAGTCTGAGGAGGGGCTTGGCTGCAGTGGGCTCCATGACTTACCGCTGCACACCTCCTCCACAGCCCACCATTTTTCTTAAATTTTTTACTGACCCGCGTATAAGCCGAGGTGGGTTTTTGGGCTCATTTTTTGGGCTCAAAAAACTAGGCTTATACGCGAGTATATATGGTAACCTCAGCCCACCCAAGGATAGCAATTCAATTATGTGTACAGAACCTGTTTTTCATGACCTTGCAGAACCTGCATGACCTTAACGCAGGTCAGAGCAGCATTGGTAATGCCTTGGTAATACTGCTCATAGCAGCATTGCATCTGTGATTGTCTTGCTGGGAGATACATAGAAGATGAGGGAAAAGAAGGGTACTAAGGTATGATTTCATTAACCACTTAGCTTGCCATTATCTTTGCTGACAACTTCTCTCAATAAATTTTGCTTTTGATAATACTGGTAATACTGTCTAAAAAAGTTGATATTACTGTCTAAGGGTGGCTCCCAGTGATGGGATTCAAAGAAATTAACAACCGGTTCTATGCCCATCTGGCAGCCACTTTTAAATGGACTTTATATGTCCTATCTCTTGTTAACAACTGGTTCTATAGAGTAGTTGCGAACCTGCTGGAGCCCACCACTGCTGGCTCCATATAAGATATATGTAACAACGCCTCTGGAAATTTAGGACTCCTTAGGATTTGATTAATTCCTTCCAGTCCCCTTCCCTAAAAGCATATTCAACAGGACTAGAGACAGCCTGCCCTCTTAACGCTATAGTCCAGGGCAGACTCCTTTTCTTGCTCCCTGACATCCTCTCCTATTTCTTCTGGTGTATGCGCAAAATCTGGAGAATGTATACCTTCTTAAAACCAAGAGAGAAGCACTATCAGGTAGTTACTACCCAGTGCTAATTTCTCTTGGACAGATTTCATGCTGAACAACCAACATTCCCTGGGAGCAATAGGTATACCCCACTATCTGACGGTTCCTTTTCTGACGATCCACTGTTTCAGCACCTTTCAATTACACCCAGAACTCATTCATTCAATGCATGTTCTGCTTTTGTCAACCTCTCTATGCTGTTCTTAAGGCCATATTGTAGTTCCTGGTCTGATCCCATTTCCAAAGGAGTTTTTGAGAATCTATTTGCATAAATCTTTGTGCAGCAGCAGGAATTTGCAAGATAAAAAGGTCATATGCAATTTGCTAGCTAAAAAAGCATTAGAAGTAATAATTATAAACAAAAAAAGATTGGGTTCCACTTTTCAACAGTTTTTAGTATACGAATGGTGCTCCAGTCCCTAACCCATCCAATAAGTGGATGCCAGTATTTGGATTTAAAAAAATTAATTTAAAATTTTTTAGCCTTTCCTTCCAAATAGATGGTGTCCTTAATCCTAAATAACCTTTCTAGTGTTCCAGTAGATCATTCACACAATGAAATATAACAGATCTTCTTTGTTTTATCCATATAGTAGACCATCTAAATTTATTTTTTAAAAAGTTCAGAATGCTATTTCTCATTCCAGTGAACAGACACAGAAGAGAGACATATGTTTCTAATTGTTTAAAAACTTCACTGTATGTTTCTGTCATGAAATGAAATTATCATTACATGAAAAATTAGCATTTGTAAAAAAACATATAACACTTCAATACATAAAGACAGCCTCAGGAAATCTATACACACTGAGCAATGTTTTGGAAACAACAAATGTATGGAAATGTAAAAGTATGATGAAATAACATATTTAGAGGAAATAGTGATATAGTGAGGACGAGCTAGATGTGACAGCAGGACATATGTGATCAGATTTCCTGCTAGTTTTCTGTAAGCAACTTCAAAATCTTCTGCACCAAACCTGATTTTCCAGTAAACTCTTCCCTTGAAGCCTACAGAAGAAAACTCATGTGTACCAATGGTATCGTGGGGCTACATAACCCACTAACAACTTTAGCTCACTACTACCACCCAGAAATACAGCTCTGGTCTGGAGTTTCCCCTGAGAATACTGACCATTTTCATTCAGAAATAACTCAATTTCTAGTTTTGGCTGTTCACAAATATCAGTAAAAAGTGTTACTTTTCACATTTTAACAGAGCAGCCTAGACTTCTACAGGAATCTGAACAAACTAATAGTAATAGTCTTATTTCTCTTATGCCGCAATCCTAAACATACTTTCCTATGCTGTATATACTTTTTTCTTTATTACTCATAAACCCCCAAATCCAGAGTAACTATGGGAGCATGTAAGAGACTTTACGTGCATCTGTAGCTACTGCACCACGTAGTGAAAACCTATGGGAAATTCATATTGGAATCCAGAGTAAGTTGTTTTTACACCGGAGCAAAGATTCCCTGTAGTTACTCCAGATTTTCCCCATAGCCAGGATTGAAAGAACTACTTAAGCTCATGTAAGGATTTTGTGAAAGGTCAGCCAAAATATTACCTTTCTCCTTTCTTTGAGTTATAAAGTTGGTTGTCATGCAGAATGCAGAAAAATCAAAGTCTAAAATATACCATGGGCTTTTAGAAGTTTCATTATTCTTTAAATCCTGTCTCTTTAGTTATAATTTGCTGCCCCACATGGCCTTATAGCAGGTTTCAGCAACATTTTAGTCTTTCATTTACTATTTGTTCTTTGGACTTTAATTGGAAAAATAAGATGAAAAATTCTCTCTCAAATCAAGAAAACAACAAAAACAAGGAAATATACAGAAACGTACTAAAATGATAAGCAAGTGAGGTAAGAAACAGTTTGGTAAGCACCTTCCTACTTTGTTTACCTTATTCTTTTTTTCTGAAATACCAGTAGATAAAATCAGATTTAATGAAATGATTTTTTTCAAGAAGAAAAACAGACAAAATATTTTTAAATATCTGATGTAATTTTTAAATGTTCAAGGAAGGAAAGATAGAATTTTGCTGAAGAATTGTTCCTTCAATGTTATTAAGACAGTAATGAAAAGGAAGTGAAGGACAGAAAAGCTCTTCCTGTTCTCAAGGCATTCAGGGTGCATATAACTCTCCCATTCAGTTTAGAAGTTTCCCAAGTCACATCTGAATGACTAGGAGATTGCCCAAAAAGAAGAAATTTTAAAATAACATTTTAATAACCAATAAAATAATGGTTAAAAATGCTTGTTCCTATCCAGTAAAGATCCATTGCCTGCTCATGAGAGGATCCCCATAGGACCCAGTACAGCCTTGTTTTCTTTACTTCCTTTTTAGAACAAATTCATGCATTAAAATGTTTCAGGAAAGTCAGTCCTGGAAATGCTTTTCATATAAACATCTAGCAAAATCCTTTCACTTGGATAATGAATATAAACTTGACACATATTATTTTGTCAAAGAGAAGATTGGATGCTACATACACAGACCTTCCATTCATCACAATGACCTATCCCGGTGCTATGCACATTCTCATCATATGTATGCATCATAGCAGTAAGAAGAAAAAAAATGGGGTTTGTCATGCCCTAGAAGAATCCCACTATATACGGATGATGAGCCTATAGTACTATTTCAGTGGATAATCTAGTTCTGACAATATTTAAAAAGAATTAAGCTATGAAGGGGAAAAAAAGAAGGTAACTCAAGTTGACAACAGTGAAAACTACAATAATTTGAGTTTATGAATGAACCTGAATTCACTGACAAAATAAAATTGATTGCAGTTCTACAATTGGTTGTAGGTGTTTAAATAAAAATACAATTAATTTTTTTTATTTTAAAATATTCTGAAAACTTTTGCATTGTTTTGGTAATAGACCCCCAACTCCCCTTGCAATAAGATCTGCCAGCATAAATGTTGAATTTATGTGCAGCTGAATGGAGGGGGAAATAAGTAAACCAATCAATATATTGTTAATTGTAATTACATTGTAAGCAGCTTCAGATATTACAATGGGAAAGCCAGAATATAAATGCTAGAAATAAATACATATAAGAAGCATTTTCCCTCTAAATTATGGCTATCAGAGCATGGCATGGGATGTGTATAAAGGGTGAAGAAGATATAAGTTTGTAGGACTTCCTCTTAATTCACCACTGAGACCTTAGCAACAAGTCCTATATTTTGTTGCAATTGTGTAGAAGAGGCAAGGATTAGGCAGTAAGAAGAAAAAGAAAAGGTCCTCTTTACTAAGTTTCTAAGCTTTGTCAACATATTAAAAACACTTTAGCATCAATTCAATGGGTTTTAGAAAGAACAACAAAAGAACAAACTGGAATAAGCCCATTTTTAAATGGTCTTACGAATTCCAATCCAAATGCATTTTGGAGCCAATCTTAAGGTTGCACTGGAATGAAGCTTCAGAGGCAATGGAGTCTATCAAAAAACCAAGTATGAATAATTGTTTGCAAGATCTGGCTCTTGTTTGCATACAGGTGTGCTGGAAACTTTTGTATCTTGTAATTCAGAAAATGCGCAGAAATTCTTTATAGGCTTATCCATGTACACAAAGACTTAAAAGCTGGAATGTTCCCAGGTTCATAAAAACATTTGCCATGGTAAAATGGGCTGACTTTAAAATACTGGATAGCTATTGATAATCACAATTCACTCAATGTACCTTTTTGTATTTTTCAAAATGTCTTTCAGCTAATTTGGATAAATTGACAGTTTTATCTACAAATGTCTCTTATTTACTTTTTACCTTCCCAAGTATAATCTACCCTTCATTTGCTTAATAATGATTTCTCTTTAGGGCACATCTTCACATGATACATTACATATCTACATAAAAATCAGAGTTTGCTCTAAATACCATGAGCTGGAGTGTCTAATCCTAGTTTATGAGCTTCTAATAAATATCTGAATATTGACATGTACTTAAAATTAAATACTTTTATGTCATAGAAAATTTTATTTTTTCAAAAATGATTATACTTAAAATATCTACTTCTCTCATTTCAAAGGTATGCAAAATATTTCAGTAGGGGATATAGTATTTTCCCAATACACCTTCTTTGACAGAAGGTGGAGCTCTATACTTACCAAGGCCACTTCACGTAAAGCTATTTACAATTCTGTGTACCAAAAGAAGCATTGAAAGCGAAAGTACCATCCTCACCAAAATGGCCTTAACCATTAGTGCTACCACTAAAAACAATTTATCATAAATTATTAGCTTCTATAAGAACAATTTTTAAAAATCTCTATTGCAATTTGAAACATAATATACATTTTTAATACTACGTTCATACATCTATCTTAAAGATAATGTAATATATACTTACATGCATCTCTAATATACAATAACATGGCCAGGAAAATGTAGTCAACTAAATCAAGAGTGATGCTGTCAGCAAACAGTGCATCCCAGACTACTAGAAGGTCCTGGAGGGGAAATTCTCGTCCAAATAGAAGTCTTACCCATCGCCTAAAAAAAGAAGTTAAATAGATCAAAAATTCCATCTAATAAATCAGGAATCAATGGAACACATGAACTGATCATGGTAGAGGCATAAGTTATTAGATCATCTTTACTGGTACACTTACTATAAGGATGTGCTATTTTAACCTGGTTGCAGAAATAAACTTATTAAGGTATTTCAGAACCGCTGCAAATGCTGTAAAATAGATAAGCTTTCTAAGAAAAAAAAGTTTTTCATTAGTTTATATTTTCCTCTGCTTCCTTCTGAGGACACCTCCATGGACATGTGGCCCAGATGTGCACAGAATGCTGTTACCTTCCCACCGAGATGGTACCTATTTATCTACTTACATTTGAATGGTTTTGAACTGTTAGGTTGGCAGAGCTGGGCTAAGGCAGGAGCTCACACGGTCTTGCAGTACAGTACTTGGGTCTCAAACTGCTGACCTGCCAATCTTCAGATTGCCAGGCACAGTGTCTTTAACCACTAAGCTAACTTGCAGCACATTCTTTGGAAATACACATCTACATTTAACACCTTGTTTCAATATACCATCAACCGAACCTGGTGCTTTTAGAGCTTAGATTGCAAATTCTCCTTTATGGATTTCAGCCAGCGATTTTCAACCTTTTTCATCTCCTGGCACCGACCATGGGCTAAAATGGTCAAACTTTGTACAACTGACAAGGCACACCATGCCTCTGCTGGAGGATTTAATTGCTCAATAATCCTATTAATAAATTACGTTTATTTAATAAATAAATAATTTTGCCAAACTCCCAAGGCATACCGGGGGACCACTCGCAGTACACCAGTGTGCCACGACACACTGGTTGAAAATCACTGATTTAAACAATAACTTCAGTTGGTTACTTAAACTATTGTGGGTGCAGGATGGAGGAGCACAGGCTTTCAACACTGACTGATTCTTGAATAGGCATGATAAATATACTTAGAAATCATGGCATTCTGCTTCAGGTTACAACAAACACACAATCGTGTATTTTTAAACATATAATCACATTGTTCCTTCAGCTACCTATGAATATATACTTACAACATTGTAGAGGTGTTCCAATAGAGGTGGGGGGGGGGAGTGAGAACCCGTACAGAGCAGAGCTGCTCTTGCACAATTAATTCTGACAACATTCTGTGCAAGGTGTTTTACCCAATAGTGGAAAATTACCCCTCAGTGACTAGCCTACAGGAAACTATTACCTTTCCTTGTTACAAACATTACTCAGACTCTGCAGGAAGTCTATCACTTTAAGTAGCAGTTGCTCCCACCCTTAAACCCACCCACTTTCCACATTTCACAAACTGTTAGAAGTCTGAACACAGCAGTACTCAAAAACGTTTGATTTTGCTCACGACTGCCTACTGAGATTTCAGAGGATATATAAGACTAATATACTTTAAGGGAAAAATACACCATAGCATAATGGGATTTGTTATTAGTCTTTTTATCAGAAATCTCCTTTTCTTCTTTTACCACTTCATTATGCAGCGTTAATCGTTTGTAGATGTATGTTTATTCTACTCAGTGTTCAAAGTCAATTCTTTTTCTCCCCCACCCCCCTGCTTTTACATTCTCTCCTGGGAATATTAAGTCTTACTCCCTAGAGGTATTCTATTTCACAGATGTAGATAGTTGAAGAACTGGACTGCTTTAGTAACCATTATGCTCCCATTAATGATCTGAACCTCTCAGTCTCAATGGGTGTACGCAATTCACACAATTGCAAATGGATATACTAACTGCTATCTGTTCTGTTTCAGCAGAAGTTTCCTTGTAGCATTCATAAACCCACGACCCTATTGTTTCTGAACTGTTACCATATGGCTTGACTTTGGCAAGTTTTGCCTTTGTAAAAACAGGGATGCTTTAAGGAATTAAGTTCTAAGCTAAGAGTGTTTTCTTACTAATTAACACACTTTTATTGCTCTTTCAAATATTTAGAGACAACCTAAGTTTAACTTAATAATACCATTGGACAATAGAAGCCCCTTTCTTTTCCGATGGCTGTCTATAGTTTAATTACAGCCCTGTCCTCTTAATTTTGGTTTCATGTCTGCCTCATCTGCAGATGACAATACTCAGAACGGTGTACTCTTTTATCGCAATCAGTAATACAATAATTCTTATTTTACCGCCCCGACACAGTAATTTTGATCAACCTACTGAAGGGATTTTTAAAAACCATAATAAACAATATGAAAGGTACGGCAATCTCTTCGCTGAAATGCAGAACCCTATGTTCTACATTTGATTTCTATGTAATTAAACCATAATCCCCAAACAATCCATAACTACTACTCACAGATACTGGTTTAATAATGACCTGCAACAGAATGGAACTAATGCCTTGGAAGCTTCAAAATAAAAAGGGACTTAAAAAAAATACATTATATTTTAAAATTTTATTTTATTATTAATTTATTTATAGGCAATCATAATTTTGTGAGGATTCCTAGAAAATACCTTTCCCTGAGTCACTAGAGATCTGGATTCCAGTAAGTATAGACAACACTGGACTATATGAGACATTGTTCTAATTCATACAGAACTTTTAGACTGCAATCCTAACCTCTAGTTAAGCTGGCATAAGTCCTGGAATAAGTTCTGTGCCGGCCTGACACAAAAGTGCCATAAGGCACTTCTGTGTCACTCCTGGGGGAGTGGTTAGATCAATGCACAGACATGTGCCAGCTTGCTCAAACCACCACGGGAATGGGAAAACATAAGTTATTCTGACCTAAATAGATTAGACCCTCAGTCTCCAAACAGGACTTTTCGGGGGAGCGGGAGGGCGGGCGGGGAAGGACAGTGGCAGAAATCTTAGAGCTCATGGATGTAGAACTTCTACTGTTGTAGAAATACACCCTCAGGATCACTTCAGGAATACTTGCACTCCTAATTCCCCTTTAGTAACTCAGTCCAATACCAGGAATCACTGATCAGAGACTGCAACTTATTGGTAGCTACTGGAAGCCAGACAGAAAATTTCCTTGGTTCTTTCAAAAGGTCTGGAACAACCTCGATTCAGGAAATACCAAAACTTTTATACCTCATTTGATATCAGACAATTCTACATTCTTATACGCTTATTACAATGTTCATCAAGTTTCTTCCACTAATCACAATTCTCAGTTAATCCTCCAATCACATACAATAATACATCATTACATTATTTGATTCTGATTTGTTTACAACTCTCATTGTTATAATCACTTGTTCCATCTGACTGTTGCAACGTCTGTATTATTCTCTTTCTATGGCTTCTATTCATGCTCAAGGTTTAAGACTCGTTAAATGTTTCTTTCTACGTTCAAGCTAAATTCCGTTTCTATACGCTTCTGACTTCTGCTGACTTTTGTTTTTCTCACACTTTCCCATAAACCTTCTGGCTTAGAAAGTTAGCTAAAGTCTTGCTATGGTTAAACTTGTTAGTGCTTTATTAGTTATTGATTTCTGGTATTAATTAATCAATCAATCAATCATTGAATTCCATTACACTACTATTGCTCCGCCTCCGTTTGTTTTATAGCCACATGTTTTGATAGAATAAAGATATTTCAAAGTGGTTTGTTTCACTGCAGGCCTCCGTCAGTCTTGAAAGACTATGGTATTGTGCTTGGTGCTGCATATGCTACATGCGAAGCACGAAAGCCTGGGTTGAATTGTTATGGAGGATAGGCTGTTACCCAAACAGCAAATCCCCCCTCTCCACGCCACTGAATTAGTCCAATGGAAAGGCAGAGCCAATACAATTGGATCCAGCTGGCGTCGCAGAGCTGGGCTAAGGACAGGAGCTCACCCTGTCTTGTGGGGCCGACCCGGGTCTCAAACCCTGGCCTGCTGGTTAACAGGCACAGCATCTTAACCGCTTGCGCCACCCACAGCCCACACTTGTTTCACTGCATTCTGCTGCAAATTACACATCCAACAGTATATAACTTGATGGGATTATTCCTAAAAACCATGATCTAAAGATCTTTAGCCATTTTGTTCATTAGTGGTGTCACCCCCTCAAGGGTGCCACCTTTCTAACAACTTATTTCAGTGCATCTCAAACCGCCTAGCTTGGGATCCACTTTGTAGAGGGACAACCTCTGCAGGATCCAAGCAAATTAAAACAAATAAATAATTGTAAATACATTAAAGTTAATCAAGTAAAAAACCTTAAACTCCCAAAAAATTCAATAAGATTTTCATCACCCAGTTCACTTTTTAAGTTCCTATATTTAAACAGATTCAGTATAATTTGGGATTAAGTAAGTTTTAAACCCAGCAAGTTTTTATTATTTTTGCTCGACCAGGGTGACCATATGTCATAATCGGACAGAGGAGAAGTCATCCCCCCATGTAGGACACCCAACTGTAGAACATAAAACATAAACATAAAATAGAACATAAAAGCTCAAAAACCTTGCTTCCATGTGCTAAATCAATATATTACTGAATATTACATTTAAAATTATTACATATAATTTAATAGAGCACAAGTTGAGTGTGTCTCCTCAAATGTAAGCCCCATTGGGTTCAAAGGGTCTCATTCTCAGGAAAGTCTTTGAGGACTGGAGCCATAATTTATTAATTCCAAATAGTCTATAGGCAGATTTAAACACTATGGCTGCAATCCTAAAGACACTTTCCTGGGAGTAAGACCCACTGAACACAATGGGGCTTACTTTTGAGGAGACATGGGTAGGATTGCACTTATTGATTATTATTAAATTTAATATTATTAAATATAATTTATTACATATAATTTATGAATTACAAGCACACTACATGCTGCCTGCACACAGAGAAATGGAGGATAAGGAAGGCTTTTCTAGGATACAAGGCTAAAAAAGAGGATTTGTCTTGGAAAAAGAGGACATTTGGTAAAAAAAAAATTTTTAAGTCAAAACTGCCTTAACCCTCCCCCCAAAAGGCATTAAAACCCTAGAGGGAAAAGGGCTGGAGATCCAGATGAGGCTTGAATAGAGGGAGAAGTTCGGACTTCACAAATATTTTAAAAAATTTCCTTTACCTGCTGAGCCAGTTTCAGTGTTGTTGTTGTTTTGTTTTTTTGTTGTTTTTTTTTGGGGGGGGGGCTGCCTTCAAGCTCCAGGTGCCTGAGAACAGGACCATTCTGAAAGCCTTGCACCTTAAACACCAGCCAAAATATGTCTGGTTGCTTGCGAGTAAACACTGCAAAGGGGAGCTTTTTAGGAAGAAACTTCCTCCTGGGGTGATTTGTGGCAGCTGTAGTTCTTGGATCAGAACCCTTTCAGTGTCCTTGGCTTCCTCTCAGCCTACCCTTTCCAGCAGACTAAGGTGCGTTAGCCTACTTGTGTGAAAAGTCACAATATGCAAACTTGGGGGCTTTTTTTTTTTTTTTACTTTTTTGGCCATAACTTTGGCCAAAAAATGATCCAAAACAGATCATTGCATTGGACTCTGCTTCCAAGATAGATCCAACAACATATGACTCAAGTCAGTACAGCGCACCATTGCGAAGTTGCTTTTGGGGTGTTACAGCCCTCCTTGGGGTGCATGTAGCCCCTCCTAAGCATGTCATCCAGTGCAGACTGCACCCCCCACATCATTCTAATGACACTAGTGTCTATTGTATTGAATGAGGCCTACTTCCAGGTGAGTGTGGTAAGGACTGCAGCCTAAATCTCCTTAAAAATTTGAAAAACATTGCTTTCCACCATTACCACAGGGCGTGGAAAACAGTGTTGCCTTGTAAATACACAATAGATTACAAAAGATAAATGAAGGCATAACACACTTACATTTTTGAAAACATTAACTCAGTCCACCAGGTAAGTTTAAAATTATTTCCCCCAATCACAATGAAAATGGAGGGAAAGGTCCAGGAAGGGTGGTGAACCATGTCTTCCTAGCTCCAATATTTAAATTGTTCTAACTCAGCTGTCTTTGAAATGAGAACTCTGAACTCAGATTTCTTTGAAATAGTAATCACTTGTACTACTCACCGCAATACTTCACATCACATTTAACAGTGATAGGAGAAATAATCTCAATTTGATAAGAAAAGGGAAGAGACTATTTTAATGTTTTTAAAAATTATGCCACAATTTCCAGTACTCTTAACTACTCTCCCTTAATTTGGTCACATTCTGATACGCATTAACTGAGCATTAACTGAGTAAGGCTGCAGACACAGGACTGAATGTACAATCCTAACCAGTTTAGGCCAGCCCAACTCACCCATTCTCCATTCCTGTGGTGGCATGGGGAGGCTAGAGTATGTCTGTGTCTTGCGGCACTTTTTTGACATGCCCAGGCCAGCATGGACTTGTGCCAGGTCTTATGCCGGCCTAACTGGGTTAAGATTGCATCCTGAACGTTTAATACCATAGGAGGGAATCATTTCCATTCATTGCTGTGAGATAAACTATAGCTATAATCTAGACTACTATGGGACCTTTTACACCAATGTAGTTAGGTGCCACCTATGGGAAACCTATGGGAAATGCATAGAGCATTCCAGAGTAAGTGCCTCTTACATCTTCACGTAGTTATTCTGGATTGTAGGGTATGGCACTTAGTTCAGTTGTATATGCTCCCTTTTCTGACATAGGCAGCCCAATCCAGAGTAGCACTTGGGTTGCCCTATCTATCACTAGGATGGAGCAACTGCAAAATGCTCCACCCTAGTTACTCTAGAAAAGGCTTGGGGCAGAGCAAGGCAACATAGGTGCCCCAAGAGAGGTCTGCTCTGCCCTAACTGGGGTAGCCTAGGCGAGGCATGTTGATACAGTTACTCTGTATCCAGAGCCTGTTTCCAGGGCAGAAATGACTCTTCCAGCTCCTCAGAGTTGTACCACCTGAGGAGCAGGTACAGTAATGAGTAGACCCATCGGGGTCCATAATAAGGCCTGAGTAAGAATGGCAGCGTTGACCAAAAATCTGAGTTCTTGGCCAGCCTAGCTGCAACCATTGCCTCTCAACCTTAGTATATGGAACAATTATGGCAGCCCACTAACCTCAGGATACAGCAGGCCACTCCAAGCATTCACCCTACACTAGAGGAACTGCAGCTGTAACTGGTTGTCAAGAACTGCTGGGCTTCCTTATAATGCACCACAGCTGTTCTTTGTTCAGTGTGATCTGATTGGGGGGGGTCTCCTCAGGAGAAAGCCTTCCCTAGCACTCACTGACTTAGCATTCTCTGGAGCAGTTAGGGTAGCCCAGGCTTCCTGACTCTCTGGATGCAGAATACCTTTCTGCTGTGGATACAGAATAGTTGGGGGAGCCCAGCTAGGGCTCTTCTCACTACCCTTACTCTGGATTGTGCCCTTAATGCTCCCACTATTGATGAGGGACTCATCAGTACAACTATATCCATGATCCCCTTCCAGTAACTTGCATGTTTCAGTTCTACCTTCCTGTTTTCCACCACAAGGTTTTCTGCTGTTATAGCAGTTACTAGAATAAAGTATCAGCTCACCTCCTCCTTTGGGGGAATAATCATAGTCAGTGAATTGAGTTGGAAGAAAGGATAGGTATTATCCACTATTCTTACCACCACACTCAGATTTGATGGACCTTATAAGTGAGTTAGCTCATGATTTTTGAAAGACCTCAAAAGACCAAAATTCTCTAACAAGCAATTTATTTTAAGTTTGGAACAACTATTTCATTGAAGCCCTAATTCTAATTTTAAACATACCTTTATAAATGAACATTAGACCAACTTCACAGAAAACTAGATTATGACTTTCATAGCTCAGACCAATTCATGATGGACTGAACTGGCAGAACATTCCAAAATATATTATTTCACAAGTTCCCAATCAAGGAAAAAGTAACTTTTCAAAAGCAGAAACAAGAAAGATTTATGCCATTGCAGTATTTCATCTTATGCCTATTGTAAGCTCTAAAACTAAATTAAGCCGCCCTTCAAAGCCCATAGACAGCAGTCCATTTCAATCCATTAGTTTGGCTAAATGCCTTCATACATTCATGAAGACAGTCATTATCATCAATCTTCCAGTTATACTGACCAGTTGACTAATTGTTTAGTACCCAGGAAACACTGGTGTTTCCTCACTGCAAGCTCAGGCCCAAAAGGAGGCCAGTAAACAATAAGTCCAGTTAGAAAAGCACAAAGGAAATGATTTAGATACTCAGCTACCAAAAGTGCTAAATTGCTGCTTTATTTACAGCCACAGTTCAGAGGTAGAGTATAATTTTGTTGTTCTTGAGATAGTACAAAGATAATAGTACAAATATAAGACTGTCTTGATATGTTGCATTTGAGATCTCTAAAAATATATTATGTGAAAAGTTTTAAAATTTTGCTAGCAAAAAATTAAAGAACATTTTGTATTTGTCAAATGAACTCATCAACAGTGCTGCAGTTTGCCAAATTTAACTGGAATTTGGTGCATATCTACTGTTTCTATTCCATTTGTAAAGTGGCAAAGAATTGTTGCAAATTTACAAGATACTTTTTACTCTGGTACTGCAATCCTAACCCCCGGTTATGCAAGCACAAGTTCTGGCACAATTCCTGTGCTGGCCTAGGGGTGTTGCAAAAATGCCATAAGGGAAGGTTATGGGAAGGTTATGGGAAGGTTAGGCCAGTGCAGTCTATCGGCCTCCTCTTAACACCACAGAAGCAGGTTGGTTGAACCAGCCAAGTTGAACTAGTCTAAACCAGTTAGGATTGTGCCCTGACTTGCATAAAAAGGCTTTACAAACTGAAATGAAAAGAAAAAGTACTTCCAACTTTTCTAATATATATGGTCTGAAGACTGATATGAAATAATTTCATATCAATAATTTTCCCTTTCTAGAAAGGGAAACTTTCCTTTAGATACCTACATATTTCTATAGAAAGCCTGACGGCAATAGATAACTCAAGATGAACAGCTAATTACTGAATTTCCTACAACCCATGCATTAAATAATGCAGCACAGAAATTGTGGTTCTTCCACGTTCCTGCCTGCAGTGTGTGTATGTGTATGTGTGCATGTGTGCGTAGTAGCACAGAGGCAAGCAAAGCCTATGCTGCTTCTAATTATTCCAATTATCATGGCACACTATGAAAACTTGATTAATAACACTGAAGATATTGTTGTGGCAATTAGCCATATGGTTGTGGGACTTTATTCTGTCACGATTTAGCCATTAGCATCTACTTATGTTTGTCAGAACAGTGCATCCGTGACAAGTTGAAGTTCCGCTCACCTTGCCGATTCCCTTGTGAGCAACACTAGAGAACTGTTTATTCCTGGGAGCCCTTCACCAGAGTAAATTTTTCATGTGGCATCCGGTCTGACTGGGGACAAATGTCAAGTAGCTTATGCGACGACCCATCAAGCCAGGCTCTTTCTGCAAAGGTACTTACTAAATTGCTTATCAAGGCAGACTTCTTTCAAAAAATGATTTGACCAGGAAAATTAGTGTCAAGTGACTTGCACTGAATCTTTCAAACGGTTAGTAATTCAAACAATATGCACCTTTCATTATTTAGACATGATGAAACATCCCATTATGATTTCATACAACTGTGTGAGTTATACATTATGGTACATGTGAAATGTATACCTACAAGCCCTGGGACTCTGGGCCACTGCCATTGCAATTTGTGACCAATACAATCTGGAAAGTGAGTTTCACCTGACATTTCTATGCAAGCCAGCACTGTAACAATGCTCTCTCTCTCTCTCTCTCTCTCTCTCTCTCTCTCTCTCTCTCTCACACACACACACACACACACACACACCCTATATTCAAGCATGCGTACAAGCATACCCAACCATCTTTTTTTGGAGCAGCCATTACCATACAAAAACACTGGAAGATTCAGACAGATCAGCTACTGAGCTACATGAGCCTCATATGATCTGTCTATTGGCACACTGTCAGTTCAACCCTTTCCTGGAGTGAGCAGGATTTTATGATAGCAGGAGCATCCCAAATGGTGGTCATTATGGAAGTCCATAATGACAGTTGTGCTCCATGTGTTTTAGAACATAAGAACACAAGAAGAGCCTCCACTGGATCAGGCCAAAAGCCCATCTAGCCCAGCTTCCTGCATCACACAGCAGCCTACCAGATGCCTCGGGAGCACATAAGACACCTGCATTTAGGTGCTCTCCCCTGCATCTGGCATTTTGAGGTTGTGCACATCTACATCTATCAATGGACACATACACACACCCCTCATGGCTAGTAACCTGTGATGATCCCCTCCTCTAGGAATTTGTCCAATCCCATGTTAAAGTCATTGAGGCTAGATGCCATCACCACATCCTGTGGCAGGGAGTTCCACAGGCCAACTACATGCTGAGTAAAGAAATATTTCCTTTTGTCTGTCGTAACCCTCCCAACATTCAATTTAAGTGGATGTCCCCTAGTTCTGGTGTTATGTGAAAGGGAAAAGAACATCTCTGTCCACTCTATCCATCCCTTGTATAATTTTGTACATCTCAAACAAGTCTCCTCTCAAGTACCTCTTTTCTAGAGTGAAGAGCCCCAAACACTATAGCCTTTTCTCATATGGAAGGTGTCCCAAACCATCAATCATTTTAGTCGCTTTCCTCTGAACCTTCATTTCCTCTATATCCTTTTTGAGATGTGGTGACTAGAACTGGACCCAGTACTCCAAATGTAGCCTCATCATTAATTTATACAATGGCATCATAATTTTTGCAATTTTATTGTCAATGCCCTTTCTAATAGCCCCAGGCATGCAATTGAATGGTCACTGCTGCCACCTTCACTGAGCTAGCCGCTAGCACTCTAGATCTCTTCTGCTCTGTTGCAAATAGCTCAGAACCCGTTAACCTATATGTGAAGTTAGGGTTGTTGCTTGACCTTGCCACACTTTCTGAAGAAAGTAAGACAGTGTCAATATCTAGGGGTGCAGGAGGAATAGGAGTGGCGGCACATGCCAGATTCTATCCCTTCTTTTTGCTTTCTCCCCATCCCTTTCCTCTCCTTAGATTTTTCCCTGCTACAGAGCTGACACAGGTCTAAGGAGCTGTCCTGTGGAGTTGTATGCTTTTAGTTGTGCAACTGCACCAGTAGAGGTAGGAGAAAGAATACATAGGATTTGTCTCCAACTTTAGAATCATCAGGTGAACAGGCTTTAGACATGGAGAAAGTCAAGGTTATAAAAAGTGGGAAGGTATATTCTGATAAAATTCTGATAAATCTGATACAACACAATTTATTAGCAAGGAGTGTTAGACATTCCCACTTTCTCTTTCCTTATTCCCATTACTCTGAGTGACACTGAACATGCTGGCTTGAATATTCATGATTTCCTCCCTCCCATGATGAGCACCTGTCAGATATGCTCTAGGAGGATTTCCTGTCTCAGGCAGGGGTTCGGACAGGATGACCTATTAGGTCCCTTCCAACTCTATGATTCTGTAACTCTGGCTTATAAACCAAGATGTGAAACCAAAGTGTGAAATACATTTCTAAAGTTGGTTTCACATTCTATTTTGTAAAGCAGACTTGAAAAGCATGTGCCATGGTTTGATAAGTCAAGATTTAAATGTCATGGCCCTGGAAAAGACTTGAGGGGAAAAGGAAGTGCATTGGCTTTCCTTACATAATAAGTCATAGCTTATTTGGCCAAATGAAGTGTCCCAGTATTCAAGAAAGGGGAAGATCTCTATGTGATTACATTACTCCCTTTCTGAACTTCAGTGGAACATACAAACACACTACTGCAAAGCATAAAGTTTTTGATGAAAAAATAAAAATAAGATTAAAATTGACAATTTTTGAGTGATTATAAGGCTTACTCTCTAGTTTTATTTCAGTTGCTACATAGCTTTATTTTAGCATATTTCAAGGGGAGGAATAATATAACACCAGCCTATCCCTAACACATTTTTTAGTTGCCAAGGATGTTTGAATTAATGTAGAATTCTTTTGGGATGCTGAATGTAAAAATGACATCAGTTTTGCCATATTGGTTTTAATTTTGGGGGTATGGCATATCATATGCAGATTCAAGCAGGTCCCTCATGAAGAAGCCAACATCATGACTCATGAGGAAGTTGTATGAATCAACATATAAGGTAGATACGCTGCACTCTCCAAAACAAAGACAGGCAAAACTTATGCCATTTTTGGTGTCAGTACCCCAAATTTATGTTAAGAACAGGTCTAACTATTATGATGGCAAAATGTGTATAGGCTGGTGTAATATTTTGAAACAAGCAGAATGTTAAATTCACTATTTCACTAGACATGGTTAGGATGATGCTCCCAGAGTTTTTCTCCAGTGCCTTCTGCTTCCTGATCTCTTCTTTGTTAAACACTCTACCATATATATTTTAACACTATACAGAGTCTTGCCCTAGCATTTGTGGAATGCTGCTACAGGCAGAGGTTTTGAACATATTTTATTTACAGGTGAAGAGAAACACAATTTATACAGAGTTGGGTTGCAACAAATAAATATCCCCACTCAGCCTAACTGGAACTAAGGCCACTCAGAGCTTCCAGCTTCTAGATGGGGAAGGACCAATAGAAAATAAACCCTGACACGAGTGGTTTCTTTGTAGTCCCTTCTTCCATGGGCTTTCTCCCTGCAACTTTGCTTACCAGAAGGGCCTTTTGGGGCTTGCCTGGTGTAGAGCTTGCAGCAGAAGAGAGTCTCCCTCAGGCCTAAAGACATTCAGTGCTGGAAAGTTGGTTAGGATTGGGTTGTTAAACTCTGAACTCAATTCTGAATTCAGCAGGAGAAAAAGGGGGCCCAGGAGAAATCTCTAGATACATCTGTGTCTGACAAGGTTTCTGATTAACAATTTTAACACGATCCCTTTCCACACCTCCACAAATTGCTGAAGCAGGCTGCACAACAAGATGCTACTTTTAGACCTGGTGTTTGCATAATGCTGATTAGTTAATCATATTTAAACCACAAGGAACAGGCCACAGGATCTTATGTTTCCTGACTCTTGTTTGCAATGGGCAAATTTCACCATCTCAAAACTGTTACATTGGCAAGCATGTAAAATCAATCATGATATCACCATAGTGGTTTTCAAACATGCAGAATGCTCCATGTATTATCTTGATGTAAACCTTATAACAACAACTACAGAAGTACAGTATTATCACTATAGTGCATTTGAGGCTGAGAAGTGGCTTGCTGAAGTGGCTTGCTGATTTCTAGTGAGATCATGGCAATGATGTGATGGAAAGTACGGATTATATGATTATTAGTTCAGCCTTTCACAATGTAATTCTATTCAGACTAAGAGCACAAGCCTAACAATGTCTACTCAAAAGTAAGCCCCATTATGTTCAATGGGTCTTACTCCCAGAAAAGTGTTTTTAGGATTGCAGCCTTAACTGTACTACTAGTACAGCTCTGTGGAAATGGAAGACACTTCTGCTGTTGCAGAATGGCAGCTATAAGACATGGACCCCAGTAATAAAGACCAAAGATGCTTCAGGTTATTAAGATGGATCATGATGACCAATATAGCATAGTGTAGTATACAGTGCTCAGGACTGTGTAGAATTCATAGGAAACATTCTTTGTTGAAAGCCTAGCCCTGGAATAGCTGCCATTCTGGCATTATTTGTGGTCTTTATTTTACTTAATTTTATAGAAAGGCCTTGATAAAAAAATGTATTTAGTTATTCCTTAAACATTCCAAATGTTGGCGCTGTATGAACGTTTTGGAAAGGGAGCTCCATAACATAGGACCTATCACTGAAAAAGGCCTCATCTCTCATGCCATGCAAGCATGCAACCCAGGGTGGTCAAACACACAGCTCCTGGCTGCATGCATCCCACTTTTCCTTTGGACATGGGAAGATGGTATAAAAGCCATCCCATCACATGGGAAGATAGTATAAAAGCTCTGCCATATTCACCTCTTCTCTTTCTTCTCTTCTATCTGCTTCTGATTTTGCAAGTGTCTTCAGTAGCTCAGAACTCATAAGTAATTGGGGGTGATGTTATCACATCAGTGCCAATTACTTCCATGTCTGCACACTTAAGGAAACCTCAGGGAATTGCACCCCCTTGCCTTATGAAGTTCAACCATAAATGAATGAAGTATAACTAGTAAAATAAAACAAGTAAAATAAAAAGATTTAAGTAAAATAGAATTGGGAGGGGGGTGTAACTATTCACTCCAGACATTAGCAGCCAAGCAGGTGCAGAGAACAGACATCAACCCATCATCTTCAACCCATGACTAGGCAAAGTTTATGGAGCCCTCATTGATAAGCCCTCAGGGAGGGAGTAGTTCTCAATTCTCCTGGAAAATGATTCCATAAAGTTGTGCTGTCACTACAAAAAAAACTTGACCAGGGGTCTACTGAGTTCCGGCACCTCTGTGCAAAAACGAGCACCTCTGTGGCCTGCCAGGTAGACATGCCTATGATTACAAATAACATTTTCATGATCAGGGTGACCAGATGCTGAACTCAAAATTTCCTGCCAAGTTTCCCCAAATTCCTGTTCCCCAAGCCAAAATTCCTACCCAGTTAAAAAATGTAGGACAACCCCCAAAATGTAGCACAAATGTAGAACATGCTAAAATAATGCAAAAATACTTGTATTGCTTTCCTATATTTAATTTCAACACTTTTAAAATTGAAAACATTTAAACATGCATGATTCTGACCCAGACATCAAGTCGCTCTCAAAGCAGTTTGCACGAACACAACACATGCAAGTGAGGGGAAAGGGAGGTGGGAGAGGTAAGTAGGGAAGGACTGGGCTGCATAGGCAAGGACCCTCCAACTCAGGAGTAAGCTCCACTGACTTAATGGGCTTACTTCTGAGTAGACATGGCTGATTAAGCTTAACTGGGGAGGCTGCTGGTGCCTGGTGGGAGGGTGCTCTGGAGGGGTAAAGGGTTGCCCAAGGTCGGTAAGGCTTAGTAATGGCCGACCCAGCAGCCGCTTCCTTCAATAGTTTGGCTGCACAGGCACCTGCAGCTCTAATCAGGAAGCAGTGCTTCCTTAAGGCGTGATCCAGGCTTGGGTGGAGCATCTGCCCCTGGGATTGGGCTGCATGCACATCCACTTTCACTTTCCCAGAGGCGTGCACGGCCAGGAGCAGCCCAGGACCTGGCCTTGTTGACCCAGGGTAGCCCCTAATCCCCCAGAGCACCCTCCTGCCCCTCCATTTTCTGGATGAGCAGGGCCTCTTCCCTATCCCCCAGTCCAGGGTCCCAATTTCCTGGGGCCTCCAGGAAAACCCTGAGGTCTGGGCACCCTGTTCATGATGAGTTCCCCGACATTTATAACATCTTCATGATGAGTACCACAACAGTTATTTCTAGAAAAAAAAAACACTCAGCTCACCTATCTCACTATCCCTCTAACTGGGGACAGAGGTGGCACTTGAAGAGATGCCTCAGGTGACCCAAGTGTCTGGACTGGACTGTAAGGGGGAAGGGAGTCCTTCAAATCACTCAGACCCAAATTGTGAAGGGCATTAAAGGTCAATACTAGCATCTTGAACTGGGACTAGAAACAAATAGGAGCCACTGCTGTGCTGGAGCAGTGATCCAATAGATTCAACCTGCCCAATTCCAGTAAGCATAAAATTGATTACAACCAAATGACTAAATGTATAACAACTAAACAGGAAATAACTTTGTTGTGAAGACACAAGAGGTACAGGGACAGGTGTGTGGGGGTGTGAGATATGGCAGAGGTAGGCAGAAGGGGTAGAGAAGAGGGGAGTGTGATCAGAAGCTGATCTCCAACTTTATTTGTTTATTGGTATTGGCGCAAAAAAAAGTTGAAGACCACCATGATAAAGCCATTGAGGGTTCCTGAATTTCTCCTTGGCACCTGACTCTGAGAAAGAAGTGTTTCATCTCCTTCCATTTTGGCTTATGAATTTCATGTTGACAAGGCTAAAGAGGACAGAAAGAAATAGCAAGCTAAGAAATACTCCATAATGAAAATAATTACTTTGTCCTTTCCAGAAATTTCTTAATGCCTTCAGCTGCAGAATGCTGATCCCTGGCATTTCCCGGGTTCTCTTGTGAGGTTCATTGTGACTTTATGAGTTAATCACGTCAGGAACAGTCATTTTAGCTCGCATGCCTTTAGGAGTAATTACACATTTAAATGATTAAACAAATCAGGAAAAAATATCTACCGCCTAGCGAAAGCAGTTAGCACTGAAATCCTTTTTTATATATTAGTATCACAAGTCGTTTGTAAATAACATGTTCATTTTAGAGATGTAAAGAGTTCTGTCATGCCCTATGAAATAAATTATATTTTATTGGTGCCCGGGTGTTTCATAATTTCTATTTATTTGCTGCAAGAGTGGAGAATTAAGATAGAGTAGTTTATTTCACCAAAAGACCGACAAATGGCTCATTAGATACTTATGGAACTGAAGCTAATTGTATGATTTTTTTTTGTATTAATTGTCACTGCCTGCTTAACGAACTAATGCTGGTCACAATTATCCTGCCCTCACCCTGCACTCTCATTCAGGTTAAAAGATTTCTGCATGTTAAAACAAAAGGGACAATATTTTTTGCTAACATAAACCAAAACATTACTGTTTGGATTGGAAGAGCAAGTGGGAGGAGTAACGGAGGATTAATGGTTCCCAATGGAGACACCAATGACAGTCATATCCAAATTGCAGTCACCTCACATCATATAACAGATTGAATCACAGATATTCCAAGATTCTCCTTCTTCCCCCAACTACAAATTAAATATAATTTACATTACTCTGGGTTTTTTTTATTTCATCTGAGACATAAGGTCAGAATTGATTGAAAATGTACTACCTGCATATAATGATTTCCAGTTTTTTACAATCATGTGCTAATGCTCCACAGTAATGGTCTATGGATGAAGAGACAGATGTACTACCAGTCATTCGGTGCACATTTGCATTAACAAATCATCATTTAATTGAAGCCCATCCAACAAGTTTATGCTACTTAAATAAAGTTCCTTTCAATAAAAGATGCCACAATGACACATGGTGGCTAACTGCAATGAAACTGTGGGGTGGGGTGAGGGTGCATTAGAGATTTATTTTCAGATTGAAGATTTAGGGGCATATTAAAGATTTATTTATTAATTTGTATTTTGCTGAGAAATAAACCACCTGACATCTAACACAGTGTTCCAAGCTAGATTCAGTCTGAAATGAGATCATTTACTCTCCGAAATAATTGTTTTGTACCACTACAATTTCATGCCTAGAAGATTTTATTTTCCACACAAATATATAGCATAGCATAGCTTATAAAATAACTATACACGAATTGTGTGCTAATATTTTTAGGCAAGCTCTGATAACGAGACTTTTACCCTGCTGCTATCAACACAGACTAATTTTTTTTCTTTTAGATGTCTCATTGCAAGATACAGACATTAGCACCACAATTAGAAATCTAGTTAGCACTTTTGTAAGTTTGATATTGTTGCTTTTTAACCAAATAAAAGTCTGGGGAACAATTCAGAATGAAGGACCAAGAAAATCTGATACAGAAAAGTACTAGCTCTCATTGCCTATTCAGCTATGTTTCATAGAATATAACTAGAATAAGCTTCACCAAACAAAATGGGATTTATTTTTGAATAGATAAGCATAGAATTGTGGCAAAGGTGGGTCTCTCTCTCTCTCTTTCTCTCTCTCTCTCATGCATATGAGTGTCACAAAGTGCTAATAGATTGTACTAAACTAAACTAAAGTTAAATTATAAATTACTATTTCCAGTCAGTCTATTGCATGATTGAAAATACCAACCAAATTTCAAGTGTTAAGACAGTGGCTAAAATACTGTATTTCTTTAAGCTGCTTAATTCTCATTTACTTCAGTGGGATTAGATAGCCAAAGGCTACAAACCAGAGCAATTGGACATTTTACACCAATGTAGTTATGGCACCACCTATGGGAAATGCATAGAGCAATCCAGAGTAAGAGCCTCTTATGTCTTCCCATAGTTACTCTGGATTGTAGGGTTAGTGTGTATAACACTGCAGCATCACTGAGAAAGGATATTAGTTTGCATTAATAGTTTTATCTCTTAATAAGTAATATTGCTTACATCTAAAGATATAACTGCATCCATTTTAATATCAAAACTGCACACACAGTGCTATTTAATACAGAAAATAAAGAGAAAATGTAATTATTAAAATATTATTGAACAAAATGAATTCTGAAAAAGCAGAAAAAAACTTTCCTAATGTGATGAAGGAAAGCTTTTTTCCCCCACCCTCCATTTAAAAATTGAGTATTTTTTTATCCTTGCTTGTAATTATATTGGAATTCTCAAGTTTGTTTTTTACTTGTTGATTCAAGGTAAAATGTCAGTCTACTACAGCAGTCAAGCTACCTTTGAATTCCAAAATACACATTGCATACATTCACCATGATGGTTAAAAAGATAGGAACATGAAAATTATTTTAGCTTTAGGCACTGTGAATAAATGCAACACAGTAACAACACATATACAAAACATCCTACTGCGCCTTGACTCTATGTTCTCCGTGCTCTTTTTTAAATGCTAACTCAGAATAGTAATTACAGATCTTGCAAGTTGACTTCTGTTTTCCAGAACTATGAGTTGTACATAAAACATGCCTTTTCATCACAACAATTACCATTAATCAAAACACTGAGAGCTAATACCACTCAAGTCCAACCTACTGCTGTGCCTCGCAATATATCAAACTCTCTGTTGTCAAACACTCTGTACAAACTTAAACAGCCTATCACCACAAATAACAAAAAAAGATGCTTGCTAAGTAGTTTTTTTCACTCAAACGGCAGTCTTGGTAGTCCATTCTGTTGCTTTATTAATATTACATATATCACGCCCAGACATTCACTCATAGCTTCTGTTTGCTAGTTATTGGGAGGACTTGGTGCTGGTGAAGAATGAAAATACCTATGCATTAACTAATTTGATCACAAATATTGATTATCTCTACTCATATACAGTTTGGCTTATGAAATTATCCTGCATCACTGCATGAAACATTGAGAGCAATGAAATAGCCCCTATTATCAGAGAAGTCCCAAACAATATTTTTAATAGCAGTAGTAATACAGGACTATACTGGTACTAATAAAGTACAATTTTGCCTGGCATATTTCTAAGGTGTCATTTTGCTTACATGCCTTGATTTGCCTCCCATTTCTCTTTATAAATAGATGCAACCTCTGTACTTGACACTAGGAAAGCACCTTCTTTTCACTTAATTTTGACTTTTTAAAAAATTATGAGCAGTCAATGAGAAAACTCCAAGTTTTATACGAAGAGAAAAGGAACAAGGTATGTTCAGCTTAGCAGAATTTAACAAACAGAGCAGGCCTTTATTACCAGAAAGCTCCATTATGGATTTGCGAGCTTTGTAAGCCAAGCTCCCCCAAGTATAATTACATTTTTATTTATGTATTTGTGACTGTTAACTTCATGTTCCCTCTGCTATTCCTCACCACACACACAAAAACACACGAATGCCTCTCATATGCACCAGTGTGAAATAGCACTCAGTGATTACAGCTACAGAGTGCACAATGTGAAATTTTTATCTAGATTTAAATGGAAGAGAAGTTGGAAAGATTAATAGGTATTATGAATGTGTATTCATAAAATTATTTAATAGGTATTATGAATATATTTACAGGTAGCCTTTGCACAAACCAAGACATAAGAATGAAAAAAGAATAGTACATGATAGTTAAAAGAGCAATACACATTCATCGGGCATATTTTTCCACTAGTTCAATAGTGTATTTATTACACCAGAAAAGCATTAGGAACTGAGTAAAATGAGACTGCTGCGTACAGCATGCTCCTCCTGAAATCTGTTCTTTATGTAAAAGTAACAGAATAGCTTTCACCTTCAACAAAGCCTTGTTTTCATTTTAAAAAAAAATCTTTTGTAAAATTACAAACAAAACAAAAAACACACTCATCTAAAAGCAACCTGTATCATTTGCATTCTTCTGATTAACCCTTCGTGTACTCAGTCAGGTAACCATCATATTCTATACTTAAAAAAACACACAAAAAACCCAAAACCTTAATCTAAGTAACCATAGGGGGATCTCTTCTCCCCTTGAAAACTGCAAATAAAGATGTCAGCTATTGAGTATATTTGTGGCGTCTCCAGCAGCTGCTGTTAAATACCAGCTGGTCTAGCTGATTAAAATTACCTCCGAGTTGGTATTATAAAGATGCCTGGGCAGCACTGCTGTATTAATGGATTATTGAGTGAGCGATGAAAACCTTGGCCAGCTGATGCGTTTTATTACAGATAGGCTTTATGATGTGTAATCACTGTAATTTTTACAACTGGAGAAAAATAGAATTGGGGGGGGGGGAGATAGAAGAACTCACAGAAACCAGTTTGACTAAATGTTTTTTGCTATTCTGCTACCTAAATGCCAGTCATTGCTCCCCTTCTTAAAATAAGAAAATTGGGAGATTTGAGAATTTAGAACACATGGACAAACTTAGTGAATCTAAAATCCAATATATCATTCCTGATGTACGTGTGTGTGTGTGTGTGTGTGTGTGTGTGTGTGTGTGTGTGTGTGTGTGTGTGAGAGAGAGAGAGAGAGAGAGAGAGAGAGAGAGAGAGGAGTGTATGGATTTCAGTCCTGCATTACCAGAGTCCAACTGGCTGCTTCTTAGTCATGTGATAACTGGCTGTCCATGTATTATTCATGAGTTGGGAAGCAGACACAAAAAATAAATAAATAAAAATGCACCCTTTGCTCGTCCAAGTGGGTTGCATATTTTTCAAGCCAAAATGTATGGCCTATAATCTCTCCTCCTCTTCTCATTTACAACACTGCCCTGTGGTTGGCTTGTAGTGAAAATTAAACAGTGGGAAGAAAACCTGTTGGCCTTTGCAGTTTATGAGCACTGGTGTTAAGCGGTGTAGTAAAATGTACCTTACACCCAGAACAGCATATTTAGCCAGGAGCTGGTGAGCAAACCAGTCTTATAAATGTCAGATGAGTTCAAATACTTAAACTTGATCCAATACTGACAAGTTATTCTTAAAAACCTATGTACAGCTTGCCCACTATGACCATTGCAGTGGCACTGAAACAGCTTATAAAAGTTCAGTTCTTGTGAGCTATGCACATACATAGATGCTTTGTATCACAGTAATTTAAAAAAATGCTTTATATTTTTCAGTGACAAGACAACAGAACATGTATGATAGTCTGGGGATGTAGTCCTACAAAGACTTATGTGCAAATCCCATTTACTAAATGTGAATTAGAGGTCCAACTTGGTTATACACATAATTTTTATACACAGATTTGACTCAACACAAATGGCCACTGCAAATCACAGTTTTAAAAACTGCTTTTTTACTGTAGATTACTCATGCAAGCAATCAGTCAATTCTACGGTCCCAGAATCAAGCTCCTGCAGATATTGAGGCACTACCTTATTCCATTAGATGCAATGGAGAAGCAAAAAACCTGAAAGTGGATCTTTAAATAGTTTTTTCCATTTTTTTATTTATATGTGGATTTTTTTAATCCATGGGAGGTTCTGGACTAGAACTCTAGTGAATAACAGGGGACACCTGTACTTCTAAATAGATGCCCATTGGACTGCATTGTTCTGTTCAGTACATTAGAATGTTGTAATGCAAAGGAACATATTTCATTTGAAGTTTGATTGTGTTCTGTAACATTTCTTTTCAGGAGTAGTACCATACTCAAAAAATATAGGAAGAAGAGAGGGTCATCTATTTGATGGCTGTCATAAGCCAATCTGTTGTTCAAAGTAACTGTATTAATTTTTATGGACAGTGAAAAAGATAGAAAAATAAATAACATTTAGAGGGAAATTTGGTAATTTGTTTTACCTCATCTAATCTTATGCACAGGAAAAAGGCAGCAGAAAAAAACATACCCTACAATCAAGGGTAACTACGGGAGCACATAAGAGACATTACATGCACTTGTAAAGTAAGAGACATTACATGCACCTATAGTTACTGCACCACCTAGTGAAAACCTATGGGAAATTCATATTGCAATCCAGAGTAAATTGTTCTTACACCGGAGCAAGGACTCCCCATAGTTAGTCTGGATTGCGCCCATAGTCCTATCTAAGGAAGACCCAATGAGATCTTGCATCCACTGCTGTCCTGTACCACTGATGCCACCTCACCCAAAGTGCATTTGAAAGTAAAGCCCTCTCCAAAAAAAAAAAATCACTTTACCTTCCTCACCTTCCTCCTTTCCTTGCAGGATTCTTTTTCAAAATCAGGAAGTGTTGACCTTCCTGTTTTATTTGATGAGATCATATAGGAAAGGAGATAGACTTTTCAGGTACAGGCAAGTATGATCTGCTTTTCTATCCACTCACCTTGCTCTTCCCTCATCCTGTCCCTTTAAATAAATCAGGAAGTCCATTTCTTGAAAAGAACCCGGAAAGGAATCAACATGCTAAGGAAGTATACTAATGTGGCACCATCTGCAATGGGCTGGAGGGAGGTGTTGGCAGACCAGGATGAGGGACACCCCAAATGTCCTGCTTCCCCTTTGTAGTGAACTTTATTATCTACTTCATGGTTGATCTGGTCCCCAATTCCACCTGCAAACTGCTTTTGGCTACAATCCAGAGTAACTATGGACCTTTTACACTGATGTAGTTATGGTGCCACCTATGGGAAATGCATTGAGCAATCCAAAGTAATTGCCTCTTACATCTTCCTGTAGTTACTCTGGATTGTAGGGAAAATGAATTCCCCAGTAGTTCCAAGTTAAGGAGAACATTCTGCAAAGAGGGCTTTGAGGGGTGAAGTCTCACAGGTGTAAAGGCTTTACTTTTATGTTTGCTATGTACTTGTGTGGTTAATTATTTCAGAGCAATATTTTCTAAATATGCCTTTATGAAAAATCAATGTTTTCTATTGCTCTACCAGGAAGCATGTTACTCTTGAGAGAGAAATTATAACAGAGTTGCCAATGGGCATTAACTTCATATTATTTTTATAAGAACCCAAAATGAATGACATATGGTCAAGGAGTGGGTTCGTACAAGAGACAATCTAATTATCTTGGTACAGGCTAAAAAAAGCACATGAGGTACGCTCCATTGCTCATCCTAGGACATGAGAAGAGTATGACTGAAGCATAAGTGCAATAAAATAAGACATCACAGCTAAAGGATATTATAATAAAGCGGAGAAAGATGTAAAATGAGATTGACCACATAGACGCCTCAGATGCAATGGTTCCTACAAGGAAGTGTGTCCCTTATCTGTGGATTAAGTATTTTGTGGATCAGGTCTGCTCTTGTGTGTGCCTCCTCTGGTGGCTAAGGGAGCTCTGCTCTCACTTCTGCTATCTGAAGAAGCTTCTGAGTGCAAAAAGCTTTAAAAAATAACCCTACACATACATACCACAATAACCAGAAGTAATATTATACATAGAAACATGCTAAAATATGTAAAATATGATATTACATAGAAATCTCAGAGGACTACTTATAAAACTTTGGGAGGTTTTGGGAAATCCTGCAGGGCTTCCTTTATCTCCAAAAAGGGCAGCCTCCCAGATCATCCACATCCGTTTACTTGTATCTATTGTTTCAAGTGTCTGTGGGGGTTCCCATATAAGGGAGTATGCCTGTATCTCCCTGTATAATATCAGGTATGCGTAGCTCTACTTGTTGGTTTTCATCTCTTGTTTAACAGGAAAAGCCCATCACTGTCAGGCCAATCATTGTTCTGTCTTTTGCACTGATGGATCCATTCTGAGCTTTTATATTTATAGTACTGCTGATCTGGAAATTAATGGGAGTTAATGGGAGTCATTAAAGGGAAGTTAATGGACTGGCACTCCCTAAAGAGGTAATATTCTATATATACATACTAGTGAAATGTAAATTTCTAGAAATCGGTTCTTAATGGGTGCTTACATCATGTAAGGAATACCCTCCCCAAATGTCATGCTTCTAGTTCCAGGGGTTGGGGCAGAGTGTCCATCAGTCAGGGATTTTTCAATGGAAAGTACAGAGAAAAAAATGTGTTGTGCCCCTTTCCACCCCCTTCAGGTCTTAATTTCCCAAAACTGAATCTAAGTGGGTGCCTCCATCACGGAAGGAATACCCTCTCTAAATTTCACAGTTCTAGGTCTGGTGGTTTTAGCTGGGCATGATGAATCAGTGAGTCAGCCAATGACTTTTCAATTATATATACAGTTGGTGCTTCACATAAAAAGCTTAATTTGTTCCAGAGGCATGCTCTTTAACTGAAACACTCTTTAAGTGAAGCAGATTTTTCCACAGGAAATAATGAAAACTCAGACAATTGGTTCCGCAACCCCAAAAATATTCATATAAAAATATTAACTGGATGTAAAAATGATGACAAAACACTGGAATTGAATTCAAAACATGCATTCAATGTGCATGATCCTATGAAGTCGACTTAGGCTGCAATCCTAAAGACACTTTCCTGGGAGTAAGCCCCATTTAACACAATGGGGCTTACTTCTGGGTAAACATGGTTAAGAGGCTGCAATCAAAGACACTTTCCTGGGAGGCTTACATGGGCTGCTGCTGGAGGTTCAAGGTGGTTGGTGGGGGCACTTGGGGGGCAGTTAGAGGCAGCAGCGCTGGCCGGCAGCCCTTTTAAAGAGCCTCCGTGCGGAGCGTCAGGACTGCATAGCACGCGAGCCCATCGTGTGCTTGCTTGTTAAGTGAAGTGGAACTTGTTATGTGAAGCAAGATTTCTTGGAAATTTTTGCTTGTTGTGTAAAATGCTTGTTAAGCAAGGCGCTTGTTAAGCGAGGTACCACTGTGTGTGTGTGTGTGTGTGTGTGTGTGTGTGTGTGTGTGTGTGTGTGTGTGTGTGTGTGTGTATATATATGAACTGAAAAGTCATTGGCTGACTCACAGATATTTGAACTTTTACATTCAGGGAAGAGAAAGAACTGAAAAGCTCATGTTTGCATCAAATAGGTTGGCCATGTCATAAATACCTACACCACATTTTACAGTACATTAAATACATGATTTTAAAACAATGTTCAGTTACAATTTACAATTAGACTGTAGTGGGAGACTGGGAATACTGCCATTTGTTTTTGTTTCTTCTGATATGTATAGTGCCCGTTACTCAAATTGTATGGTTGTTACCTAGGAAACTGCCTGGAAGCAACATAACTGGATGAGTTTTCAAAGTGATTGTCAGAATTGTGGGCAGAGTTTCAGGTGGAAGATCCATGGCGGTATCATGGCCTAAGTTCAAATTCATCCTGTAAAAAATTACAGTATTAAAGTCTTTCTCTCTACACAGCTCAGAAAAGAGGTTCTGCAATCATTACTTGAAAAAGCCACTAAGTAGGCTGCAATGTGCTTATTTATGTACTGTAGTGAAAGGTCCATTAAGAAAAAGCACTGCTTGTAAAATGAACCACTAGTGTATATTAATTGCTTTTAAAAATATAAATGAATTTAATTGCATTTATTACTTCCCCATTTTGTTCACCTGGATGGTAAAAATATTTAATTTTCATTTACTTAGAGCTACAACAGCAACTTGTTTACTAAGATTTTTTGAAGTTACATGAATGCTGCCCTTAAGTGAAATAAAGGCTGGTTAATAGGGAAGGGACAGTAGTATTTCACTATAAAAAGGTTGTAAGAGAATTACCAGTGCTAATAAGAGTTGCATCCTAATTTTTGTTAGTCATAACTTTGTATTTTAATCTATGTTACTAGCCTCCTTTTCTATCCATTTTTAAGGGAGGAAAGGAAACATAGGATACAAATAAACAGAATACACCTTACTATGATAACTTTTCTTAAAGAATGCATTTGAGTGAGTTAAAAATATATTATACAAGAATTATAATGAGACATCAAACAACTGTTTCCTTATTTAAAATAAGTGAAACCATTACATCTGATGAAGCATGTACCTTATTTACTAATAACTAATAATTTCGAAATGTTACAAAAAGTTGCTTTCCTTTACCAGATTGGACCCAAGTAGTTAATTTTGTCATTATTGCTATTCGTTTTCTCTGTCTGAAAACAGTTTTTGCTATTATACCCCTTAACCGTTTCTTGTCACTTCCTGTTCTGAAGTCTTGCACAGCATTCCTTGACATCAGCTTTCATTTAAGAAATGTTCTCTTGTAAATTAGCAGATTCAGCAATTTTAACAACGGTTTCCAACTACTTTCCTGGTGTCTGCCATTCCCCTGGACAACAAATTGCATATGGCTTTTTGGCCAGATTTATCCATATCCTACATCAGCCACCTGATCTCTTTTTGGACCATTAATTGGCCCAGATTTCCAGGCTTCATTTAAAACAAAACTCATTATTTAGCACCGGTAAATCCAAAGATGCAAAAGCAGTGCTCTCTCCAATTGGATAGTGGCTAATCAGCCCCCTTTTTTGCTTCCACTCTGATAGCTAGTAAGGGAACTGACATGCAAATGAAGCAGTGATAGATAGGTTTCTTTCTGTAGTAATCTGTGCATTGTGGGATTAATTTTAGAAGTTTTTTTTTAAATTATGGGCCAAGATTCCAGTCTTGGATTTTACCTGACCCAAATTATTTTCAATTTCTGGTTAATATAACTCCAACATTGTCTTCTGCAAGCACAAAAAGAATGTCATTTTTATGTACAACTCCTTCATTCAGTTCATTCAGTCAAAAAGAACACACAATTTCTTAAGTCAAGTCAGTGTTACGATGATTTTTCATTTTGTTCTAACAAACGCTAAACTTTACATCAAAAGGAGAATTAAACTACTAAAATTAAACTGCTAAACTACTAATTGAACTACTACTAAACTACAGAAACTAAATTAAATAAGTGAAAGTTTTCAGATGCAATTGAAGTCTTTTGGTCCTAATTGCATCTGAAAACTAACTTATTTCTAGCCACGAAATTCTGCAGCAATCTGCAGGGCCCCCATGGCTTCCCAGCCAAACTTGGAGAGGCCCCCCCCCCCCCCCAAATCACCCTCTATTCCCCTCCGTCTTGATTATTGCGCTGCTGATTTCCCCTCCTTCCACTAGCTCTTAAAAGGAGTGGGGGACCTTTACAAGAATAAGGGGAGGTTTCATGACAATGTTTGAGTAGCACTGCAGTAGGACTTACTCCCAGTAAGTGTTTATAGATTGCAGCCAAAGGCTTCTGTGGAACAATCAAGGAGATTTCAGGGAACTCTCCTTCCTATGAGAAGCAAGAACAGAAACTTCATTTTGTTACAATACATGGCCAGCAATGCAATTTTTCCACAATATATTTCAACTGTTTTCTTGATTAATCACTTATTTTTCTTAGCTTGTTGCAAGCACATACAAGTAAATATTTTCTTACGAACTGTTAAATTAAGAGGCACATTGTATGCATCAAAGTTGAAAGATAACACAGACGGTTAAGTTTTGTAAAGTTTATTTATTGATCTGTGTGAACAATTCCAGTTAAATTACCATAAACCTCAACATCACAACAACTGCTAATCCAGCTAATAGGAATTAAGGGACATAGAAGATACATAATAAGCATCTGGGGGATATAGAATTTATCCCACGAGTGCAGTAAAGGAATCATAATTTAAGAGTACTGAAGCCCTGGTGTATCATGAAGGTCCTTCCTCACAAGTGACATTAATTGCATAACCCACAGATGCTTATTATGCATTCTAGATCACTGCAAAGAAAAATATTCATTTAAAATGTAAAGGTTTAATGCTATTTTAAGCATAATGCAACACAGCTGCTTAGTGATGTCACAGGCAACTCTGAATATCACATTTCTGAGACACCACTTGGAAACTTACCATAGGCATAAAAGATATATAAAAAACATACCTCAGATGTTTAGATGTACATTATTCAAGTTTGCTTGTCTCATGGGAAGACCTCATGATCTCAGTGATCCTCAACGATAGACTCTATAATGTATCTAATGACCCAGGGCACAATCCTAACTAATTTTCCAAATCTGGTTTAAAGACAATGCAACTCTAAGGTAAGGGAACAAATATTGCCTTACCTTGATGAGGCCTCTGTAACTGTTCCTGCCAACTACAGGATGAAGCACAGCAATGCCGGGAATGTACTGCAATGCTTGGAAAGTTGGTTACTGTGGCGCAAGAAGAAACGCTCCCCTTACCCTGGGTAGTGTGGCAGCAACCCCAATGGGTGTACTCAGAGCTGTGCTATTGGTTTTGCACACAGTTTGAACTGTGTTATATGGTACATTTGCAACCTTGTATGTTCCTGTTCCACCTGTTTTATGTTCCACTGGCTTATGTTTTAAGCTATAGCTTAAAATTAAGAAGCAGACACAGCTGTCCTGTATGGAAAGGAAATTTAAATTGGACTTAAATTTACCAGTAGGTTACAAGTGGACACATCTGATTATTTTGCATATAGGGTAATTCCATAGGGTGACACAATTTGCATATAGGTTAATTCCATAGTTGCAACTGCTTTTGAAGTTGTTGTTTTGGAGTTTTCCCATTCTGAACAAAATGAAGTGCCTGGTATTCCTAGTAATTGGTTACATTTTCTGTTTGTGCACTTCTTGCTCTTAGCACACTGAAGATACTGAAGGTTTAAACACTTTAGCTCTGACTTTAACTAAAGCAGGCTTCTCATTAAAGTTTCTATCATTCTGACAGATGTGGAAAAGGGATTTTTTTTCCCTTCATAAGATTAATGAAAACTATTGTGTGACTCACCCATTCTAAATGGTAGCACAATTTACGATACTGCTTTCAGAATGGGTTTTTTTCCCCATTACATATGCTCTTTGTTTATACTGACGTGTGATTATTCAAAACCTAACAATACATGCTGAAAAAAAATGAACTGACAACAATCATATAAATCTCCATTGATAGTCCTATCAAAGGACTGGAATACATTTCTCAGTTTATAACCTTAAAATTTTTATCTTAACTATTTAGTCTATAAATGCAACTTTAAATAGAATTAAAGGCATTTATGTAATTCCTGTTCTTGATTAACACTCATTTTCTACCTCATTCACATCCTAAGTGGAAACTCACTCTATTGTACGCTCACTCTCTTTTGCCAAACTTATTCTTAAATGAGGCAAATAAGCTTGAGGCAAATATCTCCTGGGAAATATTAATAAAACTTACATTTAGGAAATATTTCTTGACTCCCTTTATAAAATAACTGTGGATGCCAATCTACCTTCAAAAGGAGTCGATGGTGCAACCTTTAACTGATTTCTAATGAGTGTTTTGGGACAACCTGATTCCTTCCATTTATGAGATTGTGTCAGACTATATACCTTGTCTGACACAATCTCATAAATTGGGCTGAAATAGTTAAGCCATACAGCCTAGTTCATGTGGAAGATTTTCTGTGTAATCAAGGCAACCCCCCCCCCCATGGATCAGCTGATGCAGCAGTTTTGCAAAGGTGGTGGAGATTTTCACCTTCCTCTGCCCACTCTTATCCTCCAGTCCTCCTCCTTGGACTGGAAAAAGAAGTGGGGGATGAAGTAGAAATGAAGGTGTGTATGGGAAATAAGTGGATGGATTAGAGAGTCTAAGGAGGAAGCAGCATTTTGGTGTCAAGACACTGTGAGGTGTTGGGCTGGCTCCTGTCCCCCATCAATCTTCACCTTCAGGATGGAAATCAGAAAATGGAACTTGTTTATTTATATTTTTAGTTCTTCCAGTCTTGTTAATTCACACATGAGAGTATGTTTGCACTCTTAAGACACAAATAACGAAAATTTTTGTACGATTTTGTCACAATTATGTTTCATAATAATTTTAAAGGTCCTTAAATATCAAAGATACTGCAGGTTGATGCCTAGCTAAACAGCCATGTTTGAAATCACTTAGCCAATCCTAGGTTACAGTAAATATCCAAACAATAATATGATTTGCAGTATAATAAAAGGTGAGCAGTTGCAAGCGCTATTTCCTCTTTATGGGCACAATCCAGAGTTAGGGCAGTGAGGAGTGCCCTAGCTGGGCTGCCCCAACTATTCTGAATCCAGAGCAGATAGTAACGCTGCATCCAGAGTGTCAGGAATCCTGGGCTGCCTTAGCTGCTCCAGAGCATGCTCAGTAGGCACCATGTCAGAAGTACCTGGGGAGGGCTTGCTCCCGAGAAGTCCTCCCTCAGTTCACACTAAACAAGGGGCTTCTTGGAGTGGCCTGCTGTATCCCCAGGTTAGTAGACTGTCATAGTTGTGCCATATCCTGAAGCAGAGAGGCAGGGGTTGCAGCTAGGCTGGCCAAGAACTCAGATTTTTGGTGAATACTGCCATTCCTACTCTGGGTTATCTTGGACCCCATGGGTCTACTCATTACTATACCTGCTCCTGAGGTAGTATAACTCTGAGGAGCTGGAATAGGGCATTCTTGCCCTGGAAACAGGCTCTGGATACAGAGTAACTGCTCTGCCCTAGGCAATGCTATTCATGTCTCAACATGCCTCTCCTGAACTGCCTAGGCAGTTCTCCTGAACAGTGCTCCTGAACAGTTCTCCTGAACAGTTAGGGAAGCCCAGCTCCACTTGACTTGGGGAGGCCTATGTTGCCTTAGGCTGCCCCAAGCCTTCTCCAGAATAACTAGGGTGGTCCATCTTACAGTTCGACCAGTGCAGTGATAGATAGGGTAACCCAAGTGCAGTTCTGGATTGTGCCCTTAGTTTGAGGCCCAAACCATCAGGACAACAATGACAAATCCATTCTACTGTTTGATTACCAAAGAAACTTCTGCAATTTTTTCCCAGTAATTCAGACAGCAGCAACACCAGAGTTCAAAGTACTTCTGTGTATATTCCTCAAAGATTTGTCCATTAACTTCCAAGGTTTACAATTTTTTCAGCTGGCCATCATCCCCCCCCCCCCCCAGAACCCAGCATTTTTTTCCAGGTGATGTCAGAATTTCCTTGCAATGCTTCTACCTGGATTATATGTTAAACATGGCACTTGAGATTGGAAGCATAGCACACCCTTCTAGGAATAACATGACAAATCTGTATTCTACCCTCACAGCTACTCAGTTCTACTCATCAACATCTCAGAACATAATTAAGTGACAAGAGAATAGAACTCAAATAGATACTTTCCATTTCTCAACCAATCTTTCATCCAACTTATATACCAGTCTCTTCTGATACCACATATACTGGATAGCAAAATACTGGGTAGCAAATATTTGAACAAAGTCTAAAGATATATTTAAGCTAAAGTGGATCAAGAATATCGATTGCACTGCTTTTTCATATGACACAAATTGAAAGAAGAGCAACAAAACACACGAGATAGAACTAAGAATACATATCATTGCTTCTGTGGATAAATTATAATAGTCAGAGGAACAATGTATTAATAAATCTTTTGAGAGGGTATTGCACTGCTGCTTGGCTTTTGTTAATGGCAATTAGCCATGATAGCTGAATTGACTCTCCATGCTTTATGTCTGAAAACCAGAGAAGCAGTGGCGTCACCTAGATAGAATCATAGAGTTGGAAGGGACCTAGTAGGTCATCTAGTCTGACCCCTGCCTGCAGTAGGAAATCCCCCTAAAGCATCCCCGACAGGTGCTCGTCGAGCCTCTGCTTGGTGTGGGTTGTGCAGTCCACACTGGGTGATGCGCCCAAAGGGGGTGACATGCACTGGGAGACCTAAAAATTGTAACTTTGTGATGGAGCATCAAATCCCATTATGTCATACACCATTGGATTTGTATTAAAGAGCAGAATCCAATGCAAAAATTGGTTTGGAAATATCTCCTTCCTATCAAAGGTTATGGCCAAAAAACTAAAAATTAAAAATATGCATTGAACTCTGGAAAGTTAAAGTGATCCATATCGCAGCTTAACTCATGAGTAGGCAAATGTGCTGTAGTTCATTGGAAAGAACAGGCTGAGAGGAATCTAAGGACACTAGAATTGTCTTGATCCAATGAATACAGCCCCCACAAATCACCCCAGAATTAGGTCCCTGATGATTGCATTGAAATTCATTGAAAATGGATGTGAACTGCATAGCTGTGTTTACTGGTGAGTAAGGAAGCATACCTTGCTTGGAGTGGAAGGTCAGTCCAGGAGAGTACAAGTCCCAAAATAGTCCCGATCAGGGCCATTACTAGGGCTTTAGAAAGGAGGCACCCTTGAAGGAGATGGCAGCAATTAAACTAAATGAACTAAATGGCTAAAATCATGGTTTGTAGAAATAATCCTATCATGTGCAATCCCATTGAATGTGCAGTTTACAGAAGAATGCAGTGAAACAAACCACTTTATTAAAATGTCTGGCTAAAAAAACCAGTGGAGGCAGGGCAATGGCACATAACCACACCCACCATTCATATTGATGCCCCGCCCAATGTGTGGGGAAGAAGTAATGGCCTCTCGCACCAGGTGATGCGAACTCTAGTGACACCCCTGCAGGGAAGGATTGTTAATTGTTAAAAATCAACTACCTATCAAGTACCGCTTTCCAGTCCTACCAAAGAAAATACAATATGGGTAAAATCCAGAGTAACTACGTGGAGTCCTTGCTCCGGTGTAAGAACAATTTGCTCTGGATTGCAATATGAATTTCCCATAGATTTTCACTATGTAGTGCAGCAACTACGGTACACATAAAGTCTCTTACGTGCTCCCGTAGTTACTCTGGATTGTAGGGAAAGACTCAGATGTATTGAGAGTCGTATTGTACTAAAGAACCAGCAACTGACCAACTACTTGGCTAGAAATATTGTCACCAATCATCAAGAGTGTTATGAATGACACCCGAATCTCAGTGGCAACTACTGCAGACTATCAAGAGGAGAACTCATAGCATATACAGTAAGCTCCGGTGGACATGATAAAGTTAGAAAAGAGAAAGCATTTCACAAAAGACTGTGAAAATTGAGAAATGCCTTTTGGTTTAGGATTGTTTTTGTTTTTTTCACACACCATTCTTCTGCCTTATGGGCACAATCCTAAGCATCTGTCTGGCACCAAAGTTAAAGTAATGAAGCTCTGGGTTTAGTGAATAGACCTTCCCTTATCTTGAGGAGGCCTCTGTGACTGCCATCCAAATGCAAAATGAAGCACATGCCCCACTGGTGCACTGTCAGTGCAGTAACGTTAGTTAGGATTTGGGCCCAAATCCTACACAGACACAGCCCTTCTGTGTGCAGGGATGGCTTTCTGCTAGCAGCAGGGCACTTTGTGATGATTTGGTTTCAAAATATCTCACTAAGTTTTTAAAGTAACAAATTAAATATGACATAGTAAATACCATCACAGAATATACCCTGAAGTAGTTTAAAAATGTTTTTTCAGACTGTGTACAGTACTGGTCCTTAAATTGTCACAAAACACAAGTAAGACTGTAGCATGTAATTATGATTTTGTACTATAATGTATTAGATTTAAGGGTCAGAGAAATTAACATTTAAATGCCATTTAATCTCTGGCATTAATCATTGTTCAGCCTACCATTGTTTTATATGATCTAATATTTTCATTGAGCTTTTAATTTTTTTTAATTAACAAAAGGTTTACTGTTTGAAAATGTGGTATTTTACACTCAGGTGAATCAAGTTTCTAATGAAGATTCTTTTATAAACAGAAAACAACATACGTTTTAGCAATATTGCTATAATTTGGACTTACCAGGTTACATCAAGAGAAAGACAATCTCTACCAGTCAGCATTGAAATAAATGTCACTCAAGTAAGTCACAACTAACTTATTTCACTTAATACAATGAGACTTTGGCTGAAATCCCATCCCCCAGTTAGGCTGACCAAAGCTCCACCTCAAGTCCTGTGCTGGCCTAAGGGTGTCACAAAAGTCCCATAAGACACTTCTATACTAATTCCTGGGAGGGTTAGGTTAGTGCACAGACTTGTGCTTGCCTCCCTACATCACCACGGAAATGCAAAGACCAGTGAGTTGTGCTGGCCTAAATTGTGCTGGATAGTCCTAAATTAGGACTTATGCCAGGGATTAGGCCAGCCTAAGTTAGGATTGTAGCCACAGTATAGGCTGCATATGATTATTGAAAGAAAGGCTGGGCTTCAGGACAAACAGGTACCTGTTTCTCCCGATATATTCTTTGTTAAATACTATTATTTTCATCATTTTATATTATTAACAACAACAAAAGCAATATTCAGACCATATAGGCTTTATAGGAAGATACACATCTTTAAATTTAAAACTAACCTTTCTGGGTGGTGGCTACACAAAAGATGGGGTCACTACACATTCATTTTAACCTATTGCATTTATTTTGTCACCCTGATAGGGGACTGGACTGATACTCAAATTGTTTATTATAATTACTGGTGTAACCTAATTTTCAGCGTTTTATTTGTCACCAATTTTGTTTCAACACAAATGAGGTTGGCTCTTAAAAGATAAATATCCCTTAAGTAGCAGTTAATGGCTTAAAAACAGCCGGCTTACCAAGACAACATGGCAGGAAATGAAGCTTGCTTGAGAAAGGTGCTCTTTAAGTTGTTTTGGAAAGGTGGCAAGGTGGACTTTATCATACAAAAAAATACAATCTGCCAATAATCACAATCTTTTGATATATTTAGAAACCCATACAAATAAGATCTACTGCAGCACCATCTCAAAAACTCTACCTGTTTGTCAAAGCAATACTTAGTTGCTTTGTACACTATTTTGTGAACGTCAGAATCAGAAAGATTCTGATGTCCACAGGTTCTTATTCAATGTTACTAGTCAGGTTGGTCATAGACTGCCATTTTGCCATTCTGGGCCTTCCTTCTAATAAATATTTCTCTGTGTAGAGAAGCTGGTGCATATGACATTATCAATATAGCATTTTTACTTTTCAGTAACACTATGAAGTTCTAATATTTGTGAGAAAAAATACATTATTTTATACATAGCAAGATTAAAATTTCTAACCACTAAACAGACATAAGGGATGCAATCTATGCTCACTTATATTTTTTACGGTGCTTTATTTGCAAAATTTTGAACATGTACACTGTCTAATAGTTAATGCAGCCAGCCATCTGGACTCCTTTGCCAGCAGATAGGCAATGAGCAAGGTGAATTTGTATGCTTCAAAAGAACACAGCTGGCTTATATTAGAATTCTTTCCCTACATCTTACCATCTGATATATAGATATTTAGAGAGCTATCAAATAGAAACTAAAAGACACCCTCAAAATGTTTTTACACCTAAGATTAATATATGCCCCCTCCATTTTTCTGAAGTGTGTACTGGAAAAGGCAGTATATAAATTCTTTAAACAAAACAAACCTATTCGAAGAAAGTTCTTTTTCTTCAATTCCCAAATTATGGCTCCTGAATTCACCACTGGATTGTGATCCAATTTTTATTGAGTCATGAAACTGACATGACAGTTTAGGCTATGTGCATCAAGGATTAAACAAATTAAACTAGGGGAGGAACACTTCTGCCCAATCACCATTATAACACTCCACTTGGCATTCATAAATCAGGCAGACATCATTAGGGCATCTAAAACATTAGGGACCACTGTTCTAGAGACCTCTACTAATGAATGGCACCACTGTTCAACTATGTACAAACCCACTATGGACAAGTTAAAAATCTTTCATAAATCATAATCATAACATAATATCTATGTCTTGCTTTCAAAAGAATGAATGAATGAATGAATGAATGCCTTCACAATTTTTTGATGCTGTCGTAACAACTTGAGAAAGAGCAAAGGCTGAGAGGGAGCAGCTTGTCTAAGCCTACATAGTGAGTTCATAGCAATGGAGAGATTAACCAAGTGAATTCAATGGAGAGATTAACCAAGTTGGGACAGAAGTCATGGTTTGCAGCTCTAATCTTTACAGTTCTGATGTTTTGGTTTGTATAAAGAAACACAATTATGAGAGACCCTGCTTTCCTCACTTCAACTATAATGTTAACAATGGGATCCATGAGCCTCTCCAGAGGATAAATCCATGAACATAACTAGAAATCTCATTGTGGGGAGAATCCACAAATATCACTTTATAGTGACAGCAAATGTTATATGTGTATCTTCTCTTGCTACTTCCTTTTAACACATGAAGCAACTCTCAGAATAATGTAGTACATTATAACTAAGTACAACATGACAAATGTACGCATGCAATGGTAGGCGGGTGGTATTTTCTTTGAATCATCATTCTGCTTTATCTCTTACATTTCCAGTAGTTAAAAATTAAAATATATGAACACTTACAGTCCATAAATCTGTGGTGCAATCTCTAGCCTGTTCAAATGCATGTAGAGCTCAGTATCATGCTTCTTTAGCAAATGGTCTTGAATATGGTTGACTTTTGCTACTATAGCAATTGATGGCCCTAAATCTTGAGGTCTTGCAAAAGGGACAGGAGTCATTGCAGAGTCTTTCTCCTAAAGGAAGGAAGGAAGGAAGGAAGGAAGGAAGGAAGGAAGGTTAAATAAATGATATGGGGATATTACATTTCTGAAGTCAATTAAAAGGAACATTCTAACTAATAAATGCTTAAGTGTAAATATTATATCCTCAGTTGTGCGTTTTCCTTTAAGAGACACTAATGAAGATTCTACCAACAGGATTCAAGACTAGAATATTTTTTTAATAGTTAAAATTAACTACCTTACAAAGTCAAACACAAAAAAGTAATAGAAAACAAAAACCCTAATCTTTTGAAACCATGTATGTTACACAGGAAGTTATGGAATATTGCATTATATTCCGTATTCTGGATAATTAAGAAACAGGAGTAAAGAAGTTCACATGGTGCATCACTTGCAGCAACAATTTTCAACCTTTTTCATCTCATCCCAGTCTGAAATGGAGCTAAAATTGTCAGGGCACAGCATCAGTTTTTCGTCAGTTGAAAGAAATACCGCTGGAGGTTTACATCTCCCAATGGTCCGACTAATATATGTCTCATCCCCAAAATCCTACAGCATTCCTGGAGACTATTTGCAGCACTCCAATGTGCTGTAAATGGTTGAAAATGGCTTATTGCTAACCTACAGCTAAGAGGCGTAAATGTAATCTGGAGTTCATAGATTTATCCACAGAAAGAATTCATGGATGCAACCAGTCTGTCTTCAACATCCACATTTCTTCTGCTATGCAAGACTATCATTGCTATTGTTCTGGTGTCATATAAAACCCATGACAACTATAAAATAAATAGTTGAACTATAAAATAAAAATGATAAACACACTGTTTTACTTACACAGTATATGATTTGAGAAATTGTGAGAAAGGTAAATTAAGACAACTTCAAAGAGCTGAATACAATGAAAGCTTGGATTCTAAAGCCTATTAAATGAATTGGACTTAAGTTTAGTTATAACTAATTTGCTTTACTATCAGCGATTTCTAGTCAAAATTCGCTCTCTTAGGATGTAACACACAGACTTATTTTAAAAGTGCTTGTTCCAACCTATTTAGATTATGTATAAAAAAATTAGTCATTGACTGACTTACATACGGACATCAATGCCAAGCCAAAACTGACAGACTTAGAAGTATGAAATTTGGGGAGGATACTCCTTCTAACCCATTTAAAAACTGCTTTTTAGAAATTCAAACCTTAAGGAAGTGAAAAGGGATGCCATTTGTTTTCATCCCTATATTTACCATTGAAGAATCACTGACTTATCAATGCCACATCCAAAGCTATGGACCTAAAAGGCTGAAATTTGGGGAGTGTATTCCTTCTCTGACTTAAGAACTAGTAAGAACCCATTTTTAGAAATTCAAACCCTAAGGCCTATATCCTAAAGTGAAATTAAGCCCCTTGCTCTGGAGCAGTTAAGATAACTTTCCATAAGATATCTCTAGAGGGTGACATAAATGCGTGGACCCATAACTGCTATGGAAAGGGGGTACAAACTGCCTGGGAAATGGGGTACAAGGTGTTTTTGTCCCAATTCTTAACATTAAAAACTCATTCACTGGCTCCTCAGCACCCAGCCCCAATCCCTGAACCTAAACGTATGAAATTTGGGAAGCATATTCCTTCTATAAGTACCCTCTAAGAACCAGTTTGGTACAAGGTGGTGCCTGGTGTGCCTGGGAGGAATGCCCCTTGCCTAGTGGTGTCCAGTGCCCAGCAGGGATGCCTGGTGGTGCCCATTTCCTGGTGCTCAATGGTTCCCAGTGCTTGGTGATGTTGCATGGTGCCTGCTGTTCCTTGGTGCTCTGTGATCAGTGGTACCTAGTGCCTTGCAGGGATGCCGAGTGCCTGGTGGGGTCTGCTGATCACTGGTAGTGCCTGGTGCCTGGTAGGGATACCTGGTGGTACCTGATGGTGCCTGGTGCCCAGCAGTGGTTCCCAGTACCTAGTGCTTGCTGTGGGCTGCTGGTGCCTGCTGCCCACTGGTGGCTGCCAGTACCTAGTGCTTGCTGGTGGCCACTGGTGCCTGCTGCCTGTTGGTGGCAGCTGGTGCTTCTTCCTGCTGGTGGTGGTGCCTGTTGATGCCCAGTGCCAGCCAATGGATATCTGTGCCCAGTGTCCACTGGTGGCCATCAGTGCCCAGTTCCTGCCAGTGTCAGGTGTTGCCTGATGCCCACTGATGTCAACCAGCTGCTGGTGCCCACAAATATTTTTTTTTAATTTTACTTGCACAACAACTGGTAAGTTTATTGGTATTTACCTTTTGACTGTCATGCTCATATGTTGAAAACCAGTGTTCAGCTGTTTTCATGAGATGTGTGAACATTGCACTGAAAAGAAATAAGGTTTTTAATAAGTTATGATTATCTTGCCTTTCTCCAGAAACTACTTAGGATGGCTTATATAATTAAAAACAGCAAAAACACAGCAAAATGCATCAGTAGAGAAAGAAGAGGTCTTGCTGGAATAAAGAAAATTCAGACTGTGAGAAATACTGGGAGAAATACCAAATCCCCTGATATATACCAAGTCAAAAAGTGTGTTCCCAATGGCCAAAATGTCTATCTGATGGGAACTGGATACAAATGAACTTTCCTAGAATATTTCAAGGTATTTGCATATGGAGAAAACCGTAAAGTGCAATTCTAACAAATTTAGGTTGGCTTCACATGGCATATCTTTCCGTGGTGGTGTGGGGATGCAGTGGTGGTCCATGCAGTGGTCTATGCTGTGACCTAACCCCCCACAGGTGGGGCAAAAGTGCCTTGCAGCTCTTTTATGACACCTCCAGGTTAGCATAGGACTTATGCCGGTCTAACTGGAGGTTAGGGTTGTAGTCTCAGTGCTGTGCTAGCAGATGTTGCTTTATGCACCTATGCTGGTGCATGCTGCAGGCCCATTGCTGGAGAGACTGGAGCTGCCTTCTGCATGTTGGTGGAGCCACAAAGACCTGCTAGAGAAGATAAGCCATTGCAGAGGATTGGAGAGAGGCACAGTGGAGCTTTTACAGGATGCTGAATAGTGCAAAGTAGGCCCAGGAGTGGGGGAGCTTTGGTAGTGATATATACTGAATTTTGACCCCTTCTGAGCCTGATCACGTTTTACAGACCAACTTGTACTTGTTCCAGCAATTGAGCTGGGACAGGTACAAGTTAACCTAAAGCAGCTGCTGGGGCTCACTCTCTGAGCAGAGCTTCAGCATCCAGAAATTCCCTGTGGAATACAGTGGCAGATGAGATGATACTGATGCACTGCTGTGTTGGGTTTTAAGTAGGATTGGGAACTGTTGCCTTTAAAAGTAATAACTAGCAACTTAAATCATGTATCTTGAACCGTAACAGGTGGATTTTGTCTTGTTTGGAGTATTTGATGGATGTTTCTTACTGCAGAGCATGCTGCAGTAATCTAAAAGAAGACCAAATTTTGTGTGAATAACTAGCCATCTTTTACTGAGACAGAAATGGGCACAATTTGTACATCAGCCAAAGTTACTAATAATAGTAACAAGCAAAAAATATAAGAAAAGTAAAACTTACTATGAATCATGCTCCAAATATTCAGGGTTCAACAGAACTTTCATTTCTTCACTGTTAAAAAATACATTTGAGGGTTTATTGAGAGTTTATACTGTATAAAAAAATACTCTTTATATAATTAAAAAGAGTAACTCTACTGAAGACAGATGAAGTCCTTACTCTCTCAAGATCAAAAACAAATTAGCTGCCTTGTCTGCACTACAATGATGTAACCATCTAATTATTCCAAATAACAAATTACTGAATGCTACAATGTATTATTTGAATATGCTTGATCCAGAATAATTGATCACTGCACAATCTATCACTGTTTGTTGAAAACAAAAAAAAAATGGGTACTGGTCAAACACACAACATCAAAACAGTAATTTATTTTAATAGAATCTCTTTTAATCACTTTTTAGCAGCAATTAATCAGTGACAACACCTCTTATCCATTCTCTTCCCTGGCTACAGTTCTAGAAGAGAAGAAGGGGAATAATTATGTATGGTGTGAGGTCACTTTAAGAAATCTGACACTTTCTGCTTCATACATTTACATTGGCTGGGATTTAAATATTGATATTGAACACCACAAACAATCTATACTGGAGATTTTTCAACCCTGCTTCCTGGTAGTTCCTTGTGGTCCATTAAAAAGGTCACTCATGAGAATTTATTTATTTAAAACAATTATATACAGTACTGTGGTGCCTCACGTAACAAATTTAATTCGGCATGTTCTTTACGTGAAACATTCTTTACGTGAAGCGGATTTTCCCTTAGGAAATAATGGAAACTCAGACAATTGGTTCCACAACCCCCAAAATATTCATATAAAAATATTAACTGGATGTAAAAATGATGACAGAACACTGGGACTGAAGTCAAAACATGCATTCAATGTGCATGATCTTATGAAGTCTACTTAGGCTGCAGTCCTCTAGACACTTTCCTGGGAGTAAAACCCATTTAACACAATGGGGCTTACTTCTGGGTAGACATGGTTAGGAGGCTGCAATCTAAGACACCTTCAAAGTGTCTCCCCACTTTCTACTTCTCTTCATCCTGAGCCCCTCCTCCCTTCTGGCTAGCCCTGAGCTGCTTCCCTCTTCTCCAGTGCTGTTCTCTCCCTCTGCCCAGCGGACATACGGCCACAGGAGGAACAGCATGGAAGTGTTGCTTTCACTATGGGCAGGTGCGCTAGGCAGCCCTGACGCTTTTTAAACAGGCTGCCAGCCAGAGTGTCTGCCCCAACAACCAACGAATGTGTTATTTATGTGAAGCACTTTCTTTACGTGAAGCAGAATCCTAGAGAAATTTTTATTTGTTACGTGAAACATACTTTACATGAGGCGTTCTTTACGTGAGGCGCCACTGTACTACATTTCCTTTGTTCAAGGCTTTGTACAATTAGAAAATAAAAATACAATCATAAAAACATATAAAGACATAAGAATAAAACTGTTAAAAGCAGTTTAAAATTACAAAGTTAAATGATATGAACAAAAGTTTACAAACAGCAATAGCATTTTAAAAAATGGCGTAAAAGCATCAACCAAGGATAAATGGATCCTCAGGAGGTCCCTCGTCAAAGGACAAGCAAAATAAAAAAAATTTTTAGACCCCTCTAAAAATAATATAAAGAGGAGGCTGTTTTTGGTGGTAGATCACATATTTCCAATTTTGACCTCTGCAATTGATGTCAGGAAAAGAACAGCTGTTTGAAATTGTGATCTAGAGAGCCCAACTATCTGAGTATAAAAGTGTAGCTTGTTATGCTCCAAAACCCAATTTGTGATGGCTATTGCAAATCGTGATAGCACTAATAAACTCTTTAGCAATGTAAGGTATTTACCATTAGGAGATGAAAAGTTCCTGCTTTTAAAATGACATTATTTAATTCAGAAGAATGGCCGATGTGAAGTTGGCCCATTATTCTTGGGGATGAAATATTCTAACAACTAAAAGTGTCCTTGGACTATCTTATGAGAGAAATTGTGAGGGTAACAGGGGCAATCAAATACAGGCAATGCCACAGAACTAGAACAAACATGCTAAGAGATGATGACCAATTCCATCATGAAATTAGCTTTAAAACATTACAAAAACTTTATTTACTGTACAATAGAAGCAAAACTAAATGAAATTCATACCTAAACATATAATGCATGTATTTATGCATTCATGTGAATGAAAGATCTATGTTGGAACATCCAATTTATTTATTTTTTAAAAGTTATTTATGCCCCCACCTTTTCCATGCCAAAGCAAATACCCAAAACTTTTTGTCATCACAATAACACCTGTCGTCATCATCTACCCTATGAGGTAGGTGAGGCTGTGAGTTTCTGGTCACCCAGGAAATTTCATGTTTGAAGGGAAAATTTGAATTTGTATCTTTACTTATTGGTAAATTTATTGACAGTGGGTTCATTAAATGACTCATTTTGAAATTAAATTACTCAGTGTGTAATAAAATAGCAAAAATATTAACTTCAGAAGTTATCTGTAAAATTTACAGATTTCAAATTATAGAACTACACCTTGACAACAGAATGTCCTGCCTCTGTATTTATTACTAGCAGACCTGAGAGTGAAGATAGAAGTGGACAGCACAAGAGATTAAAGGTTTCAGGGCCTTGTAAACAGATTTTATTAACACTCCTACTAACTTTTACATTGATTATCTATAAGAAGAGTCTTTGACTGAGTCAAAATACTGGTCTTTCTATGGGCAAAATCCAGAGTAACTACAGGGAGTCCTTGCTCTGGTGTAAGAACAACTTACTCTGGATTCCAATGTGAATTTCCCATAGGTTTTCACTAGGTGGTGCAGTAACTACGGGTGCACGTAAAGTCTCTTACGTGGTCCTGTAGTTACTGTGGCTTTGGGGATAACTTAAACAGTTTGACTGAGAGTGGTTCACTAGTGTTCCACACTGAGGTTGTTCCCAATCTTATTTGCAGTACACCATGAACTGAACTTGGGATGTTTCTTCAGCAAGGCAGGTGCTCTGTTTGCATTTTCAAGTTGGAGGGTTCTTTGGGGCAGTATACCCTCAAAGTGATCTCTCTCTATCGGTAGCCCTCATTTGATTGAGGGTTAGGATGAGAACACAATGAACGGGAGCAGCAGAATCAGATGCCATCAGCAGAGAATCCTCTACTATTGTGTGGGCACTGACTGCTTTCTGAGCATACCAATCCTAAAACCTACTATTGATGGGTTACAGACCATCCCTGTTCTACTGTTGCATCTTAATGGCAGTCTGCGGTTTTGACATTCATTTGTTGATGCACGTATGATTTTAGGGTCAATATTTTATATTGAATTAAGAAATATCAAGACACCTACCTTGGTTGTGCAGCTTCACTTGCATGTAGAAAAGCTTGGTGGTCACAATGAAGAATAAAGACAATAGGTGCTAAGAGTTCGTGCATGCCCTAATTTTTTTAAAAAAATACAAAATGTAAGATTTTACTTTGTGTGCCAGAAATTTTTACCACCTTGCCTAATGAGCCAGTAAAAATCACTGTAGCATAAAAATGATTAATGTCCAGTAGCATTACTGTAAATTACAGTGAAATCAAAAGTCTACTCTCCTATAAAGCACAAGAAGGAAATTCATCCCATTTTTTAAATAGAAAGATGTCAATAGTTATCAATTCATCTTTCAGCAGACACACCAAGATCTATACAATGAATTATTTTATAAATAATTTCACTTCTGATCAACCTTGGAAAGACATGCTTAAAAGGACGGCTTAGAAGTCCAGTCAAAGTTATTCAGATTTTTCCAAAACTGAAATATCAGTAAACTCATAGAAAGTGAAGAGCATTTATAAAAACCTAAATGAAAGGTTTGGAAATATTTTAATCGGCAAAAGGTTTAATTCACTCCATTCCATGCGCCCACTCTAAGATGGGAAGTCCATGCTCACAAATTTCACTACTGTAGATTTAGGGCGCAATTCAGAGTAACTACGGGGAGTCCTTGCTCCGGTGTAAGAACAATTTGCTCTGGATTGCAATATGAATTTCCCATAGGTTTTCATTAGGTGGTGCAATAACTACGGGTGCACGTAATGTCTCTTACGTGCTCCCGTAGTTACTCTGGATTGTAGGGTTAGTTGTTCCCAAACATAAGTCAAGGGTAAGTAATTTTGAGCGGGAAAAAAATCAAAACTTTATTTTTTCAAAACAAAAAAGTAAGTCTGGGGGGTGAAAAGGTTATCTTTGGCTGCAGCTTGCCTTGAAGCCTGCTTATCACAAAGCTTGGCTGTCCTGTTACAGTCCCTTCTGCCTGAAGAGCACTGACCCTGAGTGACCTGGCAAATAAAGTGAGGTGATTTTTTTACATTTAATTTATTGGCAGAAATTTTTTGGGATTAGCCAACTATTCTTGGGGTTTGGCTAACCACGCTTGGGATTAGCCAAATTCTTAGCTGCTGCAATTAACATCTGGAAGGAAGAAGAAGGTAGCTGGTGAATTTCTACGTAACTTAAAACATAAAAGGTAAAGCGTCTCAGGCAGGTTGTCCTGCCAGCCAGGACTGGTTGCAGACTGCCCTGCCAGTTATAGACAACAGATATAGGATATGGCACTCATCTCCATTTCTTTCGCCAAAGAGCGAGCACTGTCCAAAGAAGCCTCCGTGGTCACTTGGCCGGCATGTCTAAATGCCAAAGCGCAGGGAATATTGTTGCCTTCTCACCAGGGTGGTACCTATTTATCTACTTCCATTTCCATGCTTTCAAACTGCTAGGCTGGGAGGAGTTGGGCAAGAGATGGGAGCTCACTCCATGTTCAGACCTTCAGGTTAGAAATTACAATACCATTAACCACTGAGCCATTGTATACCTGGTAAGATTTTTCAGAGAGTCTTCATTTGGATTTCAATGATTTATTAGAGGTAGTTTTAGTAGATATTAGACTTTAGTAGACTGAAGCTGCTATGCTAACCCCCAGTTAGGCCAAAATAAGTCCTGGCACAAGTCCTGTACTGGCCTTGGGTGTTACAAAAGTAATATGTCACTGAGCCACTCCTGAGAGGCATGTGCCGGACTTCCCACAACACCACAGAAACAGGGAAACAGGTAGGTTGTGCCAGTCTAAATTGGTTAAGAGTCACTCTCAGTTTTATTTACCCTTATTATTCTACGTCTGACCATAACCTATGTTATCATTCTATGATGGCTTGCATGTATGTACATATACGATGGTAGCATTGATATTTTTATGCTGGTCACAGACTGTAATAAAACTGATCAGAAGTACAGTTTGTCTGCTAGAGATGGTGCAACACACATGAAAGCTGTAATCCTAACCACACTTTCCTAGTAATAAGTATTATTGAACACAATAGGACTTACTTCTGAGTAGATATACCTAGGATTGCACTATTAGTGAAATGAACTTAAGTAATAATCTTTAATAAAAAGCAGGGCAAGGTTTGCGTTCAAGTTCTTCTGAACCCATTATGCTGATCAGTTAAACATAGTTGTTAAAAATTCCCCCAAGTTTTTCTATCCACACAATATTACACTTTGGACTACAACCATTTCCAACACTCCAGAATAAATGTTTTAAAAATTTGTCATTCTGTAAACAAAATGTATTATTCCCATAAGATTTATATGAAATACTATTTTTGAAAATGTTCAGTTCAAACTCTTCCTTTCTTCTGCTTCCTAAATAATTGATCACACACAGGGAAAATTGACCTCTGCTCACAATATAAAAGAAATGGCCAGCAACCAAGTAGTTCAATTTCTTGCCATTTTAAACTGCTGTTGGTGTGCTGAATTAAATGATCTTATTTCAGCACAAAAGAATAGTTTAAACCTTCCTCAAATATTGCTCATGCCTCTAACTTGCAGGCTCAGTCATAAAACAATGTCTTGAGGTCATATTGGAAAGACTGCTTACAAACAGATAAGCTGAGCATGTGGTATAAGACTTCCAAATGAACATCAATAACTATTGGCCATCTAGTGCCTTTAATCCCCCTGAGAATCCCTGTGTTGTTAATAAAATAAAGCTTGGACTCTGCAGAAACTGAAGGGGCACGATTCACTACTGATCAGGTCACAAAATCACGTAGATTTGTTAGCCTTTCAACTGTGATTAGCAATTCACTCAAAATGCTTCACTACTACTGTCATGTCACTCAAAATAAATTGGATAACCAACTCAAAATTTGTTTATGAACCCAAATAATTTGTTCATAGACAAATTTTGGAGGTTTTATATTCTACCGCACCCCACCAAATGTAATAAACTCCCAAAACTCAGTTTCTGAATAAAAGCTTGAAGAATCTCAAAGTGAAACCTTGAAGAGAAAGCATTCCTTGCTGGCCGGACACCCCTAAACACATCTGTCCTGTCAAAAATATAGCAGTACAACAGTGCCCCTCAAGAAAAATTCCAATCCTATCAGTAACTCAGAAAAACTGTAGCACACTGTAATTTCAGTGAGCAATAAGGTCATAAGGAAAAGAGAGGCAGGCATAAAAAAGAAAGGAATCTCCACTTTCTATAGGATAAATAAAGGAAGAGATAGAGGGCAGAAGGTGTTTGGGGAATGGAGAGCTGGCAACAACATTTACTAAACCTGGAAACTGTTGGTTAAATTATATATCAGTCTCTGTTAACTGGGTTAAGGACACAATCCTAACATTTAAGCTAGCATAACTCACAAGGCATATCTTTCCATGGTCATATGGGAAGGCTGACATATACCTGTGCACTGGCCTAACAGGAGTGGTGCAGAAGTGCCTTACTGCACTTTTGTGACACCCCTAGGTTAGAATAGGACTTATGCTGGCCTAATTCGAAGTTAGAATTGTAGCCTAAGAGCTCTTTTTAGGGTAGTGGCTATCATACATTAGAAAGGCAAGAACACCTATTCATTGCAGCATAGCTTAGTTTGTATATTTGCTGATGTCTTTCCTGTTTTTTTTTAATTTTGAGCCTTCTGGATATGGAGCCATTTAACTTTTTTTCCTATTATCAACACCGCGAATGTTTCTGTTGAAAAGCATATAGAAGTATTTTATAATAATAAGTATAATGCAATACCAAGCACTGCCTTGGCCACCATTTGAAAGGTTGACACAACTGAACAGTTTCTGAGTAAATGGATGGTCTTGTTGAGGAGAAAAGAAGGTGGCAGGTAGACTGCGAGGCTGCCAAAACATGAGGAGGCAATCTGGAGAAGGGCAGCAAGACCACAAGGTTCACAAGGCTGTTGGTGCCATTGATATCTATCTCTCTGGGACAGGAGAATCCCAGAGACATTTTTTGGAGAGAACTCAGAAGTGACATAAATGTTATTACAACTTCATGAACTCACATGATGCCTTGACATCACCACCCCAACCAATGCAACCTCTAACTACAGACAATGATGACAAAGTTTACTGTCTGGCATCTCCAGACAGTGCCAAGAAAGACTCATGTTTAAAACAACTCATGTTTAAAACCTGGGAGAGAGACTATTATCAGAGTTTATGGACCAGTGAGGAACTACTAAGCTAGATGGAGCAGTGAAGTGTAAAGAAGATGCATTTATTTGCAGTAAGGTGTCCCTGCAGGTTTCCCTGCTGGTCGTGACAGACTGAAGGGTGCAGTGCTCATCTCTGTTACAATGCTGAAATCCCAGTCTTGCCCAAAAATGCCTCTCTGGTCATATGACCAGCATGACTGAATACCTAAGCACACAGTACTCTGTTACTTTCCCACTGAAATGGTACTTACTTATCTACTTGCCTTTCCATGCTTTTAAACTGCTGCGTTAGCAGGAGTTGGGCAATTAATGGGAGCTCATGCCTTCTTGCAGTCCTTGGGTCTCAAACTGCTGACCTGTTGGCCTTAAGGCCAACAAGCACAGTGTCTTAACCACTGAGTTTGGATGAGTGTTGAAATGGCTAGCGTTTGAAAATACAAAACATAACTTCTTTCCTCAAGCATCACACCATAAATACTTGCACAAATACTGTTGGAGTCAATATTTTGTAAGTATAAATATTCAGTTACTCAAATGTCTTTTATTCACTTTAGTCCCTTTAACCAGGGATCAACCATCTTCTAAATTACTGCACCATGGAAATGGCACTATTCAAAAACAGAGGTGAAAAAGTTTTCTTTTGTTAACAGCCTGTAGGCTTACGAAATTGAACCTGTTCTTTTATCTGCCTATGTTCATTTAGCCCACCAAGCAGTCTTTATTAAAGCAGAGGCACCAGGCAGTCAAAGTTCATTAATACCATTTATATAATCTCTGCAGTTTCAATTAACTCAGCAAGACATTCTACTACATGATAACAGTCTCATTAATTCAATAAAATCCCATAACTATTAACAATATGGTCTATGTTAAACGGGGTGTCACCTAGTACAAAATAATAGCTTTAACAGCTTGTGAAGAAACTCAGAAATTTTTTTTTGGGTGTGTATGTGTGTGTGTGTGTTTTAATTGATTTGTCTAAATTCTCACTCCTAATGCAGGAAGATACAGTATTACTTCTTTCCAAAAAATATAGATTTGAATATAGACAAAAGGTAGGTTAAACTGTACTAAAGATAAAAGAATTGTTTGCGTGTGATATAAATTAATCAGGTGGCATTCATTTAATATGCCTGTCCCTTCAGCACAACTGGGTCTTTGCTTCTGAAAACAAACATTGTTCATAAATGATCAAGCTATTTTTTTATTCTCCACAAGAAATTAAAATATTGTTAAGACAATAAGGGGGACAAGTGTGTGAATTGAGGGGCTGACCTTAGGCTCTGATCAGAAGACCCATATCCATCAGAAGGACCAACTGGTCAGGCTGTATGAGCAGCCCTCACTACTAGTAGTAGTGGTAGAACTCAAAGTACCATCAGAGAGTGTTTGGGAGAACCAGTGAAAGGTGTCGTCCAGCAACACGATTTCAATACTGGTTGGGCCAAAAACTAGGCTTCACTCATTATTTTACAGAATGAAAATTGTAACATATTATCTAATAGATTTATACTTCATGAATTAAATTTCTCCCTTCAGACCATAGATATCTTTTGATTTGCTAGGAGCACAATCCAAAATGCTCATTCAGCAGACGCAAGTTTCTTGTGCTGGCCAAAAAGCATTGTCACTTCATAGTGATGTAGTGACTTACAGCCCAATCCAGAGCAACTAATCTGTCCACATAAGAGCCCTTAGATTGCCCTATCTAACACTAGGTTGGAGCAACTGCAAGATGCTCCAGCCCAGTTACTCTGAAGGAGGCTTAGGGCAGAGCAAGGCAAGATAGGGTGCCCTAAGAGAGGTGGACCTGCTCTGCCCTAACTGGGGCAGCCTAAGCAGCTCAGGAGAGGCAAGTTGAGGGCATGTTTAGCATTGCCTAGGGCAGAGCAGTTACTCTGTATCCAAAGCCTGTTTCCAAGGCAGAAATGCCCTCTTCCAGCCCTCAGAGTTATACCACCTCAGGAGCAGGTATAGTAATGAGTAGACCCATAGGGGTCCATGATAAGGCCCGAGTAAGAATGGCAGTGCTGACCAAAAATCTGAGTTCTTGGCCATCCTAGCTGCAACCCCTGCCTCTCAACCTCAGGATATGGAACAAACTACGGCTGCCCACAAACCTCAGGATTCAGCAGGCCACTCCAAGAAGCCCCTTGTATTCACTGTAGAATGTACTGGCATCTCATCAGGGACTCCTTATAAGGCAGGCAGCCAGTGGCATCACCAGACTGGTGCGGCTGGTGTGGGCTGCATTGGGGATGCGCTCCGTATGGGGTGATGTGCCGGAGGAGTTTGACTGTCCTTTGGCAGGCCCCGGGTGTCAGCGCACCCATTCAGGCCTGCTCCAAGGCGGAGAATCAGCCAGAAGCTGACACTTGTCTGAGGAGCTGGCCTGAACGGCCGTCTGAGATGCACTGCGCAGAAACACACCGAGCATGCCGAACAGCTTCAGAGGAGACTTCCTCAGAGCAGAGAAAGTCCACGCCTCTTCACAGCCATTCGGCCTCACTGAGGAGGCGGAGCGGCAGCCGAATGGCTTCAGAAAGAGTACTGCACAGGCACCAACTCTGACGCCTGCACAGTCTCCCCTGAAGCCAAAAGGCTTCAGAAAAGTACTGCGCAGGTGTCAGAGATGGTGCCTGCGCAGTACTCTTTCTGAAGCCAATTGGCTTCAGAAACAACTGCGCAGGCGCCAACTTTGGTGACTGTGCAGTCCAGGTGGGGGGGGGCGCGCATCCCAGGGATGACGCACAGACTTCCGCACCAGGTGATGTGCAGAGTCATGTCACCACTGTAGGCACCACAGCTGTTCCTTGTTCAGTGTGATCTGCGGGGTGTCTCCTCAGGAGCAATTCTTCCCCTTGTGTCAATTACTTAGCATGCTCTGGAGCAGTTAGGGCAGCCCAGGCTTCCTGACTCTCTGGATTCAGCATAACTTTCTGCTCTGGATACAGAATAGTTAGGAGAGTGCAGTTAGGTCAGAGCAGGCTGAATTTGCTCTGGATTGCAGCCTTAGGCTACAATCCAGAGTTAACTACGGAACCTTTTACACCGATATAGTTACGGTGACACCTATGGGAAATTCACAGAGCAATCCAGAGTGTCTTTTATGTCTTCCTATAGTTACTCTGGATTGTAGGGCTAGTGATTCACTGATTCATGTCCCTGGGAACTACTTACAGTGAACAGAACATAGCTCCCTACTTGGCATGCAGAAGGCCCCAGGTAAAATGCTTGGCATTTCTACGTAGGGCTTGGTAAAGCCCCTTTCTGAAATATTGAACAGATACTGCTGGTTTACATAGATCAGAGGTGTCCAAACCCCAGCCCAGGGGCTAGATGTGGTCCACAGTGAGCCTCCATGTGGCCACAAAAGCCTCTCCATCCAGCCTGCAGGCAAGCCCAATAATATCCCTATGGAGTGTATTCTGAGGGTTGGGAAGGCTGCATGCACTTCCTCTCTGTGTGCATGAAAATGTTAATGAACAGGTTTGAAGTTATTTATGAACTGATTTGAATTTGAACTGATCTGATGAACTGATCTGACCTGAGCCTCCTTGGGTCTTTACCAGTAATGTGGGGTATAAATAAGGTTAATAAATAAAATAATAAATCATTCATAAATTCTGTCTCTAATATATTCATTTGTGTAAATTTATTGACATTTGAAATGTAAATAAATTCTTGTTTCCAACCCTCCCACCACAATGCCAGAGAGAGGATGTGGCCCTCTTGCCAAAAAGTATGGACGCCCCTAAGCAAGACAGATCAGTGATCAGGCTGGTATAAGGTATCTTCCTTTTAAAAGAGATCAATCTAATTTACTCTCATATACCTCAGGGTCTGTAAATCCTATCATCGTCATTTAGTCACATTGACTCTGGGAAATCTACAACCCTGATTATTATGGTGCCTCCTCTTTTGGTTCTAGTCCCACTGCTATGACCTGATGGCTCCTCCTGCTTATACCTAAAAAAATGCCAGAAGTCCCAGAATTTCTATTGAAGCATGCTCTCTCTCTCTCTCTTTCTCTCCCTGCCCCACTCCCCCCACTCTGGCTGGCCTTGTTCAAAATGCTTTGTTCTCTATATTGCATTGTGTTGCTACTCTTGTAAGCAGGCTGTAGTCTGCTTCCTAATCCCTTCTCAGGCTAGCATAAGTCCCTGCACAAGTCCTGTAATGGACTTGGGATGTTACAAAAGTGCCAGAAGGCACACTCTTGTGCCACATCAAGTCACACTTGTGGTATGAGTAGCATAGGTTGAGAAATACTGTTCTAGAAGTTGTCACAGGTCACATTTTCCCATTACAGAATACTGCATTTTTACTTTTTAATTTTAATGCAGACATTACGTACATTGGAGATACTGTCCACATCAAAACATTTTTCCTACTTAAACATTTGCAAAATATTTTGTGAAGATCATTTCAGAATGGCTGGTAAAAGTACACTCTACACACATTTCAACTAAATTAATTTTACTGATAAACCATTTTTATCCTCCATACTCAGTGGTTGGCTCCAGCAGGTTTGCACCTACTCTATAGAACCAGTTGTTAACGAGAGATAGGACATATAAAGTTTAAAAATAGCCATTTAAAAGTAGCTGCCAGATGGGCATAGAAACGGTTGTTAATTTCTTTGAATCCCAACACTGCCCATACTGTTTAATCTTTGTCGATTATTGTGATTGTCCCTGTTTTTCTTAAAATTTTCTGTTTCTACATACGTTCAGTTTTTTCTAATAATTTTGTTTGAAACATCTCAAGGTTGATTAGATTTCTGAAGAGTGTGTGCAAACCTGAAAGCTTTTTTGGTTTCAGAAACATGAGAAAAAATAAGAAGCATCACCTACATTCATTTGTAATGTACACACCATTGAAAAGTTATTTCTTTTTTTCCTTTTTAGTAACAGTTTCACATATGATTTCTTTGTAAGGTCATGGCATTCGCATCATTGATCTATTGTGTATCTATTGATAAAATATTTTAAATGGCTTGCACCATATTGTGCTGTGATTTCTAGGTGCATGTACAGATACAATCCTATTAATTTCTTTTTCACTTGGTTTGATTACCTCTACGTCTAGATAAACAAATGCTTGCATTGTACGTTGAAAATAAATATTTGTTCATTTGGTGTGTGTATATATTTCTATTTACCAAGAGTGCAGAAAGCTTTCATTAGTGGGGTTACAGCAAAAAGTTTTTGGAAAAAAAAACTTTTTAAAAACTTAGATAATAAGATGAAGAAGCACTGAAGAAAACAATTTGAGGGAATGTCTTATCTTGAGTGGGAAGCATATGTGCCTGAATAGCTTGCTTTCTTTACCATACAGCTAACAAGCAGTTCTTTGATTGCCTGAGCCTTCACACAGAACTTTGGAGATAATAAAACCTACATTATTGTTCAATCAATTGTCAAGCATGTAAGAAAAAAATGGCAAGGTAATAGATACCACCTGTACGATGGTTTCATTACCTGTTTATAAAGTAACTGCTCATTTTCCCGAGCATAACAGAAGAGAACATCTGTAAGAATCTTTCTCACATTCTCTTCTTGGAAATACTGCATTTCAGGAAATCTGAAAAAGAAAAAAAATTACGATGTAGACCACAGAGCTCACAAGTGTGGCTTGGGTTTTTTAATTTATGCTTCTTTTAGCAACCTTACCATCTGCTATATCTCTTCTGCTTATTCCTACTGCATAGTTAAATTCTGGTTTGTATAAGAAACAATAATTGTTTTATAAAAAGAGTATCCTGTCTAAGCACCTCTGACATAAATTCATTATATTAACTTGTCCTATTCATTTTAATGGAATTGAGGAATGCCGACTTTCTTAGAATACAGCTTTATTCCTACCATCAATAAGGATATAAATTCAACTGAAATCAACAGAATTTCTTTCTAAGCCAGATAGTTTTATTAAAAACCAGGATATCAGAGTGATAGGTGGTAAAAAGAGAAGTTACTTCACTACAACACCAACACAAGGAAATAACATGGAACTATTCAGGATGTTCCCTGCAAGCTCCTTCAGTTATGTTCAGAAAAATAATCACACAGATGGAAACAGAGAACTCAGAGGGCACAATCCTAACTGATTTTGCAGCTCCAGTATAAAAACAACGCAACCCTGTGGTAACCCTTACTTTTGAGAAGGCTTGCATAGTTGCCCACCAAATGCAGGATTCAACACATGCCCCACTGGCACAGTTTTGCCAGTACTAGAGAGCTGGTTAGGATTATACCCTAAGTTTTTTCAAATAACCGAGCAGTGACTGCTGGAAAGAGAGGAGCAGATGCCCCTGCATTTTAAGCTACCACAAATTTGAGTGCTGTGGAAAGCCTAGCGCTTGATAAAACTGGAAAGTCCAAACAACAGAAACTAGATAATCATTTTGAATGGCTGTAAATGTGGGTTTTCCATTTACTATTACTATTTTAAAAAGAGGAACACATTCATCCTATGCATATCACTCCCTGTACCCAAGAGAAAGCTGATTGAAGCCCACGTTCTTTTTACAATGGCTTTGTAACTAGCATAACTATCACTATTGGAACTTTAATTCCCCAATTATAACTTAGATATTTATATAATCTTAGACATCCTGAACTGTTCCCATTTAAAAACAAAAAATACCATCTGTGAAAATTTACATGAAAGCATACTCAGATTTTAATTATACATCTAACAGCATAAATGCATTTGAAAATACATTTAGGGCACAGGCATAAAAAAATAAAGCAATAAGGGACGTCAATATTTCCTGTGCATTGTTAAGGGCTCTTTTGCTCATTGTTTCAGTAAATGAAGGTATCAGAACTTTACATTACAACATTCACATTTTTCATCCCAAATTTCTGTATGGGGTTACGCTTCACACAGAACAGTAATATGCCTTTTAACAAGAAATTGAATTTAATTGGAATTACTCAGAGCAATCACTGCTCTAACTCTGACAAAATATTTTCCAGAACTGAGTTCTAGTTTTGATAAATTCCTTAACAGGAATGACCCAAGGGCTAAGGAGATGAAAGAATATTCACAATGGTAATAAGGAGTGCTTTCTAAAAGGCATCTCTGACAGTAGGAAAGTTAATACATAAAAATAGAAATGCTAAATTCCTCTAGATGAATGACATTTCTCACTAATTACACATCACTTTTTATTGATTAAGTGTTAAGAATTACAGAAAATCATCTGTTCAATCTTGTATTATAAACAAAAATTAGTCACCAGATCTGTCAGTTCCTTTTATTCATTTTGTTTCACTGAAACCGTATTTTTAATCTAATGTAAGATCTTCTAATACTACTTTACAGTAAACCCCACTTCAGTAACTCCAATTTATAACAAGAATTCAAATCAAAAACAAAACACAAAACTTCCCTGATATAGTTCTACATTATTGTGTAATCAGGAACCAGTTCAATCCAACTTTACAGCACTGATACAGCTGCACCAATGGGCATGTACTGCAACCTGTGGTGATGGTCTCATTGAGGACTCCTGAACATGAGGGATCATTTGTTCCTTTTTCTCTAGGACTGTAGCACTGTGGCTACATCAGCACTGGAAAGTTTGGGCTCTCAGTTGCTACTAGGAAACAAAACTAGGAAACAAATACACCTTCAATCCTTTCGGGTAAGAATCATATACCGTACATATGCTACCATGCACAAGATAATTGAAAGTCAACTTGATTTTATCAAATCCTGGGTTTCAAAAGCAATTTCAAAATAAATCAATATACTGTATGTATGTACTTATTTCTCTATCTGCCTCACTATAACCTTTCACTGAACTTGTGCAGTTGTGCTCTTGCAGTATGTGTCAACTCAACTGGAGCTGCAATACTGAGGGAGAAAAGGAGTAAAGTATAGATTGTGGTGAGTTCTAGTTAGTTAGTTAGTTCTAACTTAGTGACTAGAAAGTTTAATGATAACACATACGTTCTAGTTACATCTTGTTCAATCATTCCACGAAGTTCTTTGTCTTGAAAGAATTTGTTCCAAAGACTCTGAAAATGGACAGATATTTATGTAAATACAGGTATTTGTTTAATTTAAGAGCATTCTTAATCCACCTTTCCAACCCAAGGAGGAAAAATAAAGGCTTACATCATGAATAAAATAAATGATCAAGAAAGAATAGAACACATAAAGCAGCAATCCGACAATTAAGGAAAACTGGGGATAACTACATAAAAAATAATAATCACAGACTAAGCAGAACAAAACAGTTTTAACTCCCCTTTGAAATGCCAACAAAGATGGGCTTGTCCTTATCTCAGTAGGGAATGAATGGGGTTTGAATTGTGACTAAGGGCAGAATTCTGAACACCCACTTGGGCCAGCATGTCTGTGCTGCCTGGTGAGATGGAGAGGCTGATGCAGGAAATTGGACTAGCTACACCATGGTGCTCTGGGCCCTGGAGGATGGCAAGTTGTGCTGGCCAATCTCAGCCTGATCAAGGGTCTGGGATGGCCCTTGGGGAGAGCAGGGGACAAATCTGATTTTGGTGGCACAGATCCATGAAGCCCTTTTGAGGCTGCTGCTGTGTTATCTGGGGCAAGGGAAAGGGTTTCCTTTTGCTCCGTGGTTCTGTAGCAGCAGCCCCCAACTTGCACTGGATATAGCCATGCTACCTGCCCATTCCAGAACAAGTTTGGATTGCCCATGCCACAACAACATGCACCCTGTTGCTGGACATCACCTAGTGTAAAATCTAATGGTGATGATGCCTGCAACAGGGTCATCCATGATGACAACACTGGAAAGGCACATGCATATGAGAAGAAATGATCCCAAATTATTAAGGATTTTACAAGCATTTTGAGCACCTGTTGGAGATGCTCTAGGAGGATTTCCCTACAGGCAGAGGATTGGACTAGATGACCTACTGGGTCCCTTCCAACTTTAGGATTCTATGTTTCTATGAATTCTGCCTGAAAACATACAGGCTAAAAGTGAAAATGTAATACCAGGGATGTAACATGATCAAAGCCTCTAGCTATAATAAACAGCCTGGCAGCTTCATGCCATACCAGTTATAACTTTTGAACAATCTTCATAGGTAACCACAACCAGAGTGTATTATAGTATTCAAGACCAGGTATCACCAATGCATGGGTAACCATAGACAGATTTATTTAGTACAAAGAAGGATGCAGTTGGCAAACCAATGCTGGCTAAAAGTGCTCTGGTCACAGCTGACACCTGGACTTCCAGGTTCACTTCCAAATTATGTACCTGAGCCTTGAAACAGGAGTGCAATCCTTCCAGAATAACTTGACAATCTAAATTCCTCGGTCACTGATTGTGACACAGACAACATCTCTCTATTGTCCGGATTTAATTTTAGCTTGTTGGTATAATCCACCTTATCACTGAAACCAGACACTGATTAAGGCTTGTTGCAGCCTCCTTAAGCCAACAATGGAAATGAGGTATACTACTGGGTCTTATCCATGTATCCCTGGTGCCTAGCTCCAAATCTCTGGATCACCTCTGATTTCATAGTGTCAGCAGTTTCATGTCAGGAAAAAAATGGGGACAAAATAGACCTTTGAGGGACACCACAGACTAATGGCTACGATGCCAACAGGAGTCTTCCAGAACCATCTTCTGGAACTGGAACCAGGAAGGATAAGAGTCACTGTAAGTGTCCCAAATCCCAAACTTTCCTAGCTAGGCAGTTTAGAAAGGCAATATACTTGTAACTCATTCCTAAGAGCACAAGCAGGCTGGATGAAATGCCTAGGCTGCTTCCAGCACAGTACCGCTACCACACTACTGTGAGGCAACAGAACTTTCCCCTTACTCTGGGCAAAGCAGCAGCAATCCTAGTGGATCTACTCAGTTCTGTGCCACCTTTGGAAATAGTGCAGATGCAAGCAGACTTCTGTCCCCTCAGACCTCCATGCTGGATGAGTTCAGCCAGCGCAGAGGTCATTCCCTCTGACGCTGCAGAGGTTGGATGCTGTCTTTATGGCACATTTACTACCTTCCCTGGTTGGCAGAAGGAACTTGGTCTGGCCAATCATAATCTCAGGATTGTGTCCTTTGTGGTATCAAAAGTCACAGAAACAGATTTCAAACTAGACAAAGACTATGGATGCAATCCTAACCATGTCTACTCAAAAGTAAGCCCCATTGTGTTCAATGGAACTTACTTCCAGGAAAGTGTCTTTAGGATTGCAGCCATAGTCCACTGTCAAGTTCCTAGCATAGATCATTCACTAAGAAGCCTTACGTGAACTTTGTCCAATTTACTGCTTCTGGAAGAAAAGCAAACTTACTGCTTTTGGAAGAAGCAATATTGATGAAAATCAGATTTATCTTAGTGTGAACAATGCAATTTCAGTGCTTAACATGAGCAATTTCAATACTTTTTGCATTTTCAGTTCCTGTTTGAAGATGTCACTTTCAGCCATGACATCACATCAGGGTTAACAAGATCACTTCTGGTGGTTCCCTGTCAAGCTGTTATCTTAAAAAGTGAGTCTTTGTCTAAAACGTTTTAGGACTACTGCTACCTGTATTGTAGGTAGCCCACCCCACAAATACTGCAAATACAGTATGCAATCATGGGCTGGTATATTAGAATATTAGAATAAGAATAATAAAAATTAAAACAATTATAAATTTATTTCCGAGTGCAAAGCACTTTGCATGCATTCTCTTGATGCTGTTCTTATAACTACAGTACCTTGTAAGGCAAGTAATATTATTGTCCACACTGGAGCTGGGACAAAGAGGAAATTAATTGCTACAGTCACATAGTGCATCCATGGCCAAATTTAAATTAAAAATCAGGGGTGTCCCAATTGGCAAATTGGTCTCCTTGGAGCTAAGTTATACCAACACTACAGTTGGAAGTATGCAAGTCCACAACAAAACATTAACAAAACCATTCAACATCTATGCTGTTCAATTAAAGCCAACAGCCATTCCAGAGATATTTTTACAATTTCACAGCTGCAAACATTTGTAGGACGCCCTGATCAGTTTGCACGCAAAGCTTAAAAATGGCTTAGCACACTAGAAAATTACAGAAAGCAAGAATATTCAAAAAATGTTTCTGGATATCTAGCCACTGGAATGCCCAATATTCCTTATATACTGTATACTGCTTTAAAGTAACGAGATACACCAGTTCACCAGGCAGTATATCAACGTTATTGGTTCCACTTGATATTCACTGGAAGAATTAATCATGGCATATTCAGCTGTTTTTAAAATTGCAGAAATGTTTAAATAAAAGAGCTGATGACTAAAATTTATTTTAAATGAATAAGAACAGGTGGCAACTCTTGGAGAGAATGAAACAAAGTCCCAGCTCTGATCTCTTGCTCATCAAGACATCGTCAGCTGAGAGTGATGAATGCATAGCATGCTCTAATCCTGCAGAAGAGCATCCTCAACCCATTTTGTCAGTTTAGAGATGGAGTATCAAGTGCAATACTCTTGTTTCCTTCGGCTACTTGAACACTGGACTTCAAGGTAAATTTGAATAGTGCCAAAAAAACTCCAGTCAGTGAAAGTGAAAAATTTATAGCTTACGTCAAACTTTCATTTATATTGGAAGAAGAATAGAGAACTCTGGGTGACATAATGATGTGGGACGACTACAGATACTAGTTAAATGCATACTGCTATTTGGGTGATGGTGGTGCCCCCTCAAGTGCTATAATTTTTTTCACATTTAAAGTTTACATACTTGAATTATTAATATATTTTCCTTTTCAGATATTGTATTTTTCAAAAACACTTGTATCAATTCCCCAAACATATGGGGTGTAAGTTGAGAAAATATTTAAATTAAAATATATAAATTTCATAGGATTATGAAAAATACAACTTCAATTTTATGTTCACCTCCCTGATCCACTTTCCATTTCAAGTTGTTTGGAGAGTATACAATACATGAGAGTTGCAGTTTGTAACAAGACCATATGGAGCCACTATAAACTAGTATGAAGAACTTTGGACTTGGGTTCTTTAGAATAAGGTTTAAATATATTAGCTATGAACTCATTCGGATGAGTGATTCTTCTCAGACTCAGTAGCTTATTTGAATAATGGCAATAGACAATGCATCTCACAGCAATATTCTCAGGATTAATGATATAACTACAAAGCGTTTTGGGTGGTAAATAGTTAGAATTAAGTAATAATAATCCCATTTACAAGCATTCACTCAGAGCCCTCCCTTGTTTTCTGTTGTTCTTTTTTCATACTTTCGTGAACAGACCTGTACTGGAAAGGATGAACATTTTTCCCTTAAAGATTAACATGCAGCATGGCTTCTGGAAAACACTTAAGTAGGAATATGAGCTGGCTATTGTTTTGAGAGCTTTGCCTAGCAAATTTGTGGGGGTCTCAACCATTAAATCACAGGCCTACTTGAACAAGTATGGGTCACTAAATTCAACAGAACTCACTCCCTTCAGTAAGTGTGTACAGGGTTGACCTAGGAACCCAATCCTATACAACTTCCTCAGCCAATGCAGCAGCAGTGAAATGGCTGAACTGTGTGGGAGTTGAAACTGCAGCGGTCTCCTTTGGGTAAGCCTCCTGGGACTTGGGTTATGGGATACAGGCCATTTGATTGACACTTCTGCTGCAAAACCCCTTTTGGATTTTATCAGCCCATGCCTTGCCCTGCCTCCAATGCCACACCATTCCATCCTTCTCCAACCTCATTCTACCCTTCTGTCACCCTTCCTTACTTCCCTTCCATCTTGCCTGGATCAGGTCGGCCAGTGTTGGATTTACGCATAAGCTAAACAAACTATAGCTTATGGCTGCCAGAAATATTCAGATTGACCACAGATAGCACAAGCACAATTGCACTGTACAGGTCAGGCATGTCAAACTGGTGTCCGCAGGGCTGCATGTGGTCTTTTGCAGGCACGTGTGCAGCCCTCGAGTGATCTCCCCACCCCTAGAAGCAGCCCTATACAACTATTTCATAAAAACGTATCCAGTTTCCTCATTGTAATTGTCATATTTAGTGCAGACAGGATTACAGACTTTCTAGCCACATTTCTGATTATAGAATTTGAAAAGAATGTGCTGACATTGCAGTAATGTTATGCCTAGAGATCAAATGGTTAGGTTCAGTGGTCCTGTTTTGTGGTGTTCTATATTTGCCATGCTGCTGTCCCAAAATTTTTAATATATGAATATTTTCATATACACTACTTGATCAGCAAGCTAGGAGATGGCTTGCTGAAACAGAATCACCCCAATATCCATTACATGTTACCATAATTCTGGCTTGCAGAATTTTTAGTAGCAAGACATACCAACCATATTTAATTTCTTTTTTATCTCTTATTCACATATACAATAAAGTTTTTGGATTCTCACTTGATTAAAAGAATAATTTTAAAATATTTATTACAGCTTAACACATGATAAAATGAGGTTCATATTACCCCTTCATCCTGTGAAAGTGGATTGTTGATCATCAAGTCTTGTTGTCCAGCTTTCCGAGGGTTTGTAATATGCTGTGGATAGGAATAAAACTTTATTTATTTTATTATTTTATTATTAGATTTGTATTCCACCTTTCTCCCTGAAGGACACTCAAAGTGACTTTACATTTGATCCTCTTTATTAAAATATGGAGTCGAGGAATATTTGTTTTAAACGCAACTTACGATCTCTTTAATCTTGTCATAAAATTTTCTTAATTTTGTTGTTTTAGTGATCCATTCATTTCTATCATCAGGGAGGACATTCAGAAACAGCTGCAAATCAATTGAAATATTAGTTGGTTAGAAAGACAAGAAAGGCTGCATTAAATAATGACCAAATGACTCATTATGGCTACAATCCTAAAGACACTTTCCTGGGCATATAGGGAGTACATTGAGCACAGTGGGGCTTACTTTTGAGTAGACATGGTTAGGATTGTGATCTATGGCACAAGTGATGCTTGTGTACCTGTTTATATCCCAGAATAGGAGTCCCAGGTATGGATCGGAATTGGGAAAGCAAAACAGAGGCAAGGAGGCCTTAAACGTTTTCCTCAATATGGTCCAAACCTGGAGTCCTCCCACTGCTACTATTTAGGGAGGAAAAATAAGCATGGATCAATTATGCACTTGTCACAGTGCATGTAGTTAGGGGATAATCTTTCTACAGAAGTAAATTTACCAATTAACTTTTTGTTAATATGTCATATCACTAAAAATATTTCAGTGACTATAGTATGCAGGCCCACACGAGTCACTTGAATGGCATCTGCCAGAGATAATGAACCAGCAAAAATACCCCCTTGGGTGTTTTTCGAGTGGAGCTAATATCTTTCATTGAGACTGCACTGTGACATGCGTGGGCTGGCACACCATGTATGTAATTTAACACAACTTAAAGCAAGTTACTGGACCATGTTAAATATATAGTCAAATGTATCAGTGTATACAGTGCTACAATGTATCATTTTGGCTTCTTCTTTGCAATTCATGCAGTAATTCTGAAAGGCTTATTTTAGACCTTACCTGCTTAACCTACTTGCTTACCAGACTGACCTTGGACCTTGAATGAGGTCACTTTTCTGCATCTGTTTCCTAGTTTACTTAACCCAGTCTTTAGAAGGAATGGAGTTTCCTTAGAAACTTCAACAATCTCACCTAAAGCAATAAAGCTTAGGTCATTATTTAAAAAATTAGGAAAACAAACTACCATTACTTGGAAGGTAGTTTTTTTTTAAAATCAATATGCTAGTTTTATCCCCATACAGATAAAAAGAAATATTCAAAAAGAGAGGATGGATGGGTTTTGAATAGTTCTGAAGACTAGTTGCAGTATTCAGAGAAAAAAATTTGTATTTTACCAAATATTTCACTGCAACGTATTTCCAAAAGGGAGGTATACAACAGGATTTCTTCAGTATGATCTAATTCAGAGATAAGGTATCTCAAATTAATAATTGCTTTGTGAAGTATAAAAATAGGCAGAAGAACACCAAAGTGCTCTTCAATGAAAATTCAATGATTCTTTACATCAGTAATCTTCAAGTGCATCAGGTAACGTGTTGATATATTACAATTACAAGCTGTAAATAAATATTTTCTTCTTACCTTCCAGCAAACGCTACGGAACCTGCTGCTTCTCAGCTGCCCATTAATCCCCTTCAGCCGTATTGTTGCCAAGTAATTGTTGTTTACAAATAATTCTTCCCATTCTTTACTACATGGGGAAAAAACAAGAAAAGAAGAACTTTTAAAAAATTATTATTAAAGACTTAACTGACTGAGAAGCAATATAACGTGAAGTAATTTTGGGTAAACAAAAAGAGAGGAAGTTTTAAATGTATATATTTAGCAGAGTGCTATTTCTAAACGCATGGTTGTCTTTTTTGGACACATTTCTTCCCTGGATTTAATGAATATGTAGATCACTATAATTATGCCAGCTACTGAAATTCATAATGTCTGTGGAGGCTATTCCATTTCCTCCAGAATGTTGGTACTGCAGTTCAGTGAATAAACAAGAAAAATGAATATTAATATAAACACATTTGGGTTTCATCCACAGATAAAACAGTACCTATTTTTAAAAGAATGCCTAATTTCAAAATATGGAATGAGAAAGTATATGTTGACTTTTATTTCTTCACATGACACATTTGCCTAAATGAAGCTTCATTTCTTCCTAACATCAAGCTGGGCAGTTAAGCATAATAGAAGATGACTTCTGTTAACTTTTAGTGCTACTTACTATTGCAATCTCTTCTAATTCTTTCTACATGATCAGTTTTAAAATTTTAACAGGTGCTAGCAATTTTTAAAAAAATAAAAAATAAAAAAACTTCACTGTATAAACTATTAAGGTAAGCTTGAGTAGCTTACAGTACCTACAGAGATAAGATAAACAACCTAAATATGTCTCCCAGGCACAGAGACACCAGGGGCCTAACACCTGTGCTTCATTAATGTACAAGTAAATCTGCTCTAGTGGGAAACAATTGGAAATTAATTGTCCCAAACCATTTAGTGCATTTGAATACAGGAATTAAACTATAGCTACTCTATTTGCCACTGAGCTGAATCTCTGGAATAATACCACCCACCTGAGGATTGAAAGTGAAATATCCAAATACTGGGTCACTAAAAAGTCACACATAATTCCAGTAAAACATAAATATCTTTTCACCTGCAGGGTTTGATGATAATAAACTGGACAACCTACAGACAACTTACAGTCTGTAAGAGAGCATGTTCCATACATACACCATCTGAGGTGTTTTCGTAATTTTAAGTCATTAAGGGTGCAATCCAGAGTAACTATGGGGAGTCCTTGCTCCGGTGTAAGAACAATTTGCTCTGGATTGCAATATGAATTTCCCATAGGTTTTCACTAGGTCATGCAGTAACTACAGGTACACGGAAGGTCTCTTATGTGCTCCTGTAGTTACTCTGGATTGTAGGTTATGTTACTTTACTCAATGTGTTTTTAGAATTTTACAGAATTATGATGGAACTTGGAAAGATGCAGAAAATTTTTTCATCTTCTCTCATAACATTAGAACACAGTGTCATCCAGCTTCAAAAATTTAATGACATCAAATTTCTAGATGGGCAGTGCAATCACCAAATGAGTTCTGCCAGAGGACTACCTTCCAGCAGCAGTAAATTGCCTTTTGACAGCATGCAGAGGTACATATTGCTAGAGTACCAGTGGGAAAGATGGAAGCTTTCCATGCATGCGACTGGGATCCACCTAGGAAGGTATGTTGGCAGGAGAGGCAGAATGGGCTGGGGGACAGTGGAACAAGATGGTTCTGAGTGTGGGAGGAAGGTGGAATAAGGAAGTGATAGGCAGTTAGATTGGGTCTGGGAAGTGGTGGGTAGGTTGGGCATAACTGGCCACCAAATCCTAAGCCTCTTCCCAGCACTTTTTTTAGGTAAGTGCCCCTGCCCCTGGCTGTCATAGCTCCTACCGTAGCCCAGAGGAGGGGTTATCCCACAAACACACATATCTCCATTGCAGAAGCTTGGGAAGCACAGTTCTACACTGATGGCAAAGTAACAGCAGGGTCTCAGTAGGGCAAAGTCTCAGCAGGTCTTCTCAAATCATATCTGCAGATGTCATTGATGGAACTTCTGCGCATGGTCTACCCATGAATTACAACTTGCACTAGAACTGGCAAGCCACTTGTATGTGGCACACACTTGGGGCTGCTACTACAGTACCAGGGGCATGGGGAAAGTTCTCCTGTTATCCTATGCAAGGTATTTAGTCTACTCAGATCTGCGCAACCTCAGGAGTCAGTGCAGTTTCAACCAGACCAGTGGCCTACAGCTGCTACGTACTAGGGAATGAGGCTTAGATCCAGCACAAGTGCAAGCTCCCAGCCCACCTGACCCTGAAAATGCTCTCCAATCACTGTCCCCTTGTTCTGAAATGCCTCCTACCCACCTCCTCTCTGCCCTTCCCTGTCCCCTGTGTTGGCCAAGATTGGCCAGTGCCACTTACTGCCTTGCGGTGTAAGTGCAGATGCACATACCTTCCTCCAACAGCCTCTGTTTCTCTTTGGGTGTTGCAGATATGCTTTAAAGCATTTGCATCTGCACTAGTGGGCAGTGTGGATTGTGCAATTATATTACAAACAACAAAATATATTGCAAAAACTACAACAAGCAGAAACCTTGAAAAGTGTGTACCAACATGCTTTTGAAACTTCTTTTGCAACATAGAACAAAATGAAAGGAGATGAAGGAAGCTAAAAACCTGGTAATAAATGTTAACTACTTGCAGCATGGGAAGGAACAAAACACACCCAATAAAAATCTGTGTCTCACTAAGACTGCTATCTAGAAAAATGGTTTTTGCACAGTATGGTATTTGAAACACATACAGGAAATGCAGCAGAATTATAAGAGGAATAGATTAGCATTGCCAGCCACAGACGTTAAAGCCTGGCCTCTGAAACAGGAAGAGCTTCCACATTAGGACTGCAGGTGCCAAGATCAACCAGATAAACACTGTTATCTATAATTACTTCATTTTTAGCTTAAATCACAGGTAATGAGGGAACTCAGTCTCGAAAAGGCAATTAGGAACTGTACACAGTCTTTTCTGCTTTCGGTATAAAGAAAAATATTTTTAAAATTCCTCCATTTTAATTTTTTAGAGTATTTTTAAAATAATATTCAGCTAATGACTACAGTCATCAGCAGTTTGGTATTGAGTTTTTTATGAACGTTGAGTAAAATAATCAACAAGCAAGCATTATAACTATGGAATTAGTTATAAAGATTGAGTTTTTTTATGAACGTTGGTAAAATAATCAACAAGCAAGCATTATAACTATGGAATTAAAAGTAGGGATAGGAACTCAACTCTAAAGACTTGAGTCTTTTTGTGACTTGTGTTAACTCAAGCCATGGACATCACTGATTATAACCCAGCTCCTGACTTGCAGCCAGTGACGCAGAAAAGACTTGAACTAACTCACGCCCTTCCCTTGTATCTACCAATATACAACATCAATTCCCTATCCCTTTCAACAACTTCCAATCCCTTTCCTATCCCTGGAAATAGGAAGTTCAGTTTCTTGGAACCTCACATGAAGGACAGTTAAAATCACTGACTTAGGTCTGACTCCAGGCTTGCAGCCATGTTGTAGCATCTGTAGGGTTAGAGCTTGCTGGTGGACTTGGAAGGAATCTCCTTATCTTGATTTTCGCTTCAGCCTGGGGAAAAGCCTGGTAACAGGCTGGATCTTCTAGGTCTCACTAATTGGGAATTAGATGCATCTATGATTCTCCATTAGGGAGGGATCAGAGACAGTGCTTGAATGTAGCCTTAGGTAAGGAGACCATTTCCTGGCAGGACTGAATATCTGGTTGGCAAAGTTTAAGATATACAAAACACTGCAGCTGGGAGGGTGTTTGCTGCTCTTTGCTATCCTATCATTAGACTAAGCCCCCAGACTTTGATCACAGTCTACTCTGTGATCTTTGCCTTTTTACTGTGAGTGTTCCCTTGAGCCAGTTCCCTTGAGCCAGTCATAATCATGACATTATGCAGACAATTCACCTGCACTTATAGTATCGTGGAGAGCATTTTCTGTTGCCTAGTCCGGCATTCCATCCTGTTTGAACTTGCTGGTATATACCAGGTGCTCTAAGCACAACCTGTACTGTACTGGCCAAGAATGGGCAAGCACGTGATTCTGCTCAGCTTTCATTTGCACTTAAATTTTTTCCAATTCTGGCATGTACAGTGTGCATTGTGGCAAACAAACCCAATTTATGAATTTGCCCACTCATAATATTTCATATCTGAGACCCAATTCCATTTATCTCTTCCTAAAGTTTGGTGGGGTGGGAGTGGGGGTAGTCTTTTTCAGTTGCAAAGCCCAGCTTCTATAAGGGAAGATCAGCTGGTCCTCACTAGTTTGATTTTCTTGCTTAGTTAAAACAAGCACTTGCTTAATGATTATCTCCCTGTGTTATATTACTGTTATGACTCTGTAATGTATCAGTTACATAAAGGTGATAGAATGAAAAGTGGTAAATGAGACTCCAGAACGGAAAGGGGAGAGCACACATTATTTTCATAAAGGTTTATAAAACATCAACATTTGTTTCAACATTGCTGGACAACATTTAATTAAGTTACAAATATATTAACTACAGAGCCAGTGTAGTCAGAAAGTGTGAGAGTATCTGGCACTGTCAAGTTAAATCATAGAATCACAGAATCATAAGAGATGGAAGGGACCCTGTGGATCATCTAGTCCAACGCCCTGGCTGTAGCAGGAAATCCTCGTCTTTTGGGGACCCGGGTCTCAAACCCTGGCTTGCTGGTTAACAGGCATAGTGTGCGACAGGATTCTTCCAGGTAAAAGAATGCAATGTCACCTAGTTCTGAGAAAGTTAGCTGATCATCTGCAGACTCCCAAAGTACCAAATCTTGTCAATAGAGCATTCATGGTACTGCAGATGTGCTTGCTTTTAGGTCACTATGAACCTTATGGACTAGTTTCTCTCTCCAAGAAGCAAGTGCCATGATGATTAAGATCTGGAAATACGCAACCCAACCATAGAAACTGCAGTGCAATTTATCTACAAATTTCTGTCAGCCTGGTACAAAGATGATTTGAGTTTGAGTTAAAGGATGTCTTAGGGCATTTATGGGTCCACGGCGTTATGTCACCATCTAGTGTTATTTTATGGAAAGTCATCTTAACTGCTCCAGAGCAAGGGGCGTTATTTCACTTTAGGATATAGGCCTTAATATTATAAATGAATGGCACTACTAAAACATGCTGTGTTTAAGAACTTTTAATAAATGTTTCAGTGTTTGTATGCTTTGGTAATAACTGCTAGAATATGTGTGCAAGATAATACTTGTTAAAACTTTCAAAACCTGCAAATATAGTAATAAAAAATGTAAGAAATTAAGACATGTTATAACTGAAGGAAATGAAGGAACTGAAGATATCTACCAGAATAAATGAAGGATTTCTGAACATAAGTTCAGATCATTACAGAACAAAAATGACTCTGAAAACGTTAGATTATTATTATGTTTGTAATACTTCCATAATGTTGCCTAAGAAAATAATCTATTCAGTCTAGTTGTGGGAATAAATATTTGAGGACATGGCACTCTGTAAGTGTGTTGAAGTCTCCTGCTCTTTCCCTCCATTGCCAGTACTGTTCTTAGAGCGGTTTTCGAGTCCAAGGCAAGCAGCAGATCTCCACATACTATTAGCAGGGAAGAGGAGCCAATTTCTTGCCATCATTGCTGGACTCAGAATCAGGATGATAAGTAACCAAGGGGAGTGAGTACTTTTTGTGCACATCTGGCACAGAGGCAGATTCTCTCCTGTGGTCAATGGGCATCCCAGTTTCTAAAAAACAAAACCTGGAACAATTGCTTCCTGTGCATGCTGTGATGGCAACAGTGTGCAGACAAATGGAATGTCTGTTAGTATGTAGAGGGAGATTCATATCCACAGTTTTGCTGATTTGTGAATCTGTGGGTACAGGCTCCCCCATTCAACCACAGTTTCAATGTCACGCAGAGGCCATGTGCATCTGTCCGCAGCATCAGTGGGTCTCAGAATGGCTGTTAAGGGAAAAAAAGGCGACTTCTGGTTTTTTTCATAAAGCCAGAAGTGATGTTATTATATCTTTAAGGGGTAGTATAAGAGCTGGGAAAGTTGGCTTCATTCTTTGCTGGCTTCTCAAGGCTCTTGAGCTCCCAGAAGTTCCAGATTTGCCTGTACCATGGGTTCAAGGACCTGCAGATGATGAAATCAGGTACCAATAACATGTGCTGCCTGTATGTATGATTTTTGCTTAAAACGATGGGTATCCTTAACAGCTCTCTGGTGAAAGAGCTTCTAGTTCCTTTCTTACAGTGCAATCCTAACCATGTCTCCTCAAACATAAACCCCATTGTGTTCAGTGGGTCTTACTCCCAGGAAAGTGTCTTTAGGATTGCATGCATGTGCATTAAACTTTGGTGTATTCTTTGAGAACCAAAGGTTCCCTTCCCTATTCCTCCAACTACAATTACTTTTCTTCTGCTCAATCTGGAACTGATTCACCCCTATGAATGACACCTGGGGCTGGAACCTATAAGATTGTTGATATCTGAGTCAGATGTAACATTGATACAGATTCCAGCCCCAAGTGTCACAGATGGAAAAGAAAAATGTGAGGGTCCCAGAAGCTTGCTCTGTTTATTTTGGCCTCAAGTGATGGTTCTTCATTTTCTTTCAAGAGGTTTCAGTGCTGGCTGCCTACAAGAGTAGAAATAATTATACTTGCTGTGTGCCCCTCATGGGTATTGCAGACTCTAAGTAAGAAAGAAAGAAAAAAACAAACACTGTTGTGCTGTCTGGCTACTAGTGTGCTGTAGCTGCTGCACTATTGGTGGTATATAAGGCAGCAAATTTACAGGAGGAAGATCTGTAGGAAGCACTGATGTTGCTGCAGGAGGGCTGAAGACTGATTCATAGTGCCAACTTAAGAATGTAAGCTCCTCTGCTGGATCAGGCCAGAGACCCATCTAGCCTAGCTTCATAACAACGCACCAGATGCCTCAGGGAACACAAGGAAGCACAAGAAAGAACAAGTTCCTTAGGGAACTTGCAAGGAAGCTCTTTGGTTCTTCCTTGTCTGTGTGAAAATTTTTTGTAGACCCAGGTGTCCACAATGTGTTTCTCTCCCCAACAGAGAAGACAAGTGAAAATGGGGTAGACAGTGAGGTACTAAATTGTACCTACTGAGAAAACAAAGTCCAAAGATCATCATCATCACCTTAACAAGATCATCATCACTTAACAAGATAGTGATTGCATTAGTTGAATTGGGTATTGAAGCTAACTGTACAATCCAGAGTAACAACAGGAGCATGTAAGAGACATTATGGGCACAATCCAGAGCAACTACGGGGAGTCCTTGCTCCAGTGTAAGAACAATTTGCTCTGGATTACAATATGACTTTCCCATAGGTTTTCATTAGGTGGTACAGTAACTATGGGCACACATAATGTCTCTTACGTGCTCCTGTAGTTGCTCTGGATTGTAGGGTATGTGTACCCATAGTTACCGCACCACCTAGTGAAAACCTATGGGGAATTCATATTGCAATCCAGAGCAAATTGTTCTTACACTGGAGCAACGACTCCTCGTAGTTAACCTGGATTGCACCTTAAGGCAGGTATCAAGGTGTTGAAATTCTTTATACAAGTAAGCTAGAAACGAAGACTGATGTACAGTCTGTTGAGTCACTTAGGCTGCAATATTTAGTACTTAGTTGAGTACTGTTGTTGAGTCACTTAGGCTGCAATATTACCTGGAATTAAGCCTCAACATACTGGGCTTACTTAGGAATAAACTTGTATAGGGCCACAATGCAGAGTAACCATGGGGAGTCCTTGCTCCGGTGTAAGAACAATTTGCTCTGGATTGCAATATGAATTTCCCATAGGTTTTCACTAGGTGGTGCAGTAACTATGGGTACACATAATGAGCACAATCCTAACAGTGTCTACTCAAAAGTAAGCCCCATTGTGTTCAATGGGTCTTACTCCCAGGAAAGTGTCTTTAGGATTGCAGCCAATGTCTCTTATGTGCTCCCGTAGTTACTCTGGATTGTAGGGTAGGACTGCACTGTTTATCAGCAGCCTGTTTTAAACCTCAATGGATCCTTGAGGCAGAAGCTAATATTTGCAAAAAGGGTTTGGATTTTAACATCTCAAACAGTTCAATTTGGAAATAGAGTTACATAATATATGATGTGTTGATTTTCATCTTAATACTGTATTATCCAAAATAATTGTAACAACTTTCAATTCAGTAGTTCAACTTTCATACTTAAAAACACTATGCCTGTAATCAGGAAATCCTGGAAAAAAATTATTTCACCTTTAAAATTCAGTTTAATGAAGTGAAATGAAGGCCTCACTTGCTCTATTTTCCTTTAAAAAAATGAGATACCTGTCAGTCATTAGTATATTTTTACAAAAATTGCTTGAAAACCAAAACTTAAAAATGCTCACCTTCACTTTTATTTCATAGGTCACTGTTATATCATCTAATAAGATAATTAAAAACATGCAAGCAGCTGGTACTGCGGCTAAACAGATTAATGTAATAGTCTGTAGTCATATGTGCTGGCAAGAGGTTCACCTCTTTGGCGAGGAGAAGGTCAGCTGCCCTTGGGAAGGAGAGAAAGAATTGCTACTTTTAGTGGTGCTGAATTGCAAATACTAGGGATGGAGCCTAGTGCTGCAATCCTAAAGACACTTTCCTGGGAGTAAGATTCATTAAACACAATGGGGCTTACTTTTGAGTAGACATGCTTAGGATTGTGCTCTAAGGCTTTCTGGCCAAAAGCATTAGCACTTCTCAGTTAGTATAAGAGCAAAAATGTTTCATCCAGAGGACATTTAAGCTTTCTATATTATATCAATTGTGATTTTTATTCAAAAGCTATGATAATCTCTAGTACATATACCTTACCTACTCAGTGAATCCTTATTGAATGAGATTGCAATCCTAACTTACATTTAGGTCGGCATAAGTCCTGACACAAGATGTGCTGGCTTGGGGTTGTCACAAAAGCGCTATAAAGCACTTCTGTGCCACTCCTGGGAGGTTAGGCAAAGTGCACACATATATGCCAGCCCTCCTCCCACCACCACAGGAATTGGGGAGCAGGTGAATAGCATCTGCCATTTTCTGTGTCCTAGGAAAGCTCCATCAGTGATATTGGCCAAATCTATCTACATAAATGCCTTGACCTATGTGTGAAGTGTCTGCATCTTCCCTGTCAATCAAGTAAGCTGAGGTTTCTTCTTGATCCCCTGGGGTCAAGGTGACCATATGCTATAACCAAAAAAAGAGGACAAGACCCTCCCAAAATATAGGACATCCAAGCAAAATGTAGGAAATGACAAAATAAAAGCTGAAAACACTCATATGCTGAAAACATTCAAATGTTGCCTTGTGGAGCATTTGTTGAGTTTCATGTGCACAGGATCGGGACCATTCTGGAACCTTGCACTCCCTGGAATGACCTTCCACACCAGCCAAGCCTGCTTACTCATGAGTAAATGTGGCTGCGCAATCTCTCTATCAAAAAGTTTTAAAGCAGTGGCACATGGAGGAGAGGTTTCCCTGTGCAGTGCCTGGATTCTCTCAGCCTACCCTTTCCAAATATCTAAAGCAAGTTCGCCGGCTTGTGAGTAAAAGCACAATATGGCTCCCTTTCAGTTCCTGTAGAGATCAATGCAATTATCAGGGGGCTCCTTTTGGTGTGGTTTTCAAGGCTGCATTCATTGGCTCAGGACCATTCTGGTGTCCTTGGATTTCTCTCATCCTGGCCTTTCCAGCAGACTGTGGCACATTCAGCTACACACAAGTAAAGCCACAATATTCCCATGGAGCTCAATGCACGTTTTTGATTTTAGTTTTTTGGCGATAACTTTTGATAGGAAAGAAATATCTCAAAACTGATTTTTTGCATTGGATTTTGCTCTTCAATACAAAGCAGGCATCCATCAGTCTTGAGAGACTATGGTATTGTGCTCTGCGCTGCATTTACTGCATGCAAAGCGTGAAGGCCTGGGTTAGATTGATATGGAGGATAAGCTGTTACCCAAGCAGCAAATCCCCCCTCTCCATTGGAAATAGTCCAATGGAAAGGCAGAGCCAATACGATTGGTTCCAGCTGCGTTGCAGAGCTAGGTTAAGGACAGGCACTCAGCCTGTCTTGTGGGGACTGACCCAGGTTTCAAACCCTGGCCCAACGACATATGACATGATGGGGTACTGTACAATCGTGAAGTTCCAAAATGAAGCCAATGAAGGACAAAGGAGCCCTTTTGGAGGACACAAGGACAGGAGGCTTAAAAAGAGGACAAATCTGGGAATTTCTGGTCACATTGTCACCCTGTCTGGGGCAGAGAAGTCTAAGGGTTCTATTCCCATGTGTCTCTAAGGGTTTGATTGAGAGATGTTAATAACTGGCCAGACTGAGAAGAGGTTAGGGGTGGCAATTGAGGAGAGTGTGCCAAACGGGCTGGGAAGAGAAGTTGAGCTGGTTTATTATCTCAGGAAAGATTTTAGGAAGATATAGGGAATACCGGGGACTTTTTTTCCATTGATGAATACTGTAATATTGTACCTCTGCAAGCGAGAGGTAAGGGTTGTTACTAGCAGTATATAAGAACACAAGCTAGAATACTAGGCCCTCATCTGTTGTGTCTAACATATTAGCAGATTACTTTTAAAAATACAGCACATTTGCTAGATACTATTTTGGCAATGCTGTCTTTTGCTAGAGTTGTAGAAGATGGTCAAGTTTCAAAAATACAGGCAGTTTATTGCAGGTTGCTGGGGGACCCATGACAGAATCCTACCCTGAACCAGTCCCAGGAATGATACATTCCTTCCCACTTGCTGATAGTGCACTGGGTGCTACCACTGGGTGGGTTATGAAGTCATGTGGGCATTGCTCAATCTGGCTGGTGCCAACACTGATTAAAGAGAATTAAACATCAGAAATATTAATAACCAGTGGCAATCCTGGCCCCAGTAGTGCCCAGGGCCAAGACTTCAGGTTGTCATCGTGACTAACCCTACCAATGTGCTGGCTATCCCCTAATACCCATCTGGAGGCCCAGGGAGGCAACCTTCATCCTCCCCAGCCCTTCCAGGGAAGCCTGCCTTCAGAAGGTCATTAAGAAGGACATAAAAATATCACTCCCAGTTTTCTTTGAGAAATTGGAAGTGATTTATTCCAGCCCTCCGATGCCTTTAGAAGGGTTGGGGAGGTGGTATGCTTTTTTCTTGGCTCTCTGGACACCTCTGGCAGAAGTCAGGGCAGGGGAAGCACAGGGGTGGTAGAGTGGCATAGCCTCCCAGGCTGGTCCTTGGAGAATTTGTCTTCCTTCCATCATTGAAGTTAGAGATTATAACACTCCAGAAAATGATAAATCAAAACAAACATACTCCCAGATACTTAGGGTCAGTGCAAAGAAGGTTAGGAACAAAATCCGTGAGATTTTGAATAGTCGGTGCCACCTTCTGCTCATATTAAGGAATAGGATTTGGTTACCCATCATTAAAATTACAATTTCTTTTGGACAAATAACATAAATGTATACTCAGTGGCTGTAATACAGATGCAGAGGCATACGAGTACATGAACATAGAACCTACAAGCAAAGGCATCCTGGGCAACACTATGATGTCAGGACAACATGCAGCATCATTATGTCATTAGGATGCATGCACTCCAACTGCCTCCCTGCTCTGGAAGCAGTTGGAACATGAGGGTGCACTCAATAGCTGGCTATGCAGTTTGACCAGCTTCAGGAGTCTGGACAGCACACCTCTAACTTTAGAACAATCTGTTTTCCAGGAGGTACTTCGGTACTCATTTGCAAATATTCAAAAGCAGTGCTCCATCAGTGAAAATAAGTGAAAGCGATGCAACCTGGGGTATTGCGGCACTGCCCTTACCTTACCCGCGTGAAGACTTACTTTGGGAGGAAGCCCGCAATCTTAACCTTAACCTAACCTTCCCTACCCAGGAGTGGGATAGAAATACCTTATGACAATTTTGTGACACCCTCAGGTCGGCATACAACTTGTGCAGGGGTTTATGCTGCACTTAGGCCCCTGCATGTCCTATGTCGACCTGGGGGTGTCACAAATTGTCATAAGGCACTTCTATCCCACTCCTAAGTAGAGGAGGGTAAGGCCAGTGCACAGGCATATGCTGACCTCCTCACACCATTGTGGGAAGAAATCCAGGTGAGTTAGGCCAGCCTAAATTGGTTAGGATTGTACCCTAGATCTCCCTAAATTTTGAGAACCACTGGAGGTGTAGTGATTTTGGTGCTGGACTCAGACCTAGAAGATCCATCTTCAAATCCTTGTTCAGCATCCCCTGAATCTGTCACTGCATTCCCCTACTCTTCTGAAAATGCAAGCCATATTGATCTGTTTCTTGTTAATTAGAGAAGCTGATTGACATGAAGGGCACATTAGTTTTTGATGGCTTAACATCAGACTCCTTTCACATCCAGAGTGGAGTGAAGCAGGGCTGCGTCCTCGCACCAACTTTATTTGGGATAAAGTGTTGTCCAAAGATGCCTGCGTGATCATGTGGCCAGCATAACTAAACACCAATGATGCAAAGAATGCTGTTACCACTAAGGTACTAGAGATAGGGTTGAATTATTAACTTTATATTATCTACTGAAACGTACTATTTAATACAGATCAACTTGTATTATGTTGATGTGGAATTACTATCTCTTCTTTAAAACACTGAGGTGAATGATTTTAAAGGTGTGAAACTAGAAACAAAGTTGTCAGCACATCTGCAAACCTGTGCTGAGTTAGCATTTTAAATCCTATTGAAACAAATGGTGCTAACAAGAATCTGTCTAAGAATTGTAGCCATAGCTTATTCCCAGTTACATTTAATCTGAAATTAATCTGAAAATATTCTGATTATATGCTATAATGGATTACTGATAACCTCTCCTTTAAACCTTTTAATACAATTTTATTTTTAGTTTAACATTCATACATTTTTGTTCATCATGTTCTTCTCTCCTCCCTCCCTCCCTAGTAACTTGTAACTTAGAACCAGAAAATTCACAGCTAGTCTCATTATATGTTTGGAGTTACTTGTTACTGAGCGTAAAATATTCATTTCACACCTTAAATGGTGTAATACTACTTAACAGCAGTGTCAGGTTTGCCAAATATTAAAAGCCAGAACTTTTTCTTCTTCTTTAATGTACTGTATAACCTAGTCCATCACCTTCATTTTCTAATTGTAACAATAAATTAATGTTGCGGCATTGCACTAAAGACTGGCTCTGATTTTTTTTAATGGATCAGTGTTGTTTTAGCCTGCTGGTTCTTTACCACTGACATTAAAGCACAATTACTATTCAGTGATCTTGTAATCAAGATACATTCTGAAGAACACTTAGGGCTATAACGCCTGAATTTGTGAGATTCAGCAGAAAAGAAAAAGGCAGGGAGAGGAAAACCAAATCTTGTTTTTGATTCAGTTTGGTCCAACTTGAAATTAGTGGTACATATCAAGTAATATGAAACATATTGTTTTACTAACAAAATGCAATGTGTACCTGGTCCTCCTTAATTCAATTCATAAATTAAGAAACTGAAAATTTACTTGGTTCCTTCTGTGGGAAAAATCTCATGGATAAAGAAACTGGTCAGGGTTTGACATCCAAACATGCTCTACCTCAGAGGGAAATTCCAGTTTCCAGGTATGTTTTTGTATGTTTATTCTGGGCGTTGGTCATGACTATTTTTTTAATGATAATGCTCAATGTCTATTAAAGCTGAAAATATGAGGCTATTATAAACTTCTGAAAGGCTAATTTTTGTGTAAAGAAATAACTGAAGGGAAAAGATCTTAACCTGGAGCTGCCATGGTCCATGGGTCAGTTTTGGCCTGCACCAGCTCTAATCTGGCACTAGTCTGCACTAACCCATGAAGAAGGAGCAGGCCCAGGAAGGAGGTCAGGAGTCAGCAAATCTGCTGCCAAACCTGTGTACAATCCACTGTCTATTCCACCCTATTAATGCCCTATTCTGCATACCCTCCTCTACCCATTCCATGTGGTCCAATTGTCCCTGCTGGCCTGCCTGTTGGTGAATCTTCAGCCATCTGCTGGTGTGCAGGCGGTCACTCTATGCCTCCCTGACAGCAGACCTACAGCAAACACCATCAGCATCTGCTTTATAATAACCATAAAACAGTTGCAGCCAGAGCAGTGTATGTTCTGCCAGCAGCCACCTCACATAGGATCAGGCCATAAGACAGAAAGGGACACAAATCAGTGTTTATTCCAACCAGAAACTTCTACAAAAATGCCTCATGGCTAAAGTCTCCAAGAAACTCTGGGAATATTTCAAAGCTATCTCTTCAGCATTGGGTAAAAAAATGTTATATAAAACAGCCTGAGGAGGATTATGTATGCTGGGTGTGGTTAAAGTAGTGGAATAGCTTCACCACCATTCTCCTGTTAGGTTGTAACACAGTTCATGGTTTGGTTGAACAGGGTTTGTATGAGTTATAAAATCAAATTAGATATCAGCAAAAATTATTAAAGATGAAGTTTTAATCTCTGGTAAGGCCAGCCTAAACTAGGGCAGTATAAGTCCTGTGCTGTCCTGGGGAAGTCACAAAAGTGCTGTTAGACTCTAGTGTGACACTTCCGGGGGAGGGTTAGGCCAGTGTACAGACATGCGCTTGTCTCCCTATATATATGAGATTGGGAAGAATGTTGAGTTGTGCTGGCCTAGTTTAGAACTGCCCCCTTCATATAGTTATAATCAAAAAATTATATTTTCATTCATATTTCAAGCCGATAGGCTTTTGGTATATAATGGATCAGAAATACTGTCATTTATAACAAACTGCAGCAATTATAAACTCCATAATATACTTCTAAGATATGAATCTTAAAAAAAAACCTTTTAGCAACTTTTTTCATTTACTGCTTTCTATGATATATTTATTTAACAAATTCAGTACACAGAATGGTTTGGATTCAGTAAGCTTTTCCTGCCCTTTTCTCAGACTCTAGTCTGTTTCACCCTCTCAAAAAGGCAGGTTCTGAATATTAGGGAATATTTGTAAGAAATAGACTTTTGTGTAGGAAGCTTTAGATAAATGGAATTTGGTAGATACTGAAGACTTCTCTTTGTGCGAAGTGCTTTCCCCATACAGTTGGCACTGTTTCTATCCAGACCAATATTATAATAATTTTTAAAGAATAGCCACCATGAGAAATTCTCACCTATAGGAAAGAAATGTTCCATTGGAGTCTGAGGTATGGTGCATTCTTCCATTCTCATTTGACAGATCTAAGGGGGAAGATAATACCAAACACCACATGTTAGTTGAGAGTAACATGAACTAGAGATTCACATAAGTAGCAGACTTTGGTACAGTAATCTTGTGCTGTGGAGAAGTGCTCCTATCCTATAAATGCAGTCTGTGTTTAGAAATTTATTTTCCTGTATTGATTTGTTTCACCAGTATGAAATAATGAAAGAGGACAAAAGACAACTGTATCTTGAACATATGTAGACCACATATAGACTATAATTTTTATGTTGCAAGGATTCCCATGCTGCAAGTATTGTTTTAGGGCACTGTAGAATTCTGTGTGTGTGCCACTTAATGATGGGGATACACTCACCTATCCCTGTTAAGTGATATTGAGCACAATCCTAACCATGTCTACTCAAAAGTAAGCCCCATTGTATTCAATGAGTCTTACTCCCAGGAAAGTGTCTTTAGGATTGCAGCCTAAGTAATTAAGAAAAACATTCTGCAAGATCTGTTGCTTTTGTTGTGTAAACTGACACACTTAGCAGACAGACACTGGTAGACACTCTGGCTGACCAGCCTAGTAGAGACTGATTGCCACTTCTTTGCATTAAGAGCCTCTTTGTTGTTCGTTGACCACCATAGTACTGTATATGCAGTCTGTCATTTAAGGACACGCCTGTACATACATGGAGTGATCTTCTGGGGCTCTTGTAGTTCTATGTTTTGGGCACCAATATAACAGGAAAACTTATTTACAAACCTTAATAAAATGTTCCTGTTTGTAAGCAACATTATTATGAATAAAGTCACACAAACAACAAATCTGAATGATTGAAAGGTATTGGATTGTATTAAAGGGTGTAAATGCTGCTTTAAACAGGTTTGTTCACTACTCAAGTATGGAGCATCAAATTATAATATTAAAGCGCCAACACAGATCAAACACCATAGATATAACTTTTATTTCAACACAGATCACCTTATGCACAACGTTTGTCAATCTGAGACATACAAATCTACAAGTCACTAAGATCTGAATGTGTGAACCTGCTGTAAATCTCTTGGTATCCAATGATACCTATTTTATTCAAACACATTATTTTTTTGAAACTGGAAAAAAGATATGATCTAAAACTACAATGGTGAAGAGAGATATATTAGGTGCTCCTAATCTATTTTCATTTCCTCAGTGTACCTTTACTTTCTGTTCCATGATTTTGGTAGAATATAAACACTAGTTCTCACAGCATGGACAGTGAAATTTGGTAGCACAATATTTCCTATTAAATACTTGTTCCACCTTTAAGAGGAACATTCAGTACTGTATGCTTATGGAGGATGGAAAACCATTTGTTTGGCTTTTCAACCCTAAGTCCTGGATGTGGCCAGTACTACAGTAGAGGACTGCTTGCATGTTTCAACTGAATGCCAATACATATATAATAGAGTAAGACTTCTTTGCCTTTGCAGTCCCAGACATGCAGCATACAGGATCACATTAAGAAACATATTGTATATAATGATAGTTCATGTATTCATTTAGCAATGATTTCTTCAGTCATGGTCACAGTTATTTAGAAGTGCTGAAATCACAGAAATTACATGAGAGTAAAAATGCACACAATACATTTATCCAAAAGTATGGAGAAACGAATGATACTCATTTACCTGAGGTAAGATTAGACAAAAAATGTAAATATAATGTAATATAAATGAACATATATAATAACTTTATTTAATGTGATATTTGTTAATTGGTGTTAAGAGACAAGGGATTTCATTAAGAAGGATAATACATTTTTCTAGTTCAAACTCACTACAAACAAAATAGTAATAATACTGCTAAGAAACTAGAACTGTCTTAGATTTTTTTTCTAGTTAATGTTTGGTAATAATCAAAGTTTCCACATTGAAGAAATAAAATTACCAATATTTTCAACAGTGCACAATTTGTGCTCTTAGAGAAGAAACATGTGAAGAAAAGAGTCTGACATTATGAAGCTGTGAATTGCAACAGCATATTTTTAAATACCACATACTTTTATTTTAGCATATTCAAAGCTTAATAATTTAATGATTTATTCAGCTTTAATTTATACCTTCAAAACAGTCTGAGATGCCACTGGAGATCATAACAGTGGTCCTGGTTAAGTCAAATAATAATTAGAGCTTTCACTTTAAAGATGAGATTATTTTTAATTATTGAATGAAGTACTTGAGGTACCATACTTATATAATTACACTACTCATTAAATGGTTATTGAAAGCTGAAATGTAATTTTAATGACAGCTACCTATTTTTCTTTACACTTTGTAGATGACAGATCAGTCAAGAATACTGGTTTGCTTAAAATTTCTTGCAGCTGCACTGGAGCTTTCAGGTGTAGAACAATTAGGCTGTGCTTATTTTAAAACTTTTTTTAAAAAGCTCTCTCATTTAAGTGGTATTTTTATAAAGTGCAGAAATAGCGAGCAAAATAAATTGGCATCCAAGATAGCAAAGAAGATTCTGATAAAGAGGTATCTTTTCCTTCTGAAGTGACAGAAAACATAAAGTGGCATATTCAAAAGACATTCCAATGTAGCTGCTCATATAAACTGCTCTTAAATCTTGGCCTCTGGAAGGAATTTGCTGGGGTCATAAGGCAAAGTATAAATTTAATTAACAACCACTTGCAGGGTGGAATAAAAATATTATTAGAAATATATTAACATAGTTAAGAAACAAACAATGATAGTAACAGAAAGATTTAAGTCAAAATAAATTTTCTTTTCCTAAGGTCATAAATAACGAAATTAATGCCAAATATACACTGCAAATGTTAGATGGTTTCACCTCTTTACAGGAAACTAAGATCTGCAACCAGCCAAACATAAAATTACTTTAGTTGTTATCCTTGACAAAATGGATTTTGGTTATAAAAATAAGCAAAGATTCATAATGTCACTTCTACTGAATGTGGTTCAAAATTCATCCCGTTTCTCCAGCATTTCAAAGGTAAGACTGCAAAACAAACTGAGTTTTTTAACTTTCTGAAAATAAAACAGAGAAATACTTTTTATTTCTCTAACAGCATTAAAGAAAAAGATTTCTGAGTTTACTGTATGGGGGAAAGCATTAAAGTTTAGGAGAGAGCAACTGCTTTGTTCCTCCAATCCCCTAGTTGAAATTAATTATAGCAAATGTTTATGAAAACATCTGTTCCATACAGTTATAAATTCTTAATTTTAGCATGGATGATTTCAGGTTCCTCCTAATTTGAAGCAGCACAGTCTAACAATTGCAGGGCTTAAACAGAATAGATAACTTGTATAACTGAACCCCACAGAAGAAATTTTTAATGTTTTGAGGATCTCTGTAAAACAAACTGTACAAAACAACATGAATCCTTGTTTCTGAATAAAAGGACGACAGCAAATTAAAAGATCTCAATCTGAAAAATATAAGGACATAATTTACAGGTGAAAATTAAAGAAAAACTTTAGTAGTCAGATTAATTGAGCTTAGGTAAATAAATATGAAGGATCTGGATCTAACAGTCTGAAATAAATCTGATGACTTTTGACTTATTAAAACAAAATATAGTTGAACTTGCTCACAGTGGACAACAGAGGGTGCTAGAGAGTTTAAGATCAATAAGAGTCTGTACCATAAGCACTTCTTTTGGACTTTTTACATAACACCCTTGCAACTACAGTGTTAAATTCAATTTACACCAACTAAGCTTTTAAAATGATTAAATGGAGCAAGCTCGAAGCAGTGTACAGAAACTGAATATAATGCCTTCAGCTAAAGAATTAAGTGCAGTGCACTTCTGATATTTATAAAATAATTATTAGGCTACAAAAATTGAAGTACATTACACTCTGAGGAAGTTGCTGAAGTTTCCCAAGTAAAAAACAGGAAATAGGTTCAATTTTTTTAAGGAAAACAATTCCATGCGATTATCACAGTACAATGAAGTACGATTATCACAATACCATGAAGTAAAGATTTTTCTGCTGAAGTTGAAACCCTTTTGTCCTCTTTACTAATATGAACATCATAAAGTTGGAAAAGGACATGTTAGGTTTGTTAACATAAAAAGTTATGCAAAGTTTGGAATGTTTTATGAAAGAAATGCTATTAATGTTTGAGACAAATATTAATGTTTAAGACAATATGGGTACAATCCTAAGCATGTCTACTCAGAAGTAAGTCCCACTGTCTTCCATGGTACTTACACTCAGGAAAGTGTGTATATGATTATAGCCTATGTTGTCTCAGTGATATACCTTAATATTAACTATTGTGGACTGTTTTTGTATCTTTAACAAAGGCTTCAAATTAGTCCTGTCTTAACTTGTCCTATTAATTTTATTGGTGCTTAATCAGGATTCATTACCTTAAGATAAAATCCTATCAGACGATGGTAAAGAGAGTGCTAAAATTGGACACCGATGTAAAATGTGAAAAGTAAGTGAGTGCTATGAGTAGTTGTGACACCATATGTTATGCTTCCGACCATGGGGGTCCCAAACCCCACTTTGAGTACTACTGTTTTAGAACGAGGAAGGCTCAGAAATTAACTCCTTCACTTTGGACTGGAAGATATGTTATGACCTAAATCCAACCCCATTTTCAAAAAAGAGGATTGCCTGGCTCAAAAAGACCTCGTTCATGCTAAAAAGAGAATACCATTTCTTCGCACTACATTAGTTGAAATCACTCCTTCCCTTTCCCAGTCTTCTTCACACAGCAGCAGTGGAGACTATGCTAGGGCATCCATGGCCAAGTATGTTGCCAGACCAGCATTCCAGGCACCAAAATTCCCAGGAAATGTACTTTTGCCATGCACCTTGACTTCAGAATTATGCTACATCACAGTGTTGGTGCAAGCTGCATTTGAACTGTGATTGCCATTACAGGTAAGGTTTGCCATTACAGGTAAGGTTTGGTCCTGAACAGGCTGGCTTTCAGAAAGGGAGATCAACCATCGATAACTGTCTATTTCTTTATCATCTTATTCAGAAATACTCCATAGATAATAATGGTAAACTTTATGTAGCTTTCTTAGATTTAAAAGGGGCTTTCGATTCTGTAAATAGAAACCTGCTTTGGCATAAGCTGGATCAACTACAACTGGATAAGAGACTCCTAATTCTAATTAAGATCTTGCATTATAACACAACATGCCAGATCAAATGCACTCGGGATGGGGACCTATCCTCAAAACTACCTACAAACAGAGGCGTGAAACAGGGCTGCTTATTAGCCCAACATTATTTAATCTTTTTATAAATGATCTTGCCTCCGTTCTTGCCCTGGTCAATGGACATAGCCCAAACTTAGGTTCGAAAGCTGTACCTCTTCTGCTATATGCAGATGATGCTGCTGTTATGTCCCGCACAAAAGTAGGCCTTAAACGTCTACTTGCTAGATGTTTAGAGTACCTGAAAGCAAACGATCTGCAGTTAAATTTTGAGAAAACTAAAATTATGGTTTTTTGTAGGAGATGGAACCCCACTAAATGGATACTAGATGGTCACCAGATAGAACAAGTGAAAGCCTTTAAATATCTGGGAGTTCATTTCAGTTATAATGGCTCATGGGTTTTACATCGCCAAACGGCAGTTAAGGGAGCTAATGTATCGGCTCAGGCGATTTCTAGTTTTTTCTACTCTAAAGGGAACCAATATATCCCCGCAGCATTAAAGATCTTCAATGCCAAAGTGTATCCGCAATTATTATATGCCATACCGGTCTGGATGGCGAAAACAAATAACATTTTAGAACGTCCGCAGAATTTATTTCTGTGTAAGATACTGGCTCTCCCCCGATGTGTTCCTTATGCAGCCCTGTGTTTGGAAACTGGTCAAGGACAAGTTGAAGCTAGAGCATGGCAGATTATCTCCAAATTTTGGATCCGTGCTCTTTATAATTGTGAGTTGGATAGCTTATTTCAATTTTTTCTTTCAGATTATCCCCGCCCTGCAGCCTTAACACTATGGGAGAATAAACTTCAATCGATAGGGTTACCTGTTGAGACACTTAAAATGCTATCACAGTTGGAGGCCTTGAAATGTATCCAACTCAGGATCTCCGATATTGAAAGACAAAACCTATTCAGTGCTGCAAATAAGTCTTGTTCACCCCTGAATTTATCCTTACCTATGTCTTACGGCCATATAGCTCCCTACCTTGAATTTGTCTATTTACCACAGGATCGAAGAGTATTTTCTATGGCATGATTTAATGTCATCCCTTCAGCTGTTCTATATGGTAGATATCAGAAGATTCCATATAAGGAAAGGATTTGTTCATGTTATATGAACAGTGTGGAGTCTATTTCACACATTTGTCTATATTGTCCATTTTATGCCGCTCCTTGCACTCAAATTCTGGACCCTCTAATAGTGAACATAAGGAGTTTACCTGAAAAGGATATAATCCGCTTCCTTTTCAGTTCAAATAGTCCTGACATAGTCAGGGAGATAATACGCTTTTTAAAAAGGGTAATTTCTCTTAGGGGTGAAACAGTGGGCCTTAGCTGACCATTATTGGTCTGGTAGGAATGCTCTTTGGCTAGTGTGGCTAGTGTGGCTAGTTTCTAGGCCTTTTGGACAATCTTGGTTTTTTATTGAACCTATGTATGTAATTTGTTATGAATAGTTCTTAAAGCCCTAATTTTTATTACAATTGCTGAGTGTCAACATCTATTTGTTAAATGTACTGTATTGTTTTTTATGGTTGTTATGCCAATAAAGGTGACTGTACAGTAAAGGTGACTGTACAGTACAGAAAAATGGTGATGATGGTGGATTTAGGAATACACAAGGTGTGGGGAAAAATTGTGACAATGTTCCAGAGCTATGGAGTCAATGGCTACACACCAGGGACAAAATAAAAGCATCTTTTTACAATGAGTAGGACAAGAAAAATGGCAAGTAAACACACCTGCAAATATAAGCATTTGCAAATGTGTGTTTACTTGCCATTTTTACTTCCCACAGTTTTAAAATGCATCATATCACACCTGAAGGAGACATGAAAATATAGAGGAAAACTTGGGGTTCAAAATTTTCTCAGTTAACACAAGACTAGGTTTCACAAGTTTGCACAGGTTCAACAGTTTCAAAAGATAAGGTAGTTAATGCAAGAGGTGTTAAACATATGGCCTGCAAAATCCCTTCAGGCACCAGGGATGCTCAGGAGGACCTCCAGAGCCACCCCCCACTCTTGCTACCTCCAACTGCAACCAGAGTTTTGCTCTGTTCACATCAGGAGGCTGTTCTGTGGCCTTGTAAGGCCTTAAAACATCACGCCTGGTTTACTGGAAGTGACATTTTTATAAGAAGTGACATTTTATAAAGCCTTGTAAGCCTTATAAAGCCTTCTAAGGTCAGTGAAAGTTCTTTCTGGGCCTCCCAAAATGGGCAGGTTTGGAGTGGTTGGGATGGTGATAACCCAGGGGTTGCTCTTGGGGCACCAGCCCTCACACAAATAGAATGTGGCCTCTGGGCTAAGGTGAGTTTGAAATCAAAAGGTGTCAGCAAGGATGGAGCAAATATCTGAGTCTGATAATGTCACAAGACGGCTACCACTTGAAATATGGGAGGTGGAAAGCTGGTACCACTGTGGAGCCAAGTGATGACCCTTAAATGGCCTGCAATTAAACTATGCCAACCAGAAAATAAGAGAAAAAGCTGGAGAAACAGACTTATTTTAGCAAATTAGCAACTCTAGTTAATACTATATTTGCACCATTTTTGATTCAGGACCTCAATTGCCTCCTTGGACGCAGGAGGAAAGGAGATAGAGTTGGGTGTCATCAGCGTACAGATGACACTTCACTCCAAAACTCCGGATGACCTCTCCCAGCAGCTTCATGTAGATGTTAAATAGCATGGGGGATAGAATGGAACCTTGTGGCACCCCAAACCAGAGAGGCCAAGGTGCTGAACAAGAATCCCCCAACACCACCTTCTGGGATCTGTCAGCCAGGAAGGAGTGGAACTACTGCAGAGCGGTGCTTCCAATCCCCAACCAACCCAGAAGGACACCATGGTCGATGGTGTCGAAGGCTGCTGAGAGGTCCAGAAAGATCAACAGGGACGCACTCCCCCAGTCCCTTCCCCAGCGTAGTAGGTCATCCACCAAGGCAACCAAGGTAGTCTCCATTCCAAACCCCAGCCTGAAACCAGATTGAAAAGGATCCAGATAATTAGGTAATTCCAGTTGTTATTATGATAAGAAATGTGTGTTTAACATAATTCTGAAAAGTCAGTATTTTTAACTCTCTACCTTAGCTGGAAATGTGTGCCTGAAAGGGTGAGGAGTGGGTTAAGTTAGGATATTAGATAGAAACTCATTGGATAGGTCCAATCCTATCCAATTTTCTAATAACACTGCAGGTCTACCAATGGGGCATGAACTGTATTGCAGCTGTTCTGGCAAGCCAGACTGAGCCTTTAATTTCTAAGGCTGCAATCCTAACCTCCATTTAGGCTGGAATAAGCCCTGGCATAAGTCCTATACTGATATGGAGGTGTCACAAAAGTGCCATAAGGTACTTCTGCCACACTCCTGTGGGGAGAGGGGTGTCAGACCATTGCACAGGCATATGCTGACATCCCCTCAGTATCATGGGAAGATGGTGAGTTAGGCCAGCCTAAATTGGTTAGGATTGTGCCCTTACTAACAATATCAGTTCACATTAAATCACTTTTATGTCAAATTCCAAAATGGCTTTTGTACTTGGGGGTATTTAAAACAGGCAGATGCAGATAATGAAGGGGCAGCAAAGTGCAAACTTTGTGCAGTTTGGGTGCATGTACAGATGGTATCATGTAACCCTCTGTATCACAGTCTAAATCTGCAGCAGCTCAAGTTAGGAGAACTGTTAAGTGGGAAAGTAAAATTGACATAAAGAAGAATGACAGCTTGTTTGACAGGAGAAAAAAATCAAATTGAGAAGCAGCTGAGACTTCGCACAGTTAGAAGACTACAAGGGTAAACCTAGACAAGTTTTCTACAAAATGTTCACACCAATGTTGGGTATTATTGTGACATGCCCACTGAGATCTGGAACTACTTGTGGATTGATAATTTGCTAAAGTTTATTTTGGTTATGATCTGAAAATGATAAATGGAATCAAGCAGAAATATTTGACAAACATGCTCTTATGAAGCTTCCTAAGCAAAAACTTCAGAAGGCAACAACAGTTATGCTTATTCAAAATCTGCAGAACTCTAAAAGGAATGAATTTTTGCCAGATAATAACTGCATGTTTGGATGCAAAGCTCAAGAAGGTTTCCTTATCCATGATATTTTTTTTGTCACAGAATATTCAACTACTTCTTCCCCCTATGTGAATCCATGAGTTCACAGCCTTTCATAATGGATTTTTTATGGTCTCTCACATGGCTTCTGCTGCATGGGCACTGGCCAGTTAAATATTTTCAGTTACTTCGCCCAACATAAAACCATCTCAGTGGCAGACACAGAGACAGGCACCTCTGACATAACCCTATTCATTTCTCTTCCGAAGTAAATTCCACTGTGTTCAGTGTGAAAAGGATCCAGGTAGACACAGCACATCTTTCCTAATCCTTTCTCCATTTCAACCCTTTCACCCCTCCCTCCATCAGATTTTACTACAATCTCTTAAGAGAAAGAGTTGTGAATGAGTCCAATAATCATCACTGCCAAGTTACAATCCTTGTAGGGGTATTTCTAATTGACTGCAGTTTTGACTGTACTGAAGCAAAGCCATACACAATGTGCATTTTTGTAATATCTAAACTGAATGTGAATTTCTAGACAAGAAAAAGAAACCAAATGCTAAAGCAGACACAACTGATGTTGGAGGAGATGCATAAGTTCAGCTGAAAACAGTCTATTGCTTTATTACACACTGTTTTTATTCTGCTCTGCTTTCCCTCTCTTCTTTTTTATCCTCAGAGCAACCATGTAAAATGTGTTATGAAGAAAGAGAATGAATACAGGTACTTTAAAGTAATCAAATCGAAGTTTTAAAGCTAATTGTGGGTTGGAACTGAGGCTTCCCAAGTTCTATTTCAGTTATTTTCAGCCTTTTTCATTTCAGGGTACACTGACAAAGTGCTAAAATTATCAAGATACACCATCAGTTTTTTACCATTGACAAGGCACACCATGCTGCACACCACACTCCTGAGGAACACTTGTGAATCACCCACACTGTACCATGGCACACTCGTTGAAATTGCTGCCCTAACTAGTTTTCAAAATAACATGCATGAAGATATAGTATTGGGAAAGGGGAAGAACAACCTACTTGACACTTCACTTTCCAAAACTGTGTGGAGCATTTTCTCAAGAGAATGAAAACTGATTCCACATCAACCTAGTAGAATATGAAAGGTAAAGTACTGGCTTTCAGTACTTCTGGGAATAGCATGAGTCTTGATCAAGTAGAAACAGCACTTGCTCCATAGAGATAATGGTTGTATCAGGACTATCTCAACAGGAAGGAGTAAAATATACATGAAAAGAGGTAGCATGTACAATTTTTGCCCATGCAGTACAAGGTAGATGCTAACTTTGGAAAGGATATTGAACGATAAAGATAAAGGGAAGGTAAATCCTATGAGGACAGAAGAATTTATCATGTTTTACCCATATACACACACAAAAAAACATGCTGACATTTTAAAAGTATTTAAAAGGATTTATGAAATAAGACCATTGTTCATTGTGATCACTAAGGACAAAATGGGAAGTAAATTTACTTTAAGAATGATTTTTAAAGAATTAGAAGAGTAGGGCATAGAATCATAGAATTGGAAGGGACCAAGTGGATCATCTAGTCCAACCCCCTGCCTGTATCAGGAAGACCTTGTCTTGTGGGGAGCTGGGTCTCAAATCCTGGCCTGCTGGTTAACAAGCACAGTGTATTAACCACTTGCACCAGTTCACTGGAACTGTTTTTTTGGGGGGGCGGAGGGTATTTTAAATTTCTTTCATGAAAAGGCTCATCAAATATCTGTCAAAAATCCTTTAGATATGGAGTATCCAATTTCTGGGTAATGATAAAAGAAGTGGGCAAACTTCAGGCTCCATCCTATCTATATACTGTATATAAAACTGAAAAGTCACTGAGTGACTGACTGACTGGGGCCCAGCCATAACCGCTGGATCTAGATGCATGAAATTTGGGGAGGGTGTTCTTCCTTATACATTGAAGAATCAGAGTTGTTTTTTGTGTTTTTTTAAACAGAAAAATCTTATCTTAGTATTACTCCAAGATTTTTTTTTAATTTCATCTATCTATTTTAAAGTGCAAATAAGGGAGGGAACCCTTTTGTTGTTAAACCTGGAAGTCGGAATCCCTTGCTGATATAGAATTATATTGGTCCTTTCAAGCTTGATGAGAATATGAAAAACATCCTTATTTAAAAAACAATATATAATAACTTCTAAGAATATTCTGAGTACCTCTGTCAATAAAATCTAATAACACTGTTAAAAAAAACATACATGGGAATTAACTTTAATTCAGAGTCTTTATGCTGCTCCAAGTCTCAGTCTGTAAACAAAACAAGGATAGGAAGAAACCAATAGGTTGCTTTTTTCATATTGGGTCCAGTGGGGTAGCTGGTGGGGGGTACAGTGAGTGTAGATGCTCCAGGCTACAAGCTTTAGAAGGGCTACAAGCTGATCATGACACTAGTGACTAAAATTGTGAAAAATTGGGTATACAGTGATGCCTCACGTAACAAATTTAATTCATTCTGGAGGCATGTTTGTTATGTGAAACATTCTTTATGTGAAGCGGATTTTCCCATAGGAAATAATTGAAACTCAGACGATTGGTTCCACAACGAATGAATTAAGCTCTTTATGTGAAGCACCACTGTATAACTAATGCTTTATTATATACTAATAAAGTGATTTATATTAAAGTGTTAACATATATACAGTACATATATTATAAAACAGTTACTCCATGCTAACTGGGTATATAGGCATGTCTAAGTGGTGCTCTCTTCAATTTAGCTGGGGAAGAATTACCAGTCCTCTTTGTCCCAGCACAGTTTCCCTACCAATAATGAACACAATTTTCATTTTTTTTACTTTTTTAAATTGAGTTTGTTGTTGGGAGGGGGAAGGAGCAACAAAATCTTATTTGATTCCAGACAGCAACCAGTTGCTTTAGCTATGCCATAGCTGAACAAATGGTTGGTGAACTGCTAAGGAGGACGTGGCAGATTTTCCCCCAGTCTTCTTTCTAAAAAACACCTGGAGATGATGTCACTTCTGGTTGTGACATCACTTCCGGGAGCTACATTTTGAGCTTTGCACCAGGCTACATGATCATTAGCTATGCCACTGATTGAGCACTGATTGGGCAGGGTTCCCAAACGTCCGGATTCCCCCGGACATGTCCTCCATTTTGGCCCCTGGTCTGGAAAAGGATGGATCCCTGTGGCATCTTCGCGGCAGCCAAAGGCTTGGAGCCGCTCTTTCGGGACAGCCGCCTGCCCTCGCAGCCTCCTGGCCAGCTGCTGGGCTTCCTGTGGAGTGGGGAGGCAGGGTGGGGCTGAGCGTCCTCTCCCTGCCTGGCCACGCCTCCCCAGGGCTTCCCTGGGAAGCTTTGAAAATCCTGAGGAGGTGTGGCCAGGCTGGGAGCAGAAGTTCCATCCCTGCCTGGCTTGCCCCTCAGAGGGAAACTGGATCAGCTGGCCAAGGCTGCAGGGGCTGCAGCTGCTCCTGAGTGCCCCATCCTCTCTCCCTGCCAGCCTGAGCCCCACCAGCACAAAGGCCAGGTAGGAAGGAGACCCCCAACAAACCTTCATTGGACCTCCCTTCTTTCCCCCATCCCACAGAAACCCCAAACATCCTGCCTGGGTCCTCCCCTCTTCCCTCTCACCCTGGGGAGCGGCACAGTTTCTCTGGGGGGAGGGGGAAATCTCCCCCAGCCACCCACCACTAGCCAGCCCTACTGCCTGCCCTGCACCCACTACCACACCACCAGTCATCCCTACATGCATCCCCTCCCCCCACAAACCCCTTACTTACCTACGTCCCCCTTCCCAATACCCCCACTAGCCACCCCTGCATGCACCTACTATCCCTCCCCCAAGACTACATATATATAAAATACATAAATATATCTACTATGTGTGTGTATTTTATATATCTATATATGTTTTATGTATGTATTTTATATGTATGTATTATTATATATGTATATTATATATATGTATTTTATATGTGCATATATATTTTATATATAATACAAACATATATAAAATACATATAATACACATACATATATACATATATAAAATACACACATATATAAAATACATATATAATACACATACATATATATGTATTTTATGTGTGAGTATTTTATATACGCATTATATGTACGTGTATTTATATTTATATATATTTCAATACACACACATAAAATACATATATAATACACATACATATATATGTATTTTAAATACATATTATATGTATGTGTATTTATATTTATATATATAATACACACATAAAATACATATATAATAAACATACATATATATGTATTTTATGTGTGTGTATTTTATATACATATTATATGTATGTGTATTTATATTTATATATATATAATTATATAATACACATATAATAGGTATGTGTATTATATATGTGTGTGTATTTTATATATAGGTATGTGTATTATATATGTGTGTGTGTATTTTATAAGTGTGTATTATATGTGTGTGTGCATATGTATATATCTATCTACTGTAGATAGATATATACACACACATATTCTGTATACTCTGTGTATTTATATGTGGGAAGAAGGAGGGGGGAGGAAGAGAAAAGGGGGATGATTGAAAAGATCTTTCCTCTACAGACAGGGGGTTGGACTAGATGACCTACTGGGATCCCTTCAAACTGTGTGCTTGGTTTGGTGCAAACTCTGTGCTATGTTTAGTGCAAAGTCTGTGTCTGGTTCTTTGCTTGAAAAGGTTGATGCAAAAGTCTGTGGTCCTTTGCAAAGATGTTTCTTGGGGGCTGGACTTGTGCAAATGTCTCCGTATGGTTGATTGCAAAGGTTGGTGCAAAAGCCTTAGTGTCTGGGCATTAAAAGAAATACCTGCTTTTATTTTCCATAATGCCAAAATACGTGCCAGTTCCCCCCCCCCCCCGCCATTCATTTAAATCTGAACAGAACCTACATGAAGCTGAATGCCTTATTTGGCAAAGTCATTTGGCAAATTCACCCAACCAGACTGGGACAGGGTGTGCAGAGAGTTCATCATTTTTCAGTTTAAAAAGAAGTGTAATATATTAAATACCAGTGTTTTTAGCTTATTTTTAGATTATTTTAATATGTCCTACATTTTATCCTACATTTTGGCTTGGGGGAGTAGGAATTTGGGCCTTCGATCAGGAATTTTGACTTTGCCGTTTAGGAATTTTGCGTTTGGCATCTGGTCACCCTGCTGATTGGGTGTACATATAATCTGCTATGAATAAATTTAATACTACTACTTAATACTGTTTAACACCATTCTGAGAGAATGTAAATATTTTCTTATATTGGTTTGCCTCTATTCAATATGTATTTTATATAGTAGCTATAACATTAGAAATGCAATTTACTTTAAGGGACAAAACCAATTTTCTAACAAAAATATTTATACTAATCATGGCAAGTCTATATGTCACCAAACTGTATTTTATTTAGAATTAAACTCCCCCAGGCATTCTTTCATGCCAATGTTAATTTCTATCTGTGAAAAAGTTCCCTTAAGCTTCTCCTAACATCTAGTGGACATGGCCTCATAAAATTTAATGCTGCTCATTAACCCCAAGCACTTAACTTTGCATGGTAATGTCAGGCATCTGACTTTTCAGTGCATGAGAAATTCAACTGGGAATAGTTTGAGAGATATAAATTACAAATTATCTATTTAGCGTAAAGTAAAGAAGAATCAATGAGAAAATCAACACTATTTTAGGTGGAGAAAAAGTAAAATTCTGACACATGCAATCTAAACAAGGAATTCTACACAAAATTGTGATGAAGTGACATGAATATCTATTCAATAATTAGTATTTAAAAAAGAAAATATCAGAGTTTCAAGACTGAATCCTAGTCTAAAATCTGAAACAATGAGGTTTAGTAAATTACTTTAAAACAGGATTCATAAGGGAGGAAATAAATTATTTTCTGGGAAGCATTGCATGAGGCATACTAGCCAGTCTGACATCAAAAGGATCTTTAGAACAAATATTTTTCTTGGCATGGGACTGAACTCTTGAGTAGCAATTCCTCCTTAGGTAAGACAAGTAGAGAGCGATGAAAAAGGTGGAAGGGTTCTGTACCTCTCCCACCATTTCCTACTACTAGAATCTAAGTAGGAGCGGAGGAGCAGAAACAGAAATGGTGGATATAGTGAGAAAGCAAATGCGACAGAGGCCAAAATCCAAAGTAACTACAGGGAGTCCTTGCTCCAGTGTAAGAACAACTTACTCTGGATTGCAGTATGAATTTCCCATAGGTTTTCACTAGATGGTGCAGTAACTACGGGTGCACATAATGTCTCTTACGTGCACCCGTAGTTACTCTGGATTGTAGGGAAAATCTAAAAACAGAGGCGATGGCCCAAGCCTGCCTACATACAAATGGCTTGCAGTTCTTGACCTGTCCAATCTTAGAAGCATCCACTTTTACATATTCTGAGGGCCTAATCAAACACACCTTTAAACAAGCAGGGAGATGTGTGTACTCTATATCCAGGTTAGGCCCACACAGTTCTTGCAAAAATGGCTTTGCAAGTTCTTTGAGAACTGTGGTAAAGGTATTGTGGCAGAAAATTGTGGGTATGGCTGCATATTGTTGTGCTGGCTAAACAACAGGGAAAAACTTCCACATAAATTGAAAACATTAATAAACTGCTTTCCAAAAAGGAAAATTATATAGGAATTACATAGGAAAATTACAAGAAAATGCATCACAGAGGGTGAGCAATCTCAGACACAAAAAGGAAAGGGAAAAGCCCTTGTGACCCACTAGCAAAGATAAAAACTTGGAGGAGATAGGAAGTTTTTGTTTGGTGGAGGAAGTATTCTAGAAGATGTTATACCTGCAAGAGGCAATAATAAAATCTTAAACCTAAACTGGTGGTCCATTGTTTAGGAACAATGGTTCCTAAACTGGTGGGTCATAAAAAGCAAGGCATTCCTCTTTAAGGCAGTGAATGTAGCAGTGATTCTGCTGCAGATAATGCAGGACTTCCACTGTAAAGAGTATATTTCTTACTGTGGGAGAAGAGTTGGGCTTGAAGGCTTGCAGCCCCCTCCAATATCCTCCAAGGCTACAGAGAAGGCTATGGATGTCCTTTATTTTGCTCAAAAACTGAACTAGCTGCTTATTAAAATCATAGAATCATAGAATTGAAAGGGACCTAGTAGGTCATCTAGTCCAACCCCCTGCCTGCAGCAGGAAATCCTCCTAGATCATCCCGACAGGTGCTTGAAGACCCCCAGTGAGGAAGAGTCCACCACCTTCTACTGCCAAACTGCCCGAACCAAATTGTTTTTGGTTTTTATTTCCTAAGTACAGAACCTTGCACTTTTCCCTGTTGAAGTTCATTCTATTTGTTACAGCCCAGGATTACAGTTTATCCAGATCCTCCTGGAGGTTTCTCCTGTCTTCTGTTGTGTTTGCTACTCCTCCCAGCTTGGTGTCATCTGCAAATTTGATCAGGCTCCCCCGAATCCCCTCCTCCAAGTCATTGATGAAAATGTTAAAGAGGACTGGGCCCAAGACAGAGCCCTGGGGCATCCCACTTGAAACCAATCTCCAGGTTGATGCAGAATCATTTACTAAAACCCTTTGAGTGTGGCCATCAAGCCAGTTGCGGATCCACCTAACGATTGCCTTGTCTAGCCCATATTTTCCCAACTTCCCAATTAAAATGTCATGTAGGACCTTGTCAGATGCTTGGCTGAAGTCAAGATAAATGACATCCACAGCATTGCCATTGTCCAGTAAGCTTGTAACCTGATCAAAAAAGGAGATCAGATTTGTCTGGCAAGATTTATTCTTGGTAAATCCATGCTGGGTTGTTTTGATCACCGAGTACTTGTCTAGATGTGCACAAATTGTGAGTTTTATGATTTGTTCTAATATCTTGCCCGGGATTGAAGTCAAACTGACTGGTCTATAATTTCCTGGGTCTTCTTTTTCCCCCTTCTTAAAGATTGGGACTACATTCGCCCTCTTCCAGTCCAGTGGCACTTCTCCACTCCTCAAGGATTTCTCAAAGATGATCGACAAAGGCTCTGCAAGGACATCTGCAAGTTCCTTAAGAACTCGAGGATGCAGCTCATCTGGTCCAAATGACTTGAATTCATTTAGGCCAGTTAAGTGATTACGAACTAGTTCTCTGTCAATCATAATCTGCTGTTCTGCACCATCCATGTTACCATTACCACTTTGGGGATGCAAGCACATCCCACATCAGCCAATGATCCCACACCCCTATTTGCACAGCCCCCCATCCAAGAATAGACGGACGCAAAGTAGGAGTTGAGCAGCTCTGTCTTCTCCTGGTTTCCAGACACTTGCTGTCCATCTTAGTCCAGGAGCAGCCCCACCCCCTTGTTTCTCCTCCTGTTCCTTTGGGCATATCTAAAGAAGCTCTTTTTGTTATCCTTGACTCCCCTGGCCAGCCTCAGCTCATACTGAGCTTTAGCATTTCTGACCTCCTCCCTACAGGACTGGACTATCTGCCTATACTCCTCCTTGGTGATCTTTCGAGTCTGCCATTCGCTATACTTCATTTTCTTTAACTTCAGCTGATCCCCAAGTTGTCTGTGGAGCCAACCTGGTTTTTTTCAGGTTTTCCCCCCCTTTCTTTTTCATAGGAATTGTTTCTGACTGAGCTTGCAGAAGCTGCCTCTTAAGGAGCTCCCACCCATCTTGGGCCCCTTCTCCTGTTAGTTCATCAACCCATGGGATCCCGCCTATGACACCTCTAAACCTGTTGAAATCAGCCTTTCTGAAACCAATATAAGGGTTTCGCTGTGCACTCTTTTTATTTCCCACAATATTCTAAATTCCAGCAGCTCATGATCACTTTCCCCTAAAGTTCCCGCCACGTTGACCCGGTCAATCAGTTCTTCACAATTTGTTAAGATCAGGTCAAGGATGGCCTCTCCCCTTGTTGTTTCCTCCACCTTCTGGACCATAAAGTTATCTTCCAGGCCCATCAGGAATTTATTGGAGCTTCCATATTTGGCTGAATTTGTCTCCCAGCAAATGTTTGGGTAGTTAAATGCAACGCATTCCAGTTGCTTCAAGAAGACATTGTCTACTCCTTCTCCTTGGCCTGGCGGTCTATAGTAGACACCCACCACAATGTTTTGTTTCTTGTTTTTCCCCCTCATTTTACCCAAATGCTCTCCACAGGGATATCCGGACCAGTTTCCTGAATTTCAGAGCAGGTATATATGTTCTTGACATATAATGCTACTCCGCCTCCTCTTTTGCCACTTCTGTTCCTCCTGAACAGCTGATAGCCTTCCATTTGTGTGTTCCAGTCATGGGAGTCATCCCACCAGGTTTCAGTTATTCCTATCAAATCAAATTTCCCTTCACTTGCTAAAAGCTCCAACTCATCTTGATATAAGGATTGTTTACAGATGCCATGGAGGACACCGGAGGGACCTCCATGGACCCTTCAGGATGCCAACTCTTTCCTCAAAGAAATAAGTCCCTCGACTGCAGCACTTGCTGTCCTCTCCTTTCCTCACTTTTCTCCCCATCCACAAAAATACTTACCTGGTTCCCAACTCCCTTGTAGGAGTTTGACAACCACTGTCTTAGATCATACCCATGGGGTACACCACACTTTATCCTAATATCTTGGCAGATACAGGAGTCCTTAGCTATCTTTAGATCTTGATATATCCTCAAGACTTAGCTGTCTTTAGACCTTGATATTGCCAAAGGCGGATTCCTCTTCTTTTCCCATCCTTTCCCATCCCCTGATTCATCTCCACCATCACCTTCCTGGCACTGATGGAGGTTTCAGGAGCCACTATGGAGCATGTCATATTGCACTGGCTGCACAGAAATAGGCAACAGTAGCCTAGATTTAGAAGCTCTGTAATGCTTATTGCTGCTGGAACATAAGATTCAGCAGCACAATGTCCACATAGGTTTGGACCATTAATTGTTTAAATAATATATTAAGAAAGAATTATATTTTAAAGCTAAGCCATCTTTATATTGTTTTATATAGTTATATTTATATAAATTATATTTTAAAACTAAATATGTATAATAAACAATCCTTTTACATAAAGGTTTTCTGAAAGTCAGTTTGTCACCATTACATCTGAAAGACATACACACCGAACATTCACTGAATAGGAACAGAGCCTTACCTACATAATTATGTGTTGCTTTACAAACACATAGTATCAGTCAGTGCTTTACAAACACATAGCATCAGTCAGTGCTTTACAAACACATAGTATCAACCAGTTCTTTGCCACTACATGGTAATTTACATAAAAGGGATAAATTGATGAGGCTATACACAGGAACATAGGGTGCTGCCTTAACTCAAGCTATCTGCCCATATTGTACAGAACTGTCAACACAGGCTGACACTGACAGTCCAGGGATTACTGAACCTGGGACTTACTGCATGCAATACATGGTCTTGGCCACTAATCAGCGTACTATTCTCAATACTAGAGTGACAAAAAAAAAACTTTTAAGAAAATTTTTACAAAACAATATCCACACTCATAAATGTAGGGTGAAATTGTTTAGGAACATCATACAGTGATACCTTCCCAGGTTAAATACATGGCCACAAAGGAAAAGGTTTTTTATATTTCATTTAAAAACATGTAGCTACAATTCCCTTACAAAAATGATTTCTATATTTATGCTTATAAGGAGAAGGCCATCTTCTCTGTAGACAGTTCAATTCATCTTACAAGCGACAGTCATACATACACAGATGTGGAGTAAAGATTTACAAAGTTATTGAAACTTTTTAACAAGTAAAGTGCATCTTTACTTAGCTACACCAGAATGAGGAATAAAGGGGTTTACATATGTTCCAATTCTAAACCTATCAATCAAACCCATGTTATTCCTTTGGGAGCTTATTTACATGCATATTTATCAGCCTCACATGCTAATTCCCTGCTGTTTTATGCCTGCGAGGCATGTTTATGAGTCATAATTGTTGATCTCATTTGATGTATTTCACTGAAGTAAGACATTATTCAGTTATGTGGCCTAATGTCAATGAATTACGATGACCTGATCTTCCAAATGCAACTTGCTCTTTAATTTTTATTAGAGCATAACTTATGCAGAAGAATAAAATACATTAAAATGGAAGATCAAATGAACTTGCAGTTAGTTAACCTTATATTTGGAATACTTATTTCCTCAGTCTGTGATAGAATGCCAAGCTACCCCTCCCCACAAAAAGGTGAGTTTATATAATTTATAATCCAGAATTTAAAAAGATCTAAAATAATAACGGAAGGTGGAATTGATGAAAATCATACCACCCCTTCTTGATGAGTAGTAAAGAGGATCTGGATATGATTTGCATACAACTTGCATTATTTATTTTTTAAAATTTATAAGCTATTCTTTAGTCTTCCATTTTGTCACCTGCATTCCATAAATGTGCGCCTCCTCCAGCTGGAGGAGACACACTGCTCACGCACCGACCTCCGGGGTCGGCGCGTGCGTACTGTGTCTCCTCCAGTTGGAGGAGATGCAGTACGCACACACCAACCCTCGGGTCGGCGCATGCGTACTGTGTCTCCTCCAACTGGGGTTGGCGCATGCGCAGTGCGCCGGTGTTGGGGGTCTGCCCCAGTCCCTCCCCCTGACCTGACCCCGCCCCAACTTCTGGTGAACCGGATCTTGGGGGAGGCTCAGCCGACCTCTGCTGTGAAGCCTTCTTACTCAGACCCTTGTGAAGCCAATTACTCAGACCTCACCCAAAATTGCTTCCAGCAATTGGAATTATAGATTCCTATGAATTTTGGAGGTGGAATTGGAGGTTTCAGTTTTGCTTTCTGCTCCCCCGCCCCTCCCCGCGGCTTTCCCTCTGCCCCTTACCTTCTTTGGTGGGCAGTTAGTGATTTAGCTTTTCTACCATCACCCCAGCAGCATGCTACTTAGCACAATATTAATGAATGAAAATTTTACTGTGTATTACTGAAATTATTAAAATCCAGAGAAATTTTACTCTTGTCATTGTACATTAGTAATAGAGGATCACATCTTGCCACACAACACACTGTTATCATGTACAGTATTGTCATCAAAGCTCACAGGACCCTTGCATTACCAAGCAAGAGACTTGGCTTGGTAATGCATCATTAAATGTGAAGAGGTGAACAAAGGAAGATGGACGCAGATGAAGGACAGTATCCATAGGTGAGACCCTGGTTAATATCAAAGGCAAATGGTTATGTAGCTGACTACATGTTAAATATCAGAATTCTGAATGACTTAATTAAGGTGCACAAAATATTTTCATTATTAAATTACATCTCAAAAAGATATATGGTGGTATGATCCTTGATCAAGAGACAACCATAAGAGCCACTCAGCAAATCAGTACACTACTAATTTAGACATCATTAAGGCTGCAATCCTAATCTCCAGTGTTTTGTGGGGGCAGGAGAGGGTTAGGTCACTGCACAGGCATACACTGACCTCCTCACACCACCATGGAAGATATGCCATATGAGTTAGGCCAGCCTAAATTTTTTTAGGATTGCGCCCTTGGGAGAGGAGGCTGATCCACCCCACTCATCTTAAAGTGTGATAACTATTGCCTAAGCTGGCACTTCTGACAGGGCCAAGACCTCCTGATTCTTAAGGCTGAGAGTCAAATACTGCCTCCCACCTCACCTGGTAGTACACCAGACTTGGTTTCCTCCCAATTCTTTTACTGGAAAAGGAATAGTGATGTAATGGAAGGCAGCATGGATGATAGGGGAATAGTGCATTAAACATCTCTATACCACTATTCTCATTTCTTCCTTTTCCAAGAAGCAAGAGGAAGAGGAGCACTACAGCTGAATGGACAGACATGGGTGGGCACCCCCATGAATATTACCTGATTTTCTCAGAAGTTGAGGGTGAAGAAACTAAAGGAAAGTAAAAGCACAATTATTTCTGCAGTGTAAAATATACGACATTAGCCCTTTACCATTCAACGTATGGAAGACGGAGGAATCAATCCAACAGATTTCAGTTAAATCTGCATAAAATCAACACATCCCAAAGCAAGACTTTTCCCTGTTGTACAAAGACAGCTTTTCACTCCTAGTTTATTAGGGTGTGCAGGCATGTGTGTGTGCATTTTTAAAGGACTGTGACAAAAACATCAACACCGCACCCCTTCTATGTTTGGCACTTCATTACTTTTATCAAGATTCTATAGTTATTTTGTTTACTTTTTAATTCAAAAATTTAAGAGCTTTGTTAAGAAGGGGGAGGAATCATAAATCTGTCCATTAGCAGGCATTTCTACCTTGCGCTCAGATGAATTCTCATCAAATTTGATTTGCTGACTGGTGGCCAGAACAGATGTTATCTTAATGGAAGAGAGAAGAAAATTAAGTGTGTTGAGCCACTGAGCCACCTCTGAATTTCTATGGCACAGTTTGTACTTCTTTATAAAGTAGAAAGCATTAGTATGTTCTTTGTACAATGATCTATTGTGTCATGCTATAAAAACAAAATATTTTCTGTTATCCATGCTAACAATGTCCTGTACTCAAGATATTGTCATTTAAAAAAACAGACCTAAAGAATGAACAGTGGCCTACTTAGGGTCCAAGTACAATACATGCAAGAGCATCTGATCTGCATTTTAGAAAATGCTACCAAACAAGTTATTAATGGGGGATGACATATGGCTCACTGCAATACAGAAAAGGGACAAACTGATGCCACAAAGGACCTTCTCGAAGAAAAGTCTTTATTGGGACCCACTGGAGTAGGGAAAACCAGGGGCATTACCAAGGTGGTGCAGCTAGTACAGGCTGCACCAAGTGATGCACATGAGAGGGATGATGCCTGAGAGGAGTTTGACATTCCTCCAGTGGCCATAGCGCTCTGAGCCCTGTGTGCATGCTCAGAAGTCTGGGCAGTCAGCTCAGATTGTTCATCTCCAAGGAGCAGCAGTTCTTAATTACACCATGCACTTTATTTTATGTAAATATGATCTTCCCCTTTCATTTTAATACTGGAGAATCCTCAGCTTGTTTGAGCTACTGCTCTTGTGGAGCATCATGGGGAAACTGCTGTCCTGCAGAATTCTGAGTTTGAAATATATAATGCTTTTATTAGACCAGAGTCTGTCACAGAACACACACGTATGAACAGTTTTTAAAAAGTATTTTACAGACCAAAACAGAACTACAGTAGCGATTCAGACTTTTGTACCAGGTTTGCTATGGTCCAGAAGAAGAAATTCTTATTCTTTGGTCTTGAAAGAAGAAACTTTCAAATACCATTGTTTGGGGATACCTTGTTTTGGTTTACCATCTTCTCTTTCCAACTATAATTTCTCTCATTTAGGTTCAGGAAGTTTCAAAATTTCCATAAATAGATAACCAGATACCCTAACCCCAAAAGAAAATAGCGAAGGAAATTTCTTAGATTATCTTTTACAGATAGATGCGCGCTCTCTCTCTCTTCCCCCCCCCCCCCCACTTCTCTCTGTTTGCCTAAAACCTGATAAGGGCACCAAAATTTATAAATAGAAGAGAAAAGAAAAGTAATTAAATCAACTGGAAGTAATCTAACTCTTCACAAAGCTGTCTCTTTCCCCAAAACACAACAGAATTTCACTGACAGTTTCTCAATCAATACAGAGTTTTCTGTAGTGATGTGCTCAGAATGCCATTAACCTCAGAGCTATTCCAAGACTCACTGAAAAAAAAATATAATGGTGTACTGGCAGGAAAGGGGTTCTACTATGCCATTACAAGATCAACATCTCTAACTTTCTTGAGAATAAAGTGATGGCAGTTCAGCTAGTATGTTTGTTCAAAAGTGAACTTCAGCTGGTTTAGGAGGGAATTAAAGGAAAACAAAGATAAATAAAATGTCATTTGAAGTAGATTTGTGCATAGCAGATATTAATATCTTCTTTTGTTAAGAACCAGGAAGAACAACTGCTTTTTCTGTGAAAATAAGGGGATAACCTTTCAAATAATTATTCTAGGGAATACTTCTTGATTTCTTGCTCTCTGTGTCCACATCAAGATGCTGGAGTCTTTGAGAGAATGTCCTATAGAACTCCCCATCAACCTTACAGTTGAAAATAAATGGTAAATCCATAGGTAAAAGGGGGATCAATGGTGGCTGATTATGATGGTTGATCTTTGGTGGTGGCGGCTAGAGAGTAGGTGGATCTTTGCATGGACATAGGCTCTAAGTTAATGCTCAACCTGGACAACTCATACGTGTTTTAGGCAAGAAAAAAAGTATGTAAGTAAATCTACTAAAACTATGCTGAGAAGAGCGTTATCTCCTCCCTCTATTAGCATTAAACATTTGCTCAAGGTAGAACATGAATGAAACATAAATGTGGTCAAATTAACTATGGGAGATGGACACATGACTGAGATTTTCTCCTGAATAGAACACCCTTTGAGAAATAGGTGACATTTTTTAGCTGGATGTTTGCTCAAATGTTGGACATGTTTTAAAAAAGCAGGTGGCAAATGATGAAGATCCTCCCATATTAAATGACCCAGGTGCAGGTTTTGTTGCTATTGTTGTCTTCAGTGGCGTGGAGAGGGGGGATTTGCTGCTTGGGTAACAGCCTATCCTCCATAACAATCCAACCCAGGCTTTCGTGCTTTGCATGCAGCGTATGTAGTGCTGAGCACGATACCATAGTCTTCCAAGACTGACAGAGGCCTGCTTTTCTTGTCTTCAGTAGTAGTAAGGACTCAATATCCTTTAGTCTCAGAGTTTAGTTTCCTACTAGCCAGGTATACAGGTGTAACCTATTTATATGCAAATTATTAAGATGCGGATTTTGTCTCAAAGTAAATGAGGTTGGCTTTTTAAATAATGTTTCTTTAGAAGTTAATGGCTTAGAAATAGCCTACTTGCCACAGTAATGTGGCAAGCAATAAACTTTCCATTCTGCAGCTGCTGTAAGCATCAGAGTACAGCAACCCTCCCTTCCCAAGATTCAGTAAAAGTGATAATTGTCTCCATTTGCAAGTGAATAAAGAAGAGAACAACCTGAAAGGAGTTATTTTAAACAAGGGAAAAGGAAAGCATTCATTGCCTTCTTGACTAATGAATATTAATTGATTTACTAGTTACCATGGTAAATAACTGCTTTTGTATAATGCAAAAATAGGTATTCATGGAGATTCTCAGATCCAAACCCTTGGATCCATTCTTGCCTGCAAAACAGATACCTAAGTAGTTGCAATGCCTGTATATTTTTATAACCATTGGCAATATGCCAAAGAATTAACTATTTATCTTTCCATCCAAGCTTCCTTCTTGGATTACACTTCACATCAATTGATTACCATCTAACCTTTTGGCACTATCTTTAATTTCTCTGTTTTGAAACTACAAATTTCCTCTGCTTTACTCCTTATATTCCATTTCCATACCACTTCTTCTATATGTTCTCTACCAAAATTCATATTCTGGCAATTCCCGTAAGTACTGCAGCCTCTTCCTTTTCTTTGGGCTGTTTAATGATATTGTCCATAACTCCTGCTCATCACACAATGATGGGTATGACAGCACTGAACTCTCAGCCCCAACACACTACAATGATGATAATCCTGTAATCCATAATGATAATCAAATGACTTTACAAAATGCTGTTTTTCTTTGTAGAGAACTGATTGGGGGTTAATGAATCTATGTCAGTTAACACACAGCATTGCAGTTCATGTACTCATGGATTGTTCTGAGGGGCTGGCAAGTCACCATAGATATCAACTGGAAACCCATCCACCTGAGTTACATTTTATGCCTCTTTCTTCTATAAACTTCCTGGTCTGTAAAACGTGACTTGGACTGAATATTATTATTATATTGACATCACTGTCTATAAATCAGTTTGCAATCTCTTTGGCAAAATATTGAAAATGAATGAAAAAAATTATTTAAAATCAATTATTAAAATAGGTTTTTTTCAAGTGAGTTAAACTGCCTTATTTACATGAATTCATCCTTTTGTTAGGCTGATTACACACACACCCACACACACACCCACACACACACACACTGTGACCACACACAAGATCCATTTATTTTCTGTACAACATTGAACATAATTATATTTCATTTAAAAGATTAAAAAAGCAGGCCTCTGTCAGTCTTGAAAGACTATGGTATCGTGCTCGACGCTGCATACGCTGCATGCAAAGCACAAAAGCCTGGAGTAGATTGTTATGGAGGATAGGCTGTTACCTAAGCAGCAAATCCCCCCTCTCCACGCCACTGATTTAGTCCAATGGAAAGGCAGAGCCAATACGATTGGATCCAGCAGGCGTTGCAGAGCTGGGCTAAGGACAGGAGCTCACCCTGTCTTGTGGGGCCGACCTGGGTCTCGAACCCTGGCCTGCTGGTTAACAGGCACAATGTCTTAACCACATGCACCACCCACCCAAGATTAAGGGTGGGCAAAAGAAGAGGAAATTTCAGCAGGTGCTGCTTGCCATCTCATACCCATTAATTTTTTCATTTTCTTGTAAACCATTTTGTGAACTTTTAAGTTGAAAGCAGTATATAAATCCCGTAGATGACAAGCTGCACCTGTTGAAATAGTTTTCTACACAATTGTTAAAGGTCCAAGAGTCCTAAGTGGCCCAGTTTGTGCACCTCTGTATTACATGACAAGGAAATGCTTTTAAATTCTGAATTCAAACACATTTGAAGTAAGTCGCAAAGGAGTAGCAACATGATGCAGATATTACGACTTGTGTGCTCCTTGAGGCATCTGGTTGGCCACTGTGAGATAAAGGAAGCTGGAGTAGATTGGTTTTTATTATGAAAGTTTCACAAATATTTTATTTGCAGAAGGTATTTAAGTATGAAAATGCATTTGTTCTTACATTTCTTTGAAGTACAAGAATTCAAAAGAACTGCCATTTAAACTTCTCCCTTGCATGTCAACATAGGAAACATGTTTTGAGTTCCTGTCATTCTGTAGGATCTCAAACTGAACACATGATTGTTTTCATATGGAGTAAGCCACCATGAGATTTGGTAACTGTGGGTTAGACATTGATGGGGGGGGGGACACAGCTGAGACATACAAAATAAGGTAGGGACAGAGTGTATAGATGTTTTTTTCCCTCTCTCATAATACCAGAACTAGGAAGCATCCACTAAAGTTAAACGTTGGGAGAGTAAGGAAAGACAAAAGTAAATATTTCTTTACCCTGCATGAAATTAATCTGTGGACATGGCATCTAGCCTCAATGTCTTTAAGAAGGGAATAGACTAATTTTTAGAGAAAAGCCCCTTAAAGTGGCCCAGTTTGACCACCCCTGTTTTAAAGCATGGTTTTGCCACTTAGCACTGATACTGTAATTGACTGAGCTATGAATGAAGCAAAATATGGGTGATTATCTTTTAAGTATTATCTGAATTAATTCATTAATTCGTCAGTGAATTATGATGAAATTATGTGAATAAGGGCAAATAGGCATATTTCTTATCTAAATTGTCATCACATTATGTATGGAAGTGAAAAATGAAATTATGGCTTTTGTCTGGATAAACAGATCTTACTGCCAAAAAAAAAATCACATATTGTCATATTGTAGGAATGACAATAAGACATATTAAAGGCCATCACAAAGTAAATCTAATCTCATCTGCTACACATTCTTCTTGCCATTTGCACTACACTTTCAGACAATACAGCTATGTGATTACTGTTTCAGAAATATGAACAGATCTTACAATCAAAGCAAAGTTAAAATGAAATGAATGTCAATGACAACTTTGGATGAAATTTCTTTAAAATACTGTTTATGTTAAACTTTTAGAGAAATATATGCGTGTGTGCTCCTGTACATCTTGGAGCTGAATACATGGCCATACAAAGGAACACTGATCATGTAGAAAAATTTCTTATCAGTACAAGGATATCCTCCTATATGAGAATATTTCCCAAACACTGGGATATCCAATACAGTACAATGAACCACTTTGGAAAGTACTTGGTTCAAGTACTGCCTTGATTGCATGTGTTGCTTTCAATGTAAACTCTGAAATTGTTACAGGGTACAAGATTTTGTCTCAAGTTGAAAAGAAAAAAAGTGGATTGAGGGTATAATCCTAACAAATTTAGGCTGACTCACTTGGCATGTCTTTCCATGGTGGTGTGGGGAGCTTTTTTATGATACCACATGTCAGCATATGGTTCGGCATATACTGGGACTTATGCTGAACTTACTAAAGGTTAGGTTTGCAGTCTGAGAGAATTAAAATTCAGTATTTATTATAAAAGCCTATGAATGACATGGTAAACTATAAAGACATTTATAATCAAAACTTTTTAAAAGGAAAATTATCTCACAGAACATTTGTTGTACTAAGATCTTAAAAGAACAATAAAATATTGGCTAATCAGATTTTTTGTCATTAACATACAGTATTCCAGTTTTCACAGCTGACTTGCTATACTTTAAAAAGATGGTTCATAAAAGGAAACAGAATTCAACATTTAAATAAGATTATAAAAAATGAAACTTGTTCCTATGTCCAGAAAGGATTTTCTTTATTAAAAGAATGTTCAGAGAATATTGTTCCTTTGCGCCCAGTGTGTAAAAGTCCGGGACTGAGCTTTTGTAAGGCACGTGTGTTTCTTTTTGGAGAGATGAAAGACCCCATTTGAAGAAGTATAATCCAAAGTAGAGGTGAAAACTATTCAGTGTGGCTATTTCACTTCATTACCAGTGATGTTATTCAAATTGATACAAATGGTCTCCTTCTGTTTCTGACTGTAGGCTTGCCTGATTAGTACAACTAATTGTATGGGCTGGGAAGATCTCCTATATCTAAATAGAAGATATGCAGTTTGTAACCTGCTTAATTTGCCTTATGTCCTGCATGGCCCTCAGTATGGTGTTCATTAAAGTATCAGCTGTTTTGTTTGTGGAAGTGGCAATATAAGCACAGGCATATTTTTCTTTGTTAAAAAGGCCAGACTGTCCATAAATAATACACACCTTGTTGAAAAAAGCAAGAAGTCAGCAGGTGCATAGACATTTTTAAAATTTTCCGGGTTATTATTTTTTTAATACAGTTTTGCTGAGGACAGTGACAGCAAAATATTAGAGAGATGTAGGGTAGAATTCTGCCAACTGGTCCAAAGCCTAAATGTTGGCAGTTAAACATTAAGAAGATCCTTGGTGGATCAAGCCCAAGGCCCATCCAGCCCTTTTTAGTGGCCCACCAAATGCCTCGGGAAGAACATAAGACTGCAAGATACTTGAATCTCATTGCCTCTCATATGCATCTGGCATTCTACTTGCCCTCATACCTCCCAGTAAAGACACTAGTCTGCATGCACTTATGTTTCATTTGAACCACTTTATTAAACACATAAGGGTTATAAATCCAAAATAGCTGAGTGAACACAAGAATTTGGGGCTTTCTCTCTAGTTTTTTTTCTCCCAAAGTGGCTTCCACTGCCAAAGTGGACTGGCAACTTGTTCCAAGCCTAGTTCCATGGGGTTTCGAAGACCTGAACTCAGCCGGCTCTGCGGATAAATAATCCACCATTTGAAGGGCCCACTTGTATGACAGCAGTTGCAAGAGTTCTGGGGAATTTTAACAAATTCTGGAAATTTGCAAACAAATCAGAAATTAATTTGATATTGAAACCAACTACTACAATTCTACACCACAATGGTTCTACAGGCTACATTAGCCAAAACAGAACAGTAAACAAAAAAATTATGCAAATTTTGATAGGTAAAGCTTCTTTAGCCTATGCAACACTACAAATGATACCGTTAAATCAAACTTCCATTCTAGTCAGCTTCATAAATGAAAGTAACATATGAATTTAAATTCATTAAAAATATATACAGAGAGCCAAAAGCCTGTAGTGGGAGCTTTTTCCCTTTGGTATTGGTTCTTTTTTTCAACTGCATATTAGAATTGTTATTCTAAATACTTTTATATTTAGATATCTAGAATATTCTGATACATAGCAAATCGTTCTTAATAGTAATTTACAAATAGGATGATGCTACTTAACGCACTCCCACTAGCAAAATGAAGGGCTGCCTTCTTATATTTAGAATACTCAGATCAAGTGCCTTATCAAATTTGAGCCTTCAATTTTCCCTTAGAAGTTGCTTTCTAAATTTTTGTTTAAAAACAAAGTTAATTTTTTAAAATACCAGAAAAACACTTTCATCATTCTGCATGTGTACTATTTTCATAAACTCATAGATCACTCAACAGTTCCACAGACATTATTCTCTCTTAGCTTATCACTCAGCTGTTACAGCTGAAACCAAAGTGACCTGAAGTGGTCTAAAAATTCCTAGAATTGCTCATCAAAAGGAAAATTTTCTAAATAGGTGCTCAAGCTCACAACTTGACCTAATTGTGTTATCTTCAAAGCATAGTCAGGGTTGTCTTAATCCACCACCTAGCAGGTGACAAGGAAGCAGAGGTCTGCTTAATTTTTTTAAAATATATTGAAATGTATTATTTAAGTGATGTTAATTCTTCAAAACAAATGCTGCTCATTGTGCATAATGTTCTATCCAAAAAGAACAATGCACGTGAAAATATTAAAGTGGTTACAAGACAGGAGGACAATACTATTTATGAAGCAAGTGACAGGCAGAATTATTACAAGACATAAGTGGAGAAGTGATATACCAATGGCCTTTGTCACTACAGATCTGTAGCTGCTCAAGTAAAAGCAAACTACACAGAAGCTATTATTAATAAATGACTATTAAAAGCTTGCTAAGTAAGCATCTGGTGTTGGAAGAAGCAGAAGAAAGCTTTGCTTCTATTTAGAGAGGATAAAATATGGCAGCCTGGATAAGTTTCAGCAGTTAATATTCTACTCTAGCCTTAATCATTCATCTCTATCAGAATCCTATCAAAACAAATATTTTAAAATCATATCCCAAACATGCGCCAAATAATTAGCATTAATTATTTTAATACATTCATTTTGCTTGGTCCAGGGGTCATCAACCTCCGGCACGGGTGCCAAGGACAGCACCTGCCTAATTTCACTTGAAGACCTTGGCAAACTGCAGGGAATCTTGTGTAGAGCCCTTTCCAGCTAAGGTGAGCAGAGGGGCTGAGAAGAAGCAGCTTCTTCAATGACCCCCTCTTCACCCTTCTAGGCTAGAACATTCTGAGGAGGCTTCCAGGCTGCCTACCCAGGTCCTGGAATAAACAGGGATGGGGCAGAAGCAGCACAGGCAAGTCAGTGTCACTGATGCCTGGGGCCTGCTGGTTGCTGTGGGTGCCCAGTGCCAGCTGTGCCCAGTGCCTAAGAACATTATTTATATTTTATTCCCGTAATGATGGGAACTATTTAGAAAATTTTCCTTTTGATGAGCAATTCTAGGAATTTTTAGACCACTTCAGGTCACTTTGATTTCAGCTGTAACAGCTGAGTGATAAGCTAAGAGAGAATAATGTCTGTGGAACTGTTGAGTGATCTATGAGTTTATGAAAATAGTACACAAGCAGAATGATGAAAGTGTTTTTCTGGTATTTTAAAATGATGGGTAAGTTCAGCTAGTGTGTATATATACATCATGTCAGCACACAGAATCATGTCAGCACATAGAAGCGTTGGTTTATAGCACAATCCAGAGCAACTAATCTGTCCACATAAGAGCCCTTGGGTTGCCCTATCTATCACTAGGGTGGAGCAACTGCAAGATGCTCCACCCCAGTTACTCTGGAAAAGGCTTAGGGCACAGCAAAGCAACATAGGGTTCCCCCAAGAGAGGTGGACCTGCTCTGCCCTAACTGGGGCAGCCTAGGCAGCTCAGGAGAGGCATGTGGAGGACATGTTTAGCATTGCCTAGGGCAGAGCAGTTACTCTGTATCCAAAGCCTGTTTCCAAGGCAGAAATGCCCTCTTCCAGATCCTCAGAGATATACCACCTCAGGAGCAGGTATAGTAATGAGTAGACCCATAGAGGTCCATGATAAGGCCCAAGTAAGAATGGCAGTATTGACCAAAAATCTGAGTTCTTGGCCAGCCTAGCTGCAACCTCTGCCTCTCAACCTCAGGATATGGAACAAACTACGGCTGCCCACAAAACTCAGGATACAGCAGGCCACTCCAAGAAGCCCCTTGTATTCACTGTAGAATGTACTGGCATCTCATCAGGGACTCCTTATAAGGCAGGCACCCAGTGGCGTCACCAGACTAGTGCGGCTGGTGTGGGCTGCATTGGGTGATGCGCTCCTTATGGGGTGATGTGCCGGAGGAGTTTGACTATCCTTTGGCAGGCCCCGGGCATCAGCACGCCCATTCAGGACTGCTCCAAGGCAGAGCAGCAGCCAGAAGCTGCCACTCGTCCTCGGAGCTGGCCTGAATGGCCAGCTGAGGTGCACTGCGCAGAAACACACTGAGCATGCCGAACAGCTTCAGAGGAGACTTCCTTAGAGTGGAGGAAGTCCGTGCCTCTGCATGGCCATTCAGCCTCACTCAGGAGGCACAGCGGTAGCCAAATGGCTTCAAAAGAGTACTGCACAGGCACTAACTCTAACGCCTGCACAGTCTCCTCTGAAGCCAAAAGTCTTCAGAAAAGTACTGGCTTCAGAGATGGTGCCTGTGCAGTACTCTTTCTGAAGCCAGTTGGCTTCAGAAACAACTGCGCAGGCGCCAACTTTGGCAACTGCATAGTCCAGGTAGGGGGATGCACGCATCCCAGGGGTGTCACACAGACTTCCGCACCGGGTGATGCGCAGAGTTGTGTCACCACTGTAGGCACCACAGCTGTTCCTTGTTCAGTGTGATCTGAGGGATGTCTCCTCAGGAGCAAGTCCTCCCCATGTGTCAATTACTAAGCATGCTCTGGAGCAGTTAGGACAGCCCAGGCTTCCTGACTCTCTGGATGCAGCATAACTTTCTGCTCTGGATACAGAATAGTTAGGAGAGAGCAGTTAGGGTAGAGCAGGCTGAACTTGCTCTGGATTGTGCCCTTAGTCTATCTATACAGTTTGTCCTATCACCTGAATAACTCAGGGTATAATCTAGATTCTAGAGCACCATCTAGGTCAGGGGTCCTCAAACTTTTTAAACAGGGGGCCGGTTCACTGTCCCTCAGACACTGTCGGGGGCCGGAGAGTGAGAGGACTTATGTAGGACAAAATGTAGGACATGTTAAAATGAAGCAAAAATGCTTGTATTGCTTTCCTGTACTTAATTTCAACACTTTTGAAATAGAAAAACTTTTAACATGCCTGATTCTCATCCAGACATGCAAGACGCCCTCAAAGCAGTTTCCAGCAACATGTTACTTCAACATATTTAACTTAACATATTTTTCATGTCAGACTTAAGACATATAATTGTAAGACACCCTCAAAGAATTTTGCAGCAACACAAGGAATGTCAGTGACATGCACTGACACACACCATGCGCTCTCTCTCTCTCTCACACACACACACCCATGTATTCTTACACACACACACAAGCTCACCTCAATTTTGAGCTTGCTGTTCAGGAATTTTGCCCAAGCCTAAGCATGTCTACTCAGGTGTAAGGCCCATTAGAGTCCATGAGGCTTACTCCCTGGATAGTGTTGATGGGAAGGTGGCCTTAATAGCCCAGCTCTCTGCTTGTCTACTCAGAAGTAAGCCCCTGGCAGCTGGGGGGCTGTGAGAGAATGGCGGGAGGCAAGCATGCCAGCCTCAAGCCCCTGGTAACTGGGGTGGCCACGCAAGGGTAGTGAGAGGTACGCGCGCGCCAGCCTGAAGCCCTGGGACAGTCTCGAGAGAGCAGCAGGAGGCATGCGCGCCAGCCTGAAGCCCCTGCTCCAGCTGCGCACGCAACATTTTAAAAAAAATTTTAAGGGCCAGCTTGAAGCTGCCCAAATTCTGGAGTCTGGAGGGGCTCTCTCCCTTTGCACAGGGCTGCCATGACTGGTGGATCTTCGCCGCGGCAGCCTTGAACTGCCTCCAAGTGCCCACAAAGCGCCTCCCAAACCCCCCAAAAGACCGGCGGGCCAGATTGAGGCCTCTGGCGGGCCTGATCCGGCCCGCGGGCCTTAGTTTGAGGATCCCTGATCTAGGTCATCGCAAGTCCTTTTCTGAATCCAATATGTTATTTACTTAACTACATGGTTTGCTATTTATCAAGTTATACATATACAAATGCAAGGTAGTACTTAAGTACTTACAGTACCAACAGTAAAAAGCTCTGAACAACAGATGAGGTTATTTCAGTAATCTGATGATTCCTTTGTTTCAGGCAATTGCTGCTTCCTGATACTAAATTCCTGAGCTGTAGCATTTGGGCAGGGAAAATTACATGCCTAAGTTTGCCCCACCACTAATATCCAGAGCACACCTTATTTTAAATAATAGTATAAAACTGAGAGATGATGAATTTTGGGTGCATATGGCACTAAATTAAAATGCAGTTCATGTTGCACTGCAAAAAAAAACTATGAAGATGAAATGGATGCTTTATATAAAATATTTACATATAGAACGTAAAAAATGTACCATGGTTGGTAACCTTTATGACTTTGGGGAACCATGTATTTACATATCTCTGTCTTTGCATGTGCGTATCTATGTGTTGTGTATATATTTTTAACAGTTGACAGCTGTTTTAGAGCATACAGAGATGCCAGGCTGAATGAGGGTCTTGATTACTTCAAGATTAGCTATCTTAAGTTTCTATTCATTTTAAGTGTTGTTAGTGAGAAGAGTCATTAGCCACTTCCTTGTCTAGTAGAACATCAGCATACATTTACATTGTTAATGAACATTTGGGGTAAATGAATTAATGGCACTTTTAAACATCAATTCAATACTAATAACTTTGTATGTCGCAGCAATGTTAAGGTTCAGATTAAAAAAAGACTTTTTTTGTGGTCTAGGTAACTAAATACCCTGGTTATAGAAAAAGGTACAATTAAAATATTTCTGGGAAAGGTTAAAAATCAAGGGTTGGAGGTATGATGTAGATATCATTTTTTCTCATCTTCTAAACAATATAAATTCAATTTTTGATTAATGTTGGCAGAAAAAGTCTTAATTAAAATATTTAATTAAAATTGCATATGCTGAGTATTTTCAACTTACAAACCGGTTTTGGCTGTGAATTATGAAAAATAAGGATAATAAAGTATTTGTTAACTGTGCATGTAAACTAGCTTTGGGCAATTCAAAGAATTGCCAACACTATTGGTTGTGGATAACCAAGAGATTAACAGAGCAAAGGTGCCAATTTAGGAGCATAAATCAAGATATTATTTGAGTGCTTTAGACCAGAGCTCTCCAATCTCCAGTTCATGGACCAGATCTGGCTCCTTGAATAATCTCTCCCCCAATTTATGGTGCTTATTGTTTTGTGGGGGCACCTTGTTATCACTGCACCACTCTACTCCAAACTGCACCCTGGCTTGCGATGTCTGCCCAGTGCAATGGCTATAGGGGTGACAGACACCGGAAGTGGTAAGCTGGGACTCAGCTCATGGGAGAGCAGAACAGTGATTAACAGTACAGCTAATGGTAAGTACTAATTGCACTGAGGAAGACTTCCTTGCTTTCCACTTTGGAGTGGAGTGCACAGTTTTCTAGTATAGTGATGCAAATCTCAACTTTTTTTATCATTATCATTACAAATAGTGATCTTGGAGATTGAAGCTGCCTTTGTAGACAAATGTTATATGCTTACAGTGAGAGCTTTACATAAGAATATAAGAAGAAACTCCACTGGATCTGACCAAAGGCCCATCTAGTTCAGTTTCCTGTATCTCAGGTGGCCCGCCACATTCCTCAGGAAACACACATGCCTCAGAGAACACACCTGCATCCAGGTGCCCTCGCCTGAACTTACTTTGAAAGTGAGTTGGTATGAGATGAGAACGTGTTGGTATACACTGCTTCCCTACCCAATATTTGAACTGTAACAATGCTGAACAATGTTTGAATAAGCCTTTACTTTTATTAAAACTATAAGTAAAAAGAGATGAAAAGCTGCTGCTTGGATTGCATCGATACTACTGAAAATAAAATGTTGAATGTTCTTGTATTAGGGAATTGATAAATATTATATTTCCTCTGAGCAAATTATAAAAGCATCACCAACTTCTCATAAAATAAAAAGGAAATCAGGGAAGCAAAGTGGGTTAAAGATTTCATCTTTGTAAGATGTTTAGTAAATGCTGTATTGAATTTCAATATTCTGATGGTGAAACCAATGTTTGGTTTGTGATTAAAAAGGATAATAGTGAATTAAACATTTGGCTAGTGTTTCTGTATGTAATTGTAAGTAGACTTCTCAAATTTTCATTAGTGCCAGAGTGCTGGATACACAACATATTATAAAATGCTTTTTAAAAGTTATCTGATTCATGTGCTTTGAAGAAAAAAAAATTAACAATTTAAAATTTAACATCACAAACAGAGTTATCTTGAGACTCACAGAAGTGTTCTAAAGAAGTGAAATAGGAAACTTACCTTCCTCAGGTTTGTTCACATAACTCTGCAAGGGATCAATGCCTATTTCCTGTTCCTCTGTTTGTAAAGGATGACTAGTTTCAGAAGTGGAATGATACATATTGGAACTTGGAGCTTTCAATTACCTGGGGGAAACCAAAAAGCCAAATTATTAACCATAACTGCACAGTAATTTGGTACTGTGGTGAAGTAGCAAAAATCTTATAATATTCAGTAGTACTGGTTTATGCACAACATGGCCTTTCAACTCTGAGCATCATATTATGTATAGAATTAGATCTGCAGAGTTACAGATAAATAGTTCCAACTGTACTTGACACCAACACAATTCTTATTCAGAGAAAGCTTTGACCTTACTCCTACATAGTCTTGCTTCATAATCATATATTAAAATGAGATTAGAGGCATCATTGTATTGGGTTATAATGTTGTCTACTGAGTTAAAAAGAACTTTTTAATGGCAATTGTGGATGAGGAAAAGAAATAGCTGTGAATGCACTCTCAAAAACACTGAGCAATGCAAACTGTGAACCCTCTCAAATCCTCCCCTTCACCTTCAATATTTTCATGGATGAAAGTCTGCTGCAATCCTACACAAATTTGATATAAAATGTTCCTTCAAATTAATTATAATTTAGTTAAATCAACATATATACCACACCATACTGGCATCTACGACAGTAGATGAAAGTTCCTGTAGCTTTGCCTGAAAAATCCCATAGCCTTGCCCTGGAAGAGCCTTGCCCTGAAATTTCCCGTAGCCTTGCCCAGAAGAAGTCTCGACTGGACATAAAGAGACAAAGGAGACAGAGCTGAAGTTAGGGCTCAACTGAATGATTTTAATTTTTGGTCACTTTTCTTGAATTCAGGTCCCAAACCTAAGCTTCTCCTCCGAAGAAGCAGGTACTGCTTGGTGGTACACCGATGAAGCAGGTACTCCAGTGGTACACCAGAGTGTGCAATGCACCTGCAAGTCAGACAGTTCTGGAGGTCTCCTCTGGGTGACTTTACATTTGTGACTTTATTGGAGATAAGTCTTGGATCATCACATAGCAAATCATCACATAGCAAATTTCACTGGTACAAATCTGAGTGGACCTGGGAAGACGGTCAAAGCTGCCATCAAAACTGCCCTCTTCTAGCCCTAATTTCTTTCCCATCTTGTCCAATTCCTCCCCACCTTCCCCCAAGCCAATGTTTCAGCATGGGGGTCATAGAGGAACCTTTGTTGGGCTGCTCATTATGCTCACTGTTTGGCTACTCAGTATTTCCAGCAATGTGAGTTCGGGTTCTCAGGCTCACTGAAATCTGTAGCAAGGATCAAGTTATCTATAATCCTTAAAGAGGTATGTAATTGAAGATGAATGCATATGACGCTTTAAAGACAGTAGATAAATAGGTACGACATTGGTGGGAAAGGCAACATCCTGGCAACTGGCTGGCCAGGTTTCCCCATTTTGTGTCCATCTTGGATTAGATGAAAGTCCACAACAAGTACAAATCATTACCACATAGTACAAGTGCTGAAGAAGTTGCCTTTTTGTATATGACACTTTTGTATATGACACAACCATACCTAGCATGTTATAAAGAGTTCACAGAATCGGGAACTTAAAAAATCCTGTTATACAAATAGCATACAGCAGCATTTCTGAGGGTCACACTTTACCTACAACACTTACAGAGAAGCAAATCTACTCGATTTCACATAAGAGGGATTAAAGAAACGGGCAGAGTAATCATAAATTGTGCTGATGCAGGCAGGCTGACATGCCTGCGCAACTTCACTGGGGAAGTTCACTGCTGAAATATCCAGTGCTTTCACATGGGATGTGCAGTGGCTGCAATAGGTCTATTCAGATCAGATCCACCTCAAGTGGTGGCAAAGATCTGAGTAGATGGGAGGCTGCTCCTGTCTGGAGAATGGGGCTTGGATCCTGCATAACTGCTGGGTCTGAGCCCTGCCTTCTGCACTCACAGCCTTCTGTACAGCCACAGTCCTGCACTCTCCCCACTTCAGAATTCCCCATCTCACCTCCTCTCTGTCCCCTTATATCTGCACCTTGGCTGAACTCAACTGATGGGGAGATTGCTGGATTTCGCCTATATATGCTAACACACCTCCATGCACCAGAATGGCTTACCTCCAAAGCTTACATCTGGCAAATGATGCAAAATCTGACTCAATGAGTGAAATAGAAATATCCATCTCTTTTGACCGAGATCTGTTTCCTGCATTAGTCACCCATGGTGCCATACATATTTACCAAACTATCATATCTGACAAGCTGTTTACACTTTTGAACTGTAATTTTAAAAGTAGCTTGCCACTTTATAAAGGAGAGTGCCACCTTTACAAATTCGATACTGCAATTTACTACACACGTTAAGTTTTAGTTCAATTTCAATTTCTTTTTGAAAGCTATCACCACAATTTTGAATGTCAAAATCAAAAGTAAGATCTTTTCCCAAGTCCCCTCTGAAAAGCACCATTTCAGAAAAAAACACAAAAGAAAATGACAAGATCAAAGTTCTATCCAAAGTGGCAATTCAAAGACCACAAAAATTGTTTTCACCATAAACTCTGGTATTAAAAAAACAATTAAAAAAGTCAATGAACAGTACCTATTAACCTAACCACTCTGAATACCAAGTAATCCTTGGTAGTTTTAGTGTTTTAATTTTTAAACGACAATAAAGAAAATTAAACTGTTTCAATGGCTCATGGGACATTTCTTACAGAAAAATCACAGTAATTCTTTACAGATCTTCAGGTTTGATAATGGCCTACAAAATATTGCATTAAATATAATTTAACAAAATCATTACTTTTTATTTTAATACCACAAAGAACCTAAACCCAGAAAAGCACAAGCTATGTATAAACAGCCTTTAGATATAAGATGCTCCATGTTATCTTGCTGCAGGTAGCACCAAAAGGATCCTGGCAATGTACCATTTTATCACAGTGTTAAAGATAAAGAAAGTATAGATGGGTTCTGGCATTCAGAGAATGGAAGTCAAAATAGCACCATTTCTTATACCAACAAGAATGTGAGAAACTAGAAGAGGGATTTTCAAACTTTTTCATCTCGTGGCACAGCCACAAAGCATTAGAATTGTCAAGGCACACCATTAGTTTTTAATGGATATATGTTATTATTATTTTTAATTAAGATTAAAACTAAAATGTTAATAATTAATAGCTAATTAATAGCTAATTAATAGCTAAAATATTAATTAACATTAACATTAATTATTAATCCATAAATATCATGGATTAAGGTTGCAATCCTAAAGACACTTTCCTCCAAGTAAGACCCCACTGAACACAATGGGACTTACCGGTACTTTGAGTAGTCAGGATTGTGCTCTTAAACTTTTAATCAAAACTTCTCTTAAAGTTCAATAACTTTAAAACTGTTATTCAAAAATAAACTGTCATTAAAAAAATTAGTGAGAAAGCTGTGCTCCTCCTGGCTCCAAAGACACTTAAAAATGGTTGGAAGATTCAAAAAATATCCAGTCTCCTCAGTGATGAAGCTCTTGAGCTTCTAATGTTCTTGGACTATTTCCCTACTGACAGAAAGCCACAAGAACAACAGAGGCTGAAGACAAAACAGAATGAAAAGTGAAAAGATACAGGATAGGGTGACCATATGTCCTCTTTTCAGGATAAGTCCTGGATGTAAGCCTTGTATCCTGAAAGAAACTTCAATGTCTTCCTTTTTCTTATGAGTGAGCAGCTTGCAGCCTTCTTGTAATTAATAAATTATATGTAATGGTTTTAAATTTAATAATAAGTAAATATAAGCTTATGAAAGGAATATATAGGTGAGTGTTTTTAGCTTTTATTTTGTCATGTCCTACATCTTTTGGGTGTCCTACATTTGGGGGGTCCTTGTTCTCTTTTGTGATTATAACATATGGTCACCCTGATACAGGATCAATGAAATGGTATTACCTGAGGGAGTTGGATGGAAGGGGGCTATTTAGAAGAGATTTCCTTAAATACAGGCAGACCTCAACAGCACCCGTATGAGGAAGCTTTCTCATTTAATTTCTGCCTGCATGGCACAAAGCCCCTGCTAGGCCCCCCTGCTCACCTGCTTCTTTGCCAGCTGAACAAAGGCAAAATCTGCAGGTTTTGGTCCCTACTCAGGAGCTACTCTGTACCTATCCAATCTTCCAGGGCCAGTGCAGCCATACCAAAATGCACATACAACATTCTGTGATGGTGAAGTGGGCATGGAGGTCTCCTCTGGGTAAAGGAACATTTGTATGCTGCACCTGTCCTGACTGCTGGCTTAGCAGCATGCAAGAAGCTACTCTTGGATACCTTTTCAGCAGCATTTTTACTCTGCACATTTTCCTAAAAGTAAGTCCCACTGAAACCAATGACACTTGCTTTTGAGTATCTCTCTCTCCTTCCCACTCCCCTCCATCAATAGCCTGAACTTCTGATGAACCTTCAGGGCTTCACACCTTCCCTTGGTTTTTTGGAAGCCGCTGATTGGGTATGAAAAGCAATCAAGCAGCTCAGAAGGTAGAGGCACAGGTACAGAGTGAACAGGACTTGGAAGCCTTCTGGCTCGAAATGAGGAAATGAAAGGTCTGCTTCTACCCATTTCTTTTCCCCTCCCCGACTCATCGCACACCTAAGGATGAGCCACGGCACACCAGTTGAAAATCACTGAACTAGAGTAAGCCCAACCTAACAGCGTTGGAAACTGTATCATATATCCTGGCACACTAATGCCAAAATGAACACCCTTTTGGGGTATCAGTGCAAGTGGTTAAAGGATCCACATGAGACAGTAGCTCCTCGACATCCAAATGAAACAGGTAAGTTGGAGTGGAGGATGTTAGGAATGGTTCAGGAAAGCTTTGGTAGGGATTCCAGTGAGGTTGTAGGACTGCATGGCATGCACCATGCAGCCTGAACTAGCCCACGCTCTAGATCAGTGGGACTCAAAGTGAGGATCTGGATCCCCTTGGGGGGCAGGGGTCACAAAAGGATGGGACCTGCCATCTTGGAATTTGACACTGGGCTTTCTTGGGAGTAAGTCTCATTGAACTTACGAGTAGACATGGAGGAGCTCTGGCATCACAGTAATATCATATCCTGGTAAGTTTGACAGGGAGTCCCTGACAGATTTTTAAGTCTGAAAGGGGTTCCTGGGCCAAAATGTCTGAGTACTACTTCTTTAAAAGCAACAAAACTTTTAAAACCAATCAAAATCACCGTGACTTATACCTGTACAAGTGACTGATTGAAATGGTGTGAAAGCCACTTACAGTGCAGTCCTAACCATGCCTTCTCATTCCTATGCATGTCTACTCAGAAGTAAGCCCCATTAACCATAATGGGGTTTACACCCAGGTATATGAGTATAGGATTGCAGCCTGAAGTGCTTCAGGACAAAGTTTTCTGTAGGCAGACGTTAGTTGGAGAAATACTATCAGAGAAAAATCACCTACCTGCACCCAGACCAAGCCCACAAACAGAAGAAATGGCCATGTCACCACAGGAATGGGAAGACGGATGAGTTGTGCCAGTCTAGGTTAGGATTGCACCCAGAGACTCTGATCTCCAGATACTGGCAAAGATACATATACTACATATCCAATCTAGAACAAGTACTGTACATATATTAACCCATATGGCCACCATATGGGATAAACACGAAAGAATAATACTGTCAGAGAAACTGTCAAATTGCTTTCATGATTTAAAACACAGGCTAACAGCTGTTCCCAAACTGTGGGTCAGTAGCCCACCAATTTTTGGTGCGTTGTACTACTGACAAGTTAGATTAGGCTATCAAGCTTAAACAACCTGCCATGTAGGGAGAACACTGCTACCCAATCACCCATTATTGCCACCTAACCTTGAGTAGCTGGTAAAGTGAAACTTTTTCCCCCTATGTGGGTCTTGAAGCAACATTTGGGAATCATTTGGGAACCACTCAGCTAGGGTTATACATTTTGACAAAGAATTTGCATTATCTCCTGACAAATAAAGGGGATAAAAAAATGAGCTGAAAACAAAATACAGGATGAAAAACCTATATTTCTTTTAGCATATAATGACAATAAAAAGAAAACCACAATGAGCAGCAAACATTCATATTGTATTATGATCTAGGTTCCAAACATCTATGAAGAAGTGCTGCACCAGGTACAGGCAGTATTTACCAAAAAATCCTTACATTTGTTAAGATCTTCAATGTAAGTTCTAAGATATGACATTGTGGACTTTCTAACAAAAATATATTACTTGCCCCTAAAATCAATGTCCATATCACATATAATTAGTAGATGGGTTGTTACTTTTTCAAAAAGTGTTCAAGAACTTAACACGCTAGCTGGCTTTATCTTTTATTCCAGGTAAATTGACAGAAATTTTTTTAACATAAAATCATCAAACGAAAGAAAAGGTCTGGTACAGAAAAATCAACATAGGTTTTGCAAAGGGAAAACCTGAGGAATATGATAAATTGTTATGTTCTTGAAATATGCTTCAAAGGATGCAATCCTGACCTCTAGTTAGGCCAGCCGAAGCCCTGGCATTAGTCATTTGCTGACCTGAGGGTGTTAAAAAAGTGCCATAAGACATTTCTGCGCCGCTCATGGGAGAGGGATAGGCCAGAGCACAGAAATGAATGCAACGGGAAGATCGATAAGTTGTGCCGGTCTAGCATAGGATTGTACCCACAGACTCTGATCACCAGTCGTTGACAAAGGTACATGATGTATACTACAGATCCAATCTAGAATAGATACATATCCAGTTCCAGGGACTGAGCTTTTTTGTTTGTTGTTCCAGAGCTGTGGATCTCCCCAACAGAGTGTGTTGATGGCCCAGCACAACCCAGGAGAGGCCTCCAGAGGCTCCAAGTATGTACATTATTTATGAGAATTTTGAGAGTGGATCCCAGCATCTGTCGAATTCTTTGTTGGTGAAGGATCTGTTGCTTGTACTATCTTCATGTTCAACTGTCTACTGGTCTCCCTTTGTGGGTGTTTATTGGGGTAAAAGAGTGAGATTAACAAAATCCATTATATAAATACACACAAGGCATTTCTCACAGCCCTTCTCTTGGGTTTTGCCAATTCTAATATTCACCTATAACTACAAAACAAAGAAGAATCACAGGTCTAGTTCTAAGGGCTTTGAGACCCACTACAAAACATTTTGCAGGGGAAATACCTTTATAAGGGGAATACCCTTTGCAGGGGGAATATCCCCTTATTCACCAGGATGAGTAGCAGTGGTAAGAATCTGTTCATTGCAATTTGTAGTTCATAGTTCTGTTTCCCTTATTACACAGAATATTCTACCACTTAAGACCAGGGATGTCCAAACCATCTGGCCCCTCCATCTGGCCCATGTCAAGACTTGTAATGTCTCTAATAAAATCATATATGTAAATTTATTCAGATTTGAAATATAAATCATTTTTTCAGCCCTTGGCACAATGTCAGAGAGATGATCCCTGCAATCCAGAGTAACTATGGGAGCACATAAGAGACATTACGTGTACCCGTAGTTACGGCACCACCTAATGAAAACCTATGGGAAATTCATATTGCAATCCAAAGTGAATTGTTCTTACACTGGAGCAAGGACTCCCCGTAGTTACTCTGGATTGCACCCGATGTGGCCCTTCTGACTAAAAGTTTGACACCCCTGCACTAGACCTATGAATTGAAATTCTTGTATCTGAACAGACCCGGAAAAGCCTGCAATAGATGGCAGAAACTGGTGCATTTCCTAAGTAAAGGAATGTTGAAGAAGAGTTTATAGAAATCACTGAATAATCAGCACCTGCAAAAGCCTCTGAAGTGGTTTTTGAAAGAGAACAACAACAAAACCATCAATGTGAATATTCTTTTGAAGTGTTTTCCTGCATCCTCTAAGCAAGGAAGTACGTATGCAGGGCAAACAAATGGATACACATGGGTCTGAATGTTCCATATTTCATGGGTTTTTTATTTGCACTGCACCAGCCCTCCTTGAAAAATCTCCTGCCACCAGTACCTTCTGCACAGAAAAGGACAGTCATTAGTTCTCTCAGTTACCATTAAATGGAGCAAGAAAAGCCATCAAGGACTGAGTTTCTTTCTCAATTCTCCTACCAAGCTTCTTTCATAATTCACTACCAACCATCTGTCATTGAGGAAGTGTTTCCTTTAGATATAAAAAAAGAATTGCACAATTTGACACATTTTAGATAGCGCAAAGCAAGCATGTTTTCTTTCATAAACTGTATCAGATTATAGATCATTAAAATGGAATGATGCAAATAAAAAAACTGCCTAATGCTATGAAGTTGATCAGCTGGATTCCACAATGAAGTGCACTAGCTCATGTCACCAAATGACTTGTCAAGAGCATCTAACAAATCTGGTGTTCATGAAGAGCATTTAATTTCATTCCATTTAAGAAAAATTCTGGACTTTAAAGTACTACCAGTATGATCTTTAATACAAAACAGAGTTGCACAGGACTTTAAATAAGTTAATTAAGTATTAAAATCAATCATGTGAAAGTCTTAATATTTAATATTGTTAGATTGTGTATCAAAGTGGTTTTATTATTTATTTACTCCAAACCTTCCCAGAATACTTCATTTTGCATCAGGGGGTCTGTATCTCACAAGATAAATGCATTTACAATGCCAAATAAATTATATATAAAAGCATTTGTCTTAATACATGTCATTCAATATTAAAAATCACCCATTGGTACCAACCTGAAACCTTAATCCATTTTTACCAACTGCACATTTGTATTATTCAAATGTTGTATATTAAATAATTGTCTCTAGAGCCATAGCACAGAACTACATATCTAACAGTAGTTATCACTGGAGTTTTAAAACAATGTCTGCAGATTTAACCCTGCCCTATTCTGTCAGGGCTTTGACCAGCCTAAGTGAAGGTTAGGATTGCAGTCTAAGGCCTATATCCAAAAGTGAAATTAAGTCCTTTGCTCTGGAGCAGTTAAGATGACTTTCCATAAAAAAACACTAGAGAGTGACGTAACTGCGTGGACCCATAACTGCTATGGATTTAGCCCTGTCTCTTATTTACAAACATTTGAGATGTGAACTTTCATACATACATACGAACATCCCTTCAAGATATGAACTTTCAAGCATACATAACTTTCTACTTGTCTGTTGCATTTAAAGTACAATAACAGTATTTTAACACCAAACAGCTTTGTAAAAATATTTTAATGTAAACAATATTAACAATAAAAAGTACTTTTTAGCAGTAAATTTACACTACTTATTCATTTTTTAATTTTTACTGCACTCTTAATCTATATAGTGGATTACGGCATCTGTGGAGGTTCTAACTCTTAACTTCCGTAGATACCAAGATTGGGCCAATGCAAGACCCCCCAAAAAACTATATAACTTTAAGGCTATAACATCAGTCTGTGGTCTAACAATCATTAATAGCAGTGTGGGCTAGTTGAGGAACCCAGGGCATACTCAGAATCAGCATCTTCAATATTGTTTCACTGGGTTCTGTAGCTTGCTTTCCAGGCTCAGGTCCTATATGTCATGTCATCCACCATCCCATAATAACTTGGAAAGGATATTTACCTTGTCCAAGGTAAAGAATTTTACCTTGTCAATGAATCCACCACTTACAGTAAGGGCAAAATCCAGACTAACAACAGAGAGTCCTTGTTCCGGTGTAAGAACAACTTACAGCCCAATCCAGAGCAACTAATCTGTCCACATAAGAGCCCTTAGGTTACCCTATCTAACACTAGGTTGGAGCAACTGCAAGATGCTCCAGCCCAGTTACTCTGAAGGAGGCTTAGGGAAGAGCAAGGCAAGATAGGGTGCCCTAAGAGAGGTGGACCTGCTCTGCCCTAACTGGGGCAGCCTAAGCAGCTCAGGAGAGGCAAGTTGAGGGCATGTTTAGCATTGCCTAGGGCAGAGCAGTTACTCTGAATCCAGAGCCTGTTTCCAAGGCAGAAATGCCCTCTTCCAGCCCTCAGAGTTATACCACCTCAGGAGCAGGTATAGTAATGAGTAGCTTGCTTTTAAGGGGTCCATAGGGGTTCATGATAAGGCCCGAGTAAGAATGGCAGTGCTGACCAAAAATCTGAGTTCTTGGCCATCCTAGCTGCAACCTCTGCCTCTCAACCTCAGGATATGGAACAAACTACGGCTGCCCACAAACCTCAGGATACAGCAGGCCACTCCAAGAAGCCCCTTGTATTCACTGTAGAATGTACTGGCATCTCATTAGGGACTCCTTATAAGGCAGGCACCCAGTGGCGTCACCAGTAGTGCGGCTGGTGTGGGCTGCATTGGGGATGCGCTCCGTATGGGGTGATGTGCCGGAGGAGTTTGACTGTCCTTTGGCAGGCCCTGGGCGTCAGCACACCCATTCAGGCCTGCTCCAAGGCGGAGAATCAGCCAGAAGCTGCCACTTGTCTGAGGAGCTGGCCTGAACGGCCATCTGAGATGCACTGCGCAGAAACACACTGAGCATGCCGAACAGCTTCAGAGGAGACTTCCTTAGAGCAGAGAAAGTCCGCGCCTCTGCACAGCCATTCGGCCTCACTCAGGAGGCGGAGCGGCAGCCAAATGGCTTCAGAAAGAGTACTGCACAGGCACCAACTCTGACGCCTGCACAGTCTCCCCCGAAGCCAAAAGGCTTCAGAAAAGTACTGCGCAGGTGTCAGAGACGGTGCCTGCGCAGTACTCTTTCTGAAGCCAGTTCAGAATTTCCCATAGGTTTTCACTAGGTAGTGCAGTAACTACGGGTGCACATAAAGTTTCTTATGTGCTCCCGTAGTTACTCTGGATTTGGGGGTAAGTCCCCTACTTACAAATGAATTCCATTCTGGAAGCTCATTCATAAGTCCAACACATTGATATAAATGCATGTTTTACCCAGATTGACCCTACATCATTTCAGTGGACCCCACCATGCAGTGGGAACAATGCTAAGAAAATGATGGTTTTTTTTAAAGGAGGCATTCAAATTTACCTGAATTTCTTTTTGTGTGGAATAGTAGTGAATCACCAGGTATCATGCATTTTTGGCTGTGTGAGACTTTGGGGAACTCTTGACAGCCTACTGAGAAAACTTAATATATATATTAAATATATATAATATATATCCACAGCTTGTGCATTTATTTTAAAAGAGTGAATGGAGCTGGGAGTATATGATTCACAGAAGCATAGATATCCTATATCGCTAGATAAGATACTGAAGAGCTACTCTTCACTCTCCACAGCTACTACCACAGATACAAAATAGGCTCTTCTGTATTGATTTTCATGGGAGCTTTGCTTTGTTATTTGTGTGCAACAAATGTAAGACAGACATTTTTAATTTTTTTCATTGAACAGTAAGGGGAGTTTAAGTAGTATACCAGAACAACATCTGGCTTTATATTTTATACAAATTGTATAGCACCTTGCGACTAATCTTTTAAGCCTTTTTTATTAAAAAACAAAAACTAAAAACAGGAGATATCAGCAAGCAATACACATAAATCTCCTTGATTTGTTTTCTTTCTTTTGCTTTTAAGAAAGCTATTGTAATCTGCTTTTCCCACACTTCTCCTGGACTACCATTCTCATTGTTAAAGAACAGCTAAATTATCACAATTTGCGAATTCTGAATATCCCCCTGACAGAACTTCATTGAGGCTGAACCAACTGACAAAAATCAAAGTTCACTTAGAGTTATATAGCATGATTTATAAGTGTTAAGGAATGTTCCATTTATGTCTAGCTAAACTTCTTTTCCATGGCTCAGGCAAAGGCAATAGGGAGAAAAAGAGGAAGAACTGAGTAACTGAACCAGTTGTAAGGCAGTAGGGGTCTCCTACTGCAGCATTAGTCACAAATTATTAAACTGCATACTTAAGTTGCATAAACAAATTGTGATCACTAGATTATATCCAAAAGAATATATCCACTAGACCAGGGGTCTTCAAACCCTGGCATGGGGGCCAGAGGAAGCTCCTGGCAAACCTCAATGTAGCCCTTGGCAAGACCCCTCTATCTGGCACTTGGGCAGGATGTGTAATCTACCAAATACATTCTTATATGTAAATTTATGTAAATGTATTCAAATTTGAAATGTAAATTAGATTTCTGCCCCTCACACAGTGTCAGAGAGATGATATGACACTCTTGCCAAAATCTTTGGAGGAACCTGCACTAGATTATACTTGTCACCGATTCCCTCAGTTTAGAGAGTTCCCTTGTGAGCTCTTCCCAATCCCTTCTGTCTTCATCAACCTAGAAAAATTGATACAGTTACTTCAAACCTGGCCACCTTACTGTTTAACTCTGGTCATTTATGAATATATTGAAAAGCACTGGTCACAAGACTTGAGACATGCCACTTTTAATCTTTATTCATTACATGTATTGCCCATTAATACCCAGCTCTGCTTCCTGTCCTTCGACCATGAGAAGACCTGCCCATTTATTCTAAGACTATGGATACAGGAGACTTTGGTGCAGGCCTGTGTCAAACACCTTCTGAAAGCCCAGGTATATAATATCAATTGGTTCACCCACATCCGTATGTCTGTTCGCCTTTTCAAAAAAACAAACAACTTAAAAGATTTGGGAGTCAAGACTCAAATTCTTCTCCAGCGTGGATTAAGATAAAAGTTAAAGAAGAATTCCTGGCTTATGTCTCTTAGCCTCTATCATGAACCTTAAATTAACATATATTGTTAATGCAAAAATCCAAAAATGCACGAACATGCTTTACTGGGGCTTCATACACAAACCAAGTCTGCTTCCTTGGCTTGGTTAACACATCTTGAGTAGGAAAGTCTTTCTAAATGTCAACCCTCAGCATTAGAAAATTATACAGACGGAGCAGGAAATGGGGCTTACAGTGCATATAAATATGATAGTGTATTAGCCTGCATTTAATTACCAGTTCAAACAACAACCTGATCTAACCTTTGACAAGTAAAATAAATGTTCTGAATAATTTAACCAAAGCAAACATTTGCTGTTAATGCTGCCTAATTATAGTAAGGGTTGGAGAGAGAGAGAGAAAATGAGTGAAATGATAATTTATACACTTGTGCTGCAGTTGTCACAACTATTTCTTGAAGCTCTTGAATTTTTTCCCCTTGTGCTGTTTGTATTAAACAACAATTTGGAGATATGCTTTCCTCTCTTTTTTATGTGCAAAGTATTAGGATATTGTTCTGAACAGCACAGAGAAGAACCAGTAAAGAGGGTTAAGAATGCATTATTGGTTCCCAAAAAGATTATTTTCTTTGGTAATTAAGGAATGATGGCCAATGTTTCAGTGTGATCTATTGATTAAAAATCAATTAATGTATTTACTGCTTTTGAATGTTCTGCTCTCAACATTGTTTTGTTTGTTTTAAACTGAAACATAAATTCTTCAAATGATACTGGGTACTGCCCTGGTACTGGTTTTATTCCCAAGTAGATAGTACACAAAAGTATTCAACACAGTTTTGTGACTGTAATTTGGGAACACTGACATTTGAACACACTGTTCTACCATGGGTCTTGGGTCTTGGGCACACTTTGACAGTGTTCATTCACTTGAAAGTAGACTATGCACAACTGGTACTACTGGAAATTGGATTTCACAACATTCTAATTAACCTTTTCATTTCTCCTTCATTTCCAAATTGATCAGTCAACTAGAACTCTGATCACTTCTGATCAATTCCTAGACCTAGATAATTTGGAGATATGAATGAAATTAGACTTATCTCCTGCCTAATCTTGTCTGATTCTATGCCCAGTTTGACTCATTAAAAAGTCCTGGTGATTGCACCATATAAAAACATAAATCTGAAATAAAGGATTTTAAAAATGTTGCTCCAGAAAACCAAGATTTGAAGTTCTGATTAGAGAAGGTGGTCTGCTTAAAAGATGATAGTTACTCCTGGATAGGTAGGGTGGTTTTGTGCAGGGTTACTGAAGAAAGCTAAGCAGGGAAGGATCTGGACAGTTCCTGAATGGGAAACTACAAGCTGATAAGCTGTCATGACTCATCAGAGCCACAAGGTGTTGTTTACAGATCGGCTGACTTGAAAACTCCTGCTTAAAGCTTGAAGGCATCCCTGATACCAGATATGTTGATGACCACACTGTGAAGGATCCCACCTGGAAAGAGAAGAGTTCTACGAGCTGTCCCGTAGAACAATGTTGATTAGTCTGCACCCCAGACACAAACAATCTCTACTTACCGGCTGCTGGACTTCATAAAAGAATTTCCCAGCAATTTTAATTGCCATACAAATAAATAAACTATGTATGTATAGGACTGTAGACATAGTATAATCTTATTTGGACATGAGGCTGAATGCAAAACATGTTTTTATATAGTACAATGAAGGTACATTTTTAAGTTAATTTATATTTTCTCATCAAATTACAACGTACTCAACCTTGACTGCAAATATTATAACAGCAGCGTAGTCTTGGAGAAGAGAACAAGTTATATTAAAAAAAATTGTTTTGTCACCCTCCATGGGTGGTATATGTATGTTATCCTCAATCTTGGGTCCTCTACCAGAGGCCTGGGAGTTTGAGGGTTCTGCACAGTATCTTAGCTGTTCCTAGCAATGCGCTTTTCTGGATCGAGTGTTCTGATGTCCTTCCTGGAATCTGCTGGAGCCATTCTTCCAGCTTGGGTGTCACAGCCCCTGGAGCTCCAATCACTATTGGGATCACATTCACCTTCACTTGCCACAGTCTTTCTAATTCCTCCTTCAAACCCTGATACTTTTCCACCTTTTCATTCTCTTTTTTCCTGATGTTGCTGTCGTTTGGTATCCCTACATCTATCACCAGGGCTGTCTTCTGGGCCTTATCTACCACCACAGTGTCTGGCTGGTTAGCCAGTACCTTCTTGTCTGTCTGGATATGGAAGTCCCACAGGACCTTAGCCCTGTCATTCTCCACAACCTTCTGAGGGGTCTCCCATCTGGTCTTGGGAGGGGTTAGTCCATAGGCTGAGCAGTTGTTCCTATACACGATGCTGGCTACTTGGTAGTGCCGTTCAATGTATGCTGTTCCTGCCTGCATCTTACACCCTGCCACGATGTGTTGGATTGTTTCTGACGTTTCTCAGCACAGCCTGCATTTTGGGTCTTCTCTTGTATGGTAAATCCCTGCTTCTATGGATCTGGTACTTAGTGCCTGTTCTTGTGCTGCCATGATGAGGGCTTCAGTGCTATCTTTGAAGCCAGCTTTTTCCAGCCACTGATAGGATTTCCTCTGTTTATGATCATTCAGCTGTACTTATCCAGGCTGAATGACATCCCAATATCCTCACTGTAGATCCTTGTCAGGTGTATCAATGAGTCGATGTCTCATTCATTCTTTGCATACAGCTTGATGTCATCCATATAGAGGAGGTGGCTGATGGTAGTTCCACTCTTGAACTTGTACCCATATCCAGTCTTTGCTATTATTTGGCTTAGGGAATTCAGGCCTATGCAGAACAGCAGGGGAGACCGTGCATCTCCTTGATATATGCCACACTTGATCGATACTTGTGCTAATTCTTTTGAGTTGATTTCCAATGTTGTTTTCCATTGCCCCATGGAGTTCTTAAGGAAGGTCATTAAGGTCTTATTTACTTTATATAATGCCAGGCATTCACAGATCCACATATGTGGCATTGAGTCGTAGGCTTTCCTGTAGTCAATCCAAGCTGTGCACAGATTAGTCTGTCTGGTTCTTGAGTCTTGGGTTACAGTACTATTTATGAGCAGTTGATGTTTTGAGCCCCTGGTATCCTTCCCAATGCCCTTTTGAGCTTTGCTCTTGTATTGGCTCATATGCTTTTGCAATTTAGTGGCTATGATGCCTGATAATCGTATTAATATATATATCTCCCAAGACTGACAGAGGCCTGCTGAATATATATATATATATATATATATATATATATATATATATATATATATATATATATATATATATATATATATATATATATATATATATATATATATATATATATTCTTACCAATTGTCTTGCTTTAAAGTAAATCTGAAGTGAACTTATTTTTAATATTTGCACTTACCCAAATGAACATATGGAAATTACTTACACAAGTAATTTCCACAGTTTCCTGAACACATACACCTGCAATTAATCTGTATTCATCTTCTTTTTCAGATGAGAAGGAAGCTTGGTCTCAAAATTAAGGCAAGACAGGGTTTGATTTTCCACTGTACCATGTTTAACATCAACAACATCAGAAAAAGGACCTATGAGATCTGCACAGTTCTGAAAACCATGTCATGTGCCATCTACATAGCCACTGTTGGCAGAACTACTACTCCTGAATGGCAGCCAACTGATAAAAAATCATGCACATTTTGAAAGCTAGCAAATGGAAGAATAGAATCTAAACTATCAGAAAATAGAGGGGAAGATCTATTTGGAATTAGTTTCAGTTTCAGACAATGGGAGTTTTTTTTAAAGCCACAGAATCTTGAGAGTAAAAGCAGCATATTAAGTTTAAAAGCAGCATATTAAGTTTGTCTAAGTCTATCTAGATCTCATGCAAACTAGTTTCAATACTCTAACAATAATTTATGTACATATATATTAATGAAGCGGACATGTTAATCCCCTAGTGTTTATATCTGTGAGGCATCTTAGCTCTTACTTCCTTCACTGTCACTCTTGTGTAAGTAACATACTGTGGCAAGATATGAATAGTTCATAGCTTCAGCAATGAATGAATGAATGATGGCCTAAGCCCCAAGTAGCATTTAAGGGTTCTGTTTCTTTCCTGATCAGATGCTACAGAGTTACAGCAAACAAATGATTTTCTTGACATGAACACTTGTCAATTAACATAAATTAAAAACAAACACTTCCATCAAATATCATTGCAGGTATAACTACAAGCTCAATTTATTTTTAAATATAAGACAATCTTCCCTCCACTGGAAAAACACTTTACAAGCCAAAGACAAAAGGGTTTTGGTTGTGTTAGGGAAATCTAGTATGGTAGGAGGACTCAAAAGGTTTCCAATGCCCTTCTTAAAACCAAGGTCTAACATATGGAAATGCCTTAAGGCACACAAACATGTTGCTTTTGCTTCCCATGACTTGGTTGAATGTAGATTGGCCTCTGGGTAAATTATGACAGAAACCTCGGCAGAATAAACATCTCTCTCTCTTTTTTTTTTTTACCTTTCACATGCTTTTCAACTTTTGCTGGATTTCTCTTGCAAAATAGAAAACAAAGATATAATTACCCCCCCCCCCCAAATAACCTTGATGATTGTATGTTAGAACCACTCTGAAACAAGAAAGGGCAGCATGTTGAACCAGAAAGAAATTAAATTAATTGTTTTTCAGTTATCACTGTAAGGGCCAATCCTAACAGATTTGGGTCGGCCTAACGTACCTGGCATATCTTCCCATGGTGGTGTGGGGAGGCTGGTATATGCCTGTGCACTGGCCTAACCCACCCTCATGGCACTTACAGCCCGTATGGGAATTATGCCATCCTAACTGGAGGTTAAGATTGTAGCCTAATGTAAACAAAACTAGAAAAAATAATTCAAATCACTTGTCAGAAGCAGCACAGCTTTAGTGACCTTAGCAAGCAATAAGTTATAAAGAAATATGCATACTGACTGAGCATAAATTAACATAACTAAAAACATTTAATATACAAGCTGTTACGAAGTGCAATCTACTTCTATTATCACAAGTCTACCACTAAAACTTTCAGTAGTATTTTGAAAATCTGTAGTATGCACACCTCTGTAAACCTCAAGGAGTATCGCTTCATTATCCCTACACATGGTGCTGTTTCTTTACCACCAAACACCTCAAAATGCTGTTAGACTAACATGCTTGATTTACAACACCTAAAATTTCATTGCAGCATTTAACTAAGGTAAAATAAAATGCTAGAAAAAAATGAAAACGTAATTACTTCAGGTAAGGTGTTTTAATTAGTAAGAAGTTTTTTTTCTTTTTTTAACCTTTGATATGATACTGTACTATGATGACTAGGAGAGAAATGTTTTAGATAAGATGACCATCTAAAAATAGCCTAATTTGCATAAATTATAATTGCTGGACAAAAAATTCGGTTGGTCGTCTAAGGGTTACACAACACTATGAACTATGAACTAGGGCTGCAATGGTTTAGTGGTTGAAGGCGTTGTGCCTGTCAATTTGAAGATCAGCAAGTCAGTGGTTCGAGACCCGAGTACTGCAAGATGGGTTGAGCTCCCCATCAATAGCCCAGCTCCTACCAATCTAGCTGTTTGAAAGCATGCAAAGGCAAGTAGATAAATTGTTCTACAGCAGTGATTTTTCAACCACTGTGCCATGCAGCTGTGTTGCAGGACTTTGGGGAAGGCTGTTTGTTCATTTAGCAGTTGGCGGATTTGAGCTCTTTAAGAGCAGCATAGTGTGTATTGTCAGTGGTAAAAAAACTGTTGGTGTGCCTTGACTATTTTAGCACCTTTTCAGTGTGCTAAATCAGATTGGTTGAAAATCTCTGTTCTAGAGGCAACCTGAAAGTTGTTTGTTGTGGAATTGTTATGGAAATGAGATTGGTACCAACAGGAAAAACCCAGAAGAGGCTTATGCAAGCAAGAGATATCTTTATTGAAGCTTCAGACTGCAGTCGGACAGAGATTCTGCCTCCCAAAAAGACTGAGCGCCTAGCACATTTTGCACACAATTTTTATAGCCTAACTGTCAAGAAGGCAACTTTTACATGAAGATATTATTTTGTTCATGACAAGAGGATTCATACAGGAAAGATTTTATCTCTAGTGGCTTCCTGGATGGTGGAAAAGAACAGGACGTGGTAGGATTTATGATTACACATTTTTACAATGGAAAACATTTGCCTTTATCTAGCACGTATAGGCTTCACATCTGGCTGGTCCATTCGGGCTTCCTGTTCTCACAAGAAAAGGAATTAAGAATTTTATTTTAATTTTATAATCTTTGGGCTCCAAATAAGTCCTTCCGTCTTGCCTAACAATTAATATTTTCATTGTATTGTTTTTCTTTCCTTCCAGGCTGCAGGGGTAGGCAAGACAAAAGAGGGGAGATTTCCTTTCAGATAAGCATAGTTTACAAGTTTTAAGTGGGCAATTTACTGCAGATCTTATCAGTGCTTGAGACTGAGACAATGCATTGTGATGTTATAATCCCTTTTCCTGGGAACCTGTGAAAGTTGATTTGAAAGCTTCTACCTGGGAATGTGTGTCTGCAAGCTGCCTGGGTTTACAGAATGATCTCAAAGGTATTAAAATAATTCTAATAAATTCTAATAAATTTTAATAACTGGATTTTCGTCCACTATAGAATAGAGTTCAAGTGAAGAACACAACTGACAAAGTATTGTAAGTAGGCTCGTCATGGGTAACTTATTATCCAGTCCTATATTAGTTCAGTGCTGAGCTCTGAACTGTGCTGTGACCTCTGCTTAGGCGTGAGCTGGCCAGTGCTGTGACCTCTGCTTAGGTGCGAGCTGGCACAAAGATACTATAAAGCGTATTTGTGATGACACCGTTGTACACTGGTGTGCCACAGGCAGTCCTCAGGTGTGCCGGAGGAATTTCGGGAGGGACATTTATTAATAGGAAAACCTGAACAGCATGGTGTGTCTTGTCAATGGGAAAAACAACTGAGGATGTGACATGAGATGAAAAAGGTTGAAAACCATTGTTATAGCCTATAGCCTATCCCATATTTGAAAGCCCTACATGGGGCTCCTTGGATGTCTGCTAGTGATTTAGCTGGCACAGCTCTGAGTAGCCCCATTGGCAGGCTGGAGCTCAATCAGGATAAGAAGCCAAATATTCCCTTGACATGAATATGGGTTGCTCAATTTCAGTGCTGGGTACGCTGTGGGGCATTCAGCACTATTGTACCAATGCTGAATAGGCTGGGAAGTCAGGTGTTAAGAATACATCTGTATTCTGTAAAGTTAATCAATTTGACTAAACAATTATGGCAGGTAACATGAATTTTTAACTAATTATAACAAAATTGTATTTTCAGGATCTCAACCACAACTGTGAAGAAAGAATCTGAAGAAAACACACACACTCGTACCATTTTTTGAACAGTGCTCTGAATGTAAATGTAAAAGGGTAAATGTAAAAAGGTGTATCAGAGAGCAAAAAATAACCTATGTGTTATTTTTTCTTGGAACACTTTCCCTTTTAGTATTCCCTTTTAACCACACCCAGCAGTAGTCTTCAGTTTAAACAAAAAAACAAAAACAAACTTGCACCTGATGCGCCACATTAAGCTTGAAATAACTAGATTCACACCTTCAAAAATATGGAGGCAATGGGAATTTTCATGGACATTTTACACATTTATTAATATCATCAGTTCCATCGTGTCCCAGGGAAAACATCTTATTAGTGCTACAATTAAATGATTCAGCAACCATCCACACTATCTTTGCCTTTTAACAGTTCCAATCAGTAGCAGATCTAGGTGTAATCAACAGCAGCAGGGGGTTTTAAGAAGCAAAACAAAACAAAAACAGTAGGGTTCTTTACTAGTCTACTGTAAGTGATAACAAGGAGACATATTTTATTCTACCTTAATTCCAAATGGAACTTTGCAAGTCTTGTAATATACTTCAAAAAAGCATCTGAATTTCTTAGCACCAAGATTAAAATATCAAATGTTTAAAATGCTCAAATTTTAAAAATATGCAGAGGACTTACTTCCCTTTCTCACTAGCCCTTTATTTCAATTGTTCAATTTCAAAGATAATGTTGGAGCTGTCCTACTCTCAGATGATGGCAGGTCATGTTCACAAGTGAGTCCTAGAATAATGTCCCAGATGTCCTAATGTCAGCTTGTCCTAGAATAATGCAATAACAATAGCACTGTGTCATCTCCTTCCTCCAGGGAAGAGTTTTTACTCTAGGGCATTTGCAAAACCAATGACCTAATCCCAAGACCCCCCACCCTGGCCATCACACACCCTGGCCAGAAATGGTCTGTGTCTGTCAACAACATTGCCCCTCATTTTTTGATGGTGGGGCTATACAGTCCAGCGCACAACTGGCTGGCAGGGCTCTATATGCTGCCTCCCTGCTGATTGGTAGTGTCACACTTTATAAGCAATATTGAAGAAGTGTGTTGACTAAAAAGATATCAATTTATCTATTTCATATCTCTTACATTTAGGCACTAAGGATGAACTCCAAGTCAAATAAGAATTTAAAAAAACTCTGGTTCAGCTCATTTTGTTTCAAAGAGAAGTCAAGTCTTAACCATCTTTCAAAAACTATTTCAACAAGTTCATTTCTTCCTTCTGTAGAGTGCTCATTGATTTTCAAATTTTTTAATCATCATTTATATTTTCACTTTTTAAACTTAAAAAAGCATAGCCTTGGTGACAGCCAGGAGTGAATTTAAATAGGCAGAAAAGAAATGGATAATATTCTTTCTTCTGGAAATGGAGACACTTCAAAATGTAGTAAAGGAAGAACGAGCACAATGAAGAACAAGTGCTTCAACTTCAAAGCCCATTAGAATCATACCAACTGGCAGGGCACATCCATTTCATTCCTACAAACAGAAGTGTAAGTCACATTGAGGGCAAGCTTGACACACAAATAGAAAAGGACAGGAAATCAGATGGTGTCACTTAAAACACATTTATACAAAGATGGGTTGGCTGAGATTACGTGTAGCAGTTCAAACTGGTCTTATGCTTCCTAATTAACAACGTCATCTCATGCTCTTTACAACACCTTGTGATAACAGCTACTTTTACAAACAGCCATTGTTTACCTGACATAAACATTAAGCAATAACAATATACTGGTACTTTCCGACTTTCTGCATGCCTATTTAGATTCTTTTTTGCTTTGCCTTTTGGTTGAGAAAACAAAGCAATTCCTTTGCATTAAGATAGCATGAAGAACTTTGAAAACAATACCCAAGCAATTTCATAGCTTGGGAAGCAACCGTTCACCATTTCAGAATCATCACCATGAAAGTACAGTGGTACCTCACTTAACAAGCACCTCGCTTAACAAGCGTTTCACCACTAACACAACAAACAAAAATTTCCAAGAAATCTTGCTTCACATAACAAGTTCCGCTTCACTTAACAAGCAAGCGTGCTGTGGGCACACATGCCATGCAGCCGTGACGATCCGCGTGGAGGCTCTTTGAAAGGGCTGCCGGCCAGCACTGCTGCCTCTAACTGCCCCCAACTTGGGGGCAGTTGCCTGGAGGTGGCAGAGGCAGCTGCCCCTTACTGCCCCCACGTGCCCCCATCGACCACCTTGAACCTCCAGCAGCAGCCCAGGTAAGCCTCCCAGGAAAGTATCTTTGATTGCAGTCTCCTAACTATGTCTACTAAGAAGTAAGACCCATTGTGTTAAATGGGGATTACTCCCAGGAAAGCGTCTTTGATTGCAGCCTCTTAACCATGATTACCCAGAAGTAAGCCCCATTGTGTTCAATGGGGCTTACTCCTAGGAAAGTGTCTTTAGGATTGCAGCCTAAGTAGACTTCATAAGATCATGCACACTGAATGCATGTTTTGACTTCAATTACAGTGTTTTGTCATCATTTTAACATCCAGTTAATATTTTTATATAAATATTTTGGGGGTTGTGGAACCAATCATCTGAGTTTCCATTATTTCCTATGGAAAAATCTGCTTCACTTAAAGAGCGTTTCACTTAAAGAGTATGCCTCCGGAATGAATTAAGCTCTTTATGTCAGGCACCACTGTATTTTGCTAGACCACTAACCTTCAAGGAGATGTTCCTTTGGGATGCCACGAAATTGAGTTTTCTGGCTACATGTTCCTTGTTCCCATCTTCTGTGAGAAAGGTACCGGTAAGTGGTTTGGGGCTTGAAAGCCTGATGGTGTCTTAGGGCCAGATAAGAGATAGGAGTTGGACCTGAATTGTTTTTTTCCTGTGATCAGATGACTTTTCAGGGGGTACGCACCCATACTGAGAGTACTTGCACCTCTGTATGAGTACTCAACTTATACCAGCACACGCACACACAAACACACACAGAGGTGAGTACCAGCACACACACACACACAAACACACATACAGGTGTGACACCTATTTTCCAGAAAAATAGCACTGCCAATGACTCTTTCCTCCTCACTTTTGGTAAGACTGAGCTGCATCTGTCCAGGTGGTCCTTCATATTTTTAATTACATGATTGGGTTTTCACTCAGTTTACTGGCTTTGATTGGTTTTGAGAGGAACCAAACTGGAGCAGGTGCATCACCATAAACATGAAGGTATTTCAGTGGGGATTAAACAGCCATTTGACGGGCTGTGGTGCAAGTGGTTAAGACACTGTGCCTGTTAACCAGA